>CM034533.1:45121561-45331561 GCA_020002185.1 Paraescarpia echinospica
CGTTAGTTGTTAGCTCAGAATGATTTCTAAGGATCTATGCGGTAGTTTGTCCCTCTGTCACACTTGAAATGTTCATTGTCATGGTAACACACAAGCAAATGAACCCAAATTCCATATATTCTGGTCATATAACTAATTAGGACCTCAAACGTCATTAAGATATTTTCAGAGATATGGCATGTATGGTCGTTTTCCACTAGTTACTATTCATAATGCACTTGATACTTTACTATTTCATAACACAGTTGAATGTCCCCTGTCATAGTGTTGCCCTGTTGCTGTAGGTCTTCCATATCTGATCATGAAAGGGGCATTCAAGGATGATTTTGTTCTTCACGACGAGGCGGCAGTTGATCCGATCGAACTAGTGGAATATCAAGAAAAAGTTGCCCGCTCTGGTTCCAGCAAAGTATGCCAGAAGAAACAATTGCAGCTCCCTGACACAAGACAAGAACTCAACGATACGTGGGGCCGCTTCTTCAAGTATCAACCATTATGGAAAATCCGCAACTATTTTGGCGAGAAGATTGCTCTGTATTTTGCCTGGTCGGGCATGCTTATAACATCGCTGTGGATTCCGACGATCTTTGGGATATGCGTCTTTCTTTATGGGCTCAAAGTTAGGTGAGTTACTTAGTTTTTATTATGACAAATGTGTGAAAAAAATAGCAATAATAAAAGTTGATCGTCACATGTAGGAATGAGACAATCACTAAAAAGCACAGAGAAAACTTGGTTTCATATGTAGCATACACCATTGTCCGTTTTTCAGAAAAGGATGGAGTACAACAATGTTGACAAATATCAACACCACCACAGCTAATGGAGAGACCTGTAGATAAAATTCATGTTTAGAGTGATTGACGGATCTGTTCCAATCATATTCACAGAAAAAAAAATTTGTCCGAGAAGAATAAACAAAAGATGTATACGACTAAAACATTTGTGAGACTATTTGTCCTCAAACTTTTTAGTTCAGCAGCAAAATAACAAACAAAAATACCAGGTGCTATTCAAAAACTCATATTTTGTGAAGACAGTCGTACATTGGAATCTCATTGAACAACAAATCCAGATGATTTCAACTGCTACTCTTGTGACTGAGTCAACGGAATCTATATACACCCGCCATGTCGTCAACTAGCCTGTCATGGCTCCTTACAATCTGTCAAATCAGAAACAGATCCGTCATTCTCCAGAATGCTCGACACTTAGCCTAAATACTAAAACTATGACAAAGCTCCAGTCTGTATTATTACTATTCACATAATTGTACTGATAATAAACCTTGCCACTCATAAACCTGCGATCTCTGACACAGTTTTGCCACAAGATGTGATCTCTGACACATATTGACCATAATTTATTACCTCTGACCTAGTTTTGCCATAGCCTGTGACCTCTGACCTAGTTTTGCCATAACCTGTGACATCTGACCTAGTTTTGCCATAGCCTGTGACCTCTGACCTAGTTTTGTCTGTATGTTTCAGTATAACTGAAGCATCGGATGGCTCTGTCCCTTCACCAGCCAATATGACCGCTGCGGAAAAGTAAGTGTTTAATACTCCGTATGGCAACAAACTAAAACATCTATTGAACTGCTGCTAACTCATGGTTGCTTGGTTTAGTCAGACTGACACAAGGGTCGTGTTTCTCAGTGATAATTTGCTATTAAACTGTTATGTTTCTCCGACCTAACTTCTCTCTTCACAATTTGAGGATTTATGTAAAATAAAATTATGGTCTAGTGAAAAATTCACATAACGCATTACTGTTGATGAGAAAGGTGGTTTTTCAGACAGGAACTACACAGCGTTGGTCACGTCTGTGGGATACGTTCAGTGATAACAAGTGAGAAAAAACATAAATAATCAGCAATGTTGGCAAAATTTGTATTGTTTGTTACCAGAGTGGCCCAAATGGTGGACGCGTCACTCGGAGTCTTCAAGAAGTCATTTGACAACGCTGTCACACCATATTACACTCTCGTCATCTGTCTCTGGGGTGGGTCACTCTAACAGGACTCCAAAGAGAGGCTCTACGAAACTTTATGGTTATAAAGATATTGGTAGAAATGTTTTCTTTGACCTTACAGTTAGAGAAAAAAGCAATGCACATTGGAAATGAGAACGTATTCATTTTTTCCAGAATGAATTAATGGGACAAAGTATCTACTAATTGTGTTAATATTTCATATGAATGTTGTTTAAAAACTCAACTTAATGTGTGAAAATTGTACACTGGGCACCTAACATGCTAATTGTTTGTCAATTTCTTTGTTTTTTAAAACAATTAATCATAATTATGTTTTATTCATAAATATGTTGTAAGGTCATCAACAGTAATAGTATAGTCTCATTTTGTATTATAAGGACAGTTTTGCCCAAACAAATTTGAAAATTAATTTCTTAACAAACGAAGGATTAAAATATAATATACATTAATATGGACCTTAAATATTTGTTCATAAAATAACAAACAGTTATTCTGAATCTTTCTTACATTTCCATAGGGATATTTACAATCAACAATTACTCTTTAATAATTGCCAATTTTTGTCCAGATAGTGGCACTTTTAGCTATTCAATTTGCATGGTAAAATAAAAAAAGTAAAGGTAAATTCTTATATAGTGCAGTATCCAGTCGTCGGGACTGCTCAAAGCGCTTTACATTTTACTCCCTGACAGACCTGTTCAATCGAACACCATCTCGACTTCTCTGGGATGGTAACATGTATTGTTTTCATGGAGCCAACAAAATATACAACGTATACCTTGAGACACACATTGATGTGCTCTTTTCTGCAGGCACCATCTTCCTTGAGGTTTGGAAGAGGAAGAATGCGACATTGGCCTATGAGTGGGATGTGGATAATTTTGAACAGAATGAACCTGACCGGCCAGAGTTCTACGGCACAAAGAGCAAACCAGTTTGTATAATTTAATTGTTTTGGTGTATTTTTGTCTTGGTTATATTCCTATTGCACTGTCAAATAAGCAAGCTTTCTGAGCAGGTAAATTAAAGTGAAAATTTGAAAATGGCTTGTGATTTGGGTTGACAGACACTGTTATTTAACCAATGTGTTAATTTATTAATTTGAATGAGTCAAGAATAGCATGCAAATTAAAAATGTGGTTGCATGCATGTGTATGTATACATTCACTGAAATTTCACTGGCTATAATTTTGCCTCCTGGTTTTACATTTGTGGCTTGTTTGTTTTTAGTTTGTGGCTACATCATTAATTAATTTGCCAATCAATATGTTTATAGTTGATTTATTGAGTTAAAATTTTGCAAGATATTTTCAGTACTTAAATCCAGAAGTAAGAGGTTAAGTTTTATATGTAACAGGTTTTCCTCATAACTGATAAAATGATTTACATTTTTTTAATGGAAAGATCCAATGTCAATGAGCTGTTATTCTTCTATTAGGGGTTTCATGAAAGAACCAGTGTCAATGAGCTGTTATTCTTCTATTAGGTGTTTCATGAAAGATCCAGTGTCAATGAGCTGTTATTCTTCTATTAGAGGTTTCATGAAAGATCCAGTGTCAATGAGCTGTTATTTTTCTATTAGGGGTTTCATGAAAGATCCAGTGTCAATGAGCTGTTTTTCTTCTATTAGAGGTTTCATGAAAGATCCAGTGTCAATGAGCTGTTATTCTTCTATTAGGGGTTTCGTGAAAGATCCAGTGTCAATGAGCTGTTATTCTTCTATTAGGGGTTTCGTGAAAGATCCAGTGTCAATGAGCTGTTATTCTTCTATTAGGGGTTTCGTGAAAGATCCAGTGTCAATGAGCTGTTATTCTTCTATTAGGGGTTTCGTGAAAGATCCAGTGTCAATGAGCTGTTATTCTTCTATTAGGGGTTTCGTGAAAGATCCAGTGTCAATGAGCTGTTATTCTTCTATTAGGGGTTTCGTGAAAGATCCAGTGTCAATGAGCTGTTATTCTTCTATTAGGGGTTTCGTGAAAGTACATTATAGTAGGAAAGGTATGGAAAGAAAACCATCTGAACTTTGAGTTAACAAAATTGTACTGTAATTTGAAATGTATAGCTTGGCCACATTGCATTTTGACTGTGCCTTTGTAGGATCCTATAATCCCAGGCCAAGAAACGATGTTTTACCCGGCATACAAACAGTTCCTGAAGTTTGCAGCATCAGCATCAACTTTGATCTTCATGGTGAGTTGGTCTTCTGGGCAATCTCCATCATTTTATAGCCGAAGGTTAACGTTAGCTTGTATTCACCAGGTGGCAGTAGTGTTCACAAATATCATGGATCTGATCACATGGTAATATTGACCATTTCATTGCTGTATTTCTGGCCACTCAGTTACCACTGAATACTGAGTTTCTTTTGAGCTTTCAGTGAAACACTTTTTAACTACACTTTTTACCTACAATGTGATCACCTACACAGACCTGCCTACCATTCCGGATTGTCCGGAATCATTCCGGAAATACTCCTCAAATTACGGTATTACGGCGAGGGGTGAAAATATTACGGATTCTGTCGTTGTCACTAAGATCGTCAATCACTTCCGTGCTCCTTAGCTTTTAGCTTAACTTCATTCAACAGGTAGCAGCATATATACGCTGTTGTTGTGACATGGTTTTTCATTCGCTGCTTCTGGTCGTAATCTGACCTATAGGAAACAGCGTTACGAAAAATTTGCATTTCCGCGCTCATGGCGCTTAAACAAGATGAAGTCACGACTAGTACTACTACTAGTGACAGAGTAGTGGGTGTTGTACTTGTAGTGTCAGGCCAACTGACTGTACTATGACTAAATTAGTGTATTTATTGAGTTTAGTGTATAATTTACAGGGATATGCTTATATATACTGGAGTTGAGACTTGAGTAGACTAGACGATGCCAACGACTAGCGTAACGTAATGGTTTTGCCGTCCCCCGGCACGACTTTGTGTTTGTGTTTGACTTTGATGTAGTCAAGCTATTACACTGTGTAGTCTATAGCCTGGCCCTAGGTATACCGGCTACTAATATTAATCCTAATGACACCACAAATAGACAATGACGTGACGTTTTGTTATAATTTGTCTTGTTTTTGTAGTCGGCATGCTGTTTTTTTAAATTTTAATAAAATCAGAATTACAATGTGTACAGACACATTATAGTTACACTTGTTCATGTTTGATTTCCACCAATGCTGGTTATGAACATCTACCTTACCTTGTTAACTGAACGCTTCAAAACACCTCATAGTTTATTAGAGACAATTATGTTTTGTGTGCAACTATCGTCATAGTCACAGTATTAAAGTATTACTGATAGTGGTGTTCTTTTCCTAACAATATCTGACACAGTTCTGAGCTATTACTGACAGCAAGCCTATATTCCTGAAAATCAGTGTAAATGGGAAGATGGATTACTGACAGGAAGTTTTTGGGGTAGGCAGGTCTGCCTACAATGTGATCACCAACAATATTTTTTGTGATCGATCACAATGGAATCACATACAGTGTGATTACTTTAAATGAGCAAAAATACATTATGGATAAGACAGTTGATACGTTAATAAATGGGTCAATAGTCCATAAATAATCTATATATTTACATCTAGAATGTGATCATCTACAATATGACTGATCACCTAGAATGTGATCACATACAGTGTGATCATATACAATATCACATATACAATGTGATCTCATTAACTTGTTTCATATTCACTGGGATCACAGTTCGACAATTTTACTGTTGCGTCTGTGATTGGATAATGTATAACCACATTAATAACGTCTTCTTTCTCACCACGCATGATTAAATACTGTCTAATAACAATGGTGTTTATGTGTTCACAGATGATGCTGGTATTCATCAGCGTCGTGGCAGTGATCACGTACCGTGTCATCATGTCAGTCAGGTTCTGCAAGACCACAACGGAATGTCTCCTGCTTACCACCGTTCTTTCATCTGTCTTCAATGCTCTCTCCATCCTCATCCTTGGCAAGGTAACCTTCTTCTCTTTTCTGTCTTCAACATTCTGCATTTTCCAGGCTATTTATCTACTCTATTTTCTTCAACATTTTCCATTTTCCTGGCTTTCTTTCTCTCACTGGGTAACAGTTAACAAGTGGTAGGTTATTTGCTGCAATGCTCCAGACCTGAAGTTAAAGTGTAACCTTTCCCAGATCTCCAGCATTATATTCTCTGGGAAGTTATTAAAGAACACAAAAAAAGTGCAGTATACAACCTTTTATTTCCACAGTTGTACTGAATTGTATTAACTCTTGCTTAATGCGTGCTCCCTATATTTGTAGTCAGGGAAACTTTGGCAACCTTCATTAAATGCGTTAATTTAACACATAATTTGCATGCTGTTTTTTAGTAACGCTTCTCACGTATATGTGTTTTTTTTTTTACAGATTTATGAAAAGTTAGCAATGAAACTAACAGACTGGGGTAAGTGCAGATATCATGCAGATGAAGAACATTTGACTCGATCACAATACCAACACTGTTTAAAATGATTAAATCTTGTTGACATGTGACATAGACGTTGACATTCTTGTGGTTGTGATTTGTATACAATTAATCATTATGACATCTGTAATGAATTAGATGAAATCATTAGTAGTTGTTAGCTAAATATTACCGTCATCATTACGGTGTATGTCAGTGGAAACTTCTAGCAGTGATTTACTTCCATTCTAGTTCTAGTTGTTTCCAGTGCTCGGCAACGTCCTATTAACTGACTAGTCTGTATTATTGTGGTTACAATGTAATGGTCTTATGAGGTCTCTTTCAATTAGTCGGCCTTTTTCAGAACATTATTGCCAAAACGACCTTTATATGCTGGCACTGAGGGTGGTCACTGCCAGGGTGTTTGTTGTCCTCAGTGGTTCTTTTATGTCCAAATTGAGACGGGACCGACATTAACGTGATGTCAGATTTTTACAACAAATATCATACCTGCCCAGTCTGGGTTTCAAACTCAGAGCACTGGCATGCCAGACAGATGTGCTAACCACTACACTAGCCGCACTCCCGTTAGGTGAATAAACTAAACATGCAAACTCATTAATTTTATTAATGTTTTTTTAAATAACTAATGAGTTAGTCAATTTTCAGAGATGTAGACATACAACAACTTGTGTGATTGCAGAGAATCACCGAACTCAGACACGCTATGACGACGCATTGATCATCAAACTGTTCGCCTTCCAATTTGTCAACAACTACACCTCACTCTTCTATATCGCATTCTTCCGTGGGGTAAGGACTGTTTTATTAACTGTATGTCACTCTTCTACATCGCATTCTTCTGTGGGGTAAGGACTGTTCTATTAACTATATGTCACTCTTCTATATCGCATTCTTCCGTGGGGTAAGGACTGTCCTATTAACTATGTCACTCTTCTACATCGCATTCTTCCGTGGGGTAAGGACTGTTCTACTAACTATACGTCACACTTCTACATCGCATTCTTCCGTGGGGTAAGGACTGTTCTATTAACTATACGTCACACTTCTACATCGCATTCTTCCGTGGGGTAAGGACTGTTCTATTAACTATATGTCACTCTTCTACATCGCATTCTTCCGTGGGGTAAGGACTGTTCTATTAACTATGTCACTCTTCTATATCGCATTCTTCCGTGGGGTAAGGACTGTTCTATTAACTATATGTCACTCTTCTACATCGCATTCTTCTGTGGGGTAAGGACTGTTCTATTAACTATACATCACACTTCTACATCGCATTCTTCTGTGGGGTAAGGACTGTTCTATTAACTATATGTCACTCTTCTATATTGCATTCTTCCGTGGGGTAAGGACTGTCCTATTAACTATGTCACTCTTCTACATCGCATTCTTCCATGGGGTAAGGACTGTTCTATTAACTATGTCACTCTTCTACATCGCATTCTTCCGTGGGGTAAGGACTGTTCTATTAACTATACGTCACACTTCTACATCGCATTCTTCCGTGGGGTAAGGACTGTTCTATTAACTATACGTCACACTTCTACATCGCATTCTTCCGTGGGGTAAGGACTGTTTTATTAACTATATATCACTCTTCTATATCGCATTCTTCCGTGGGGTAAGGACTGTTCTATTAACTATGTCACTCTTCTATATCGCATTCTTCCGTTGGGTAAGGACTGTTCTATTAACTATATGTCACTCTTCTATATCGCATTCTTCCGTGGGGTGAGGACTGTTCTATTAACTATATGTCACTCTTCTATATCGCATTCTTCCATTGGGTAAGGACTGTTCTATTAACTATATGTCACTCTTCTACATCGAATTCTTCCGTGGGGTAAGGACTGTTCTATTAACTATACGTCACACTTCTATATCGCATTCTTCCATTGGGTAAGGACTGTTCTATTAACTATATGTCACTCTTCTACATCGAATTCTTCCGTGGGGTAAGGACTGTTCTATTAACTATACGTCACACTTCTACATCGCATTCTTCCGTGGGGTAAGGACTGTTCTACTAATTATACGTCACACTTCTACATCGCATTCTTCCGTGGGGTAAGGACTGTTCTATTAACTATATGTCACTCTTCTACATCGCATTCTTCCGTGGGGTAAGGACTGTTCTATTAACTATGTCACTCTTCTACATCGCATTCTTCCGTGGGGTAAGGACTGTTCTATTAACTATATGTCACTCTTCTATATCGCAATCTTCCGTGGGGTAAAGACTGTTCTATTAACTATATGTCACTCTTCTACATCGCATTCTTCCGTGGGGTAAGGACTGTTCTATTAACTATGTCACTCTTCTACATCGCATTCTTCCGTGGGGTAAGGACTGTTCTACTAACTATACGTCACACTTCTACATCGCATTCTTCCGTGGGGTAAGGACTGTTCTATTAACTATACGTCACACTTCTACATCGCATTCTTCCGTGGGGTAAGGACTGTTCTACTAATTATATGTCACACTTCTACATCGCATTCTTCCGTGGGGTAAGGACTGTTCTATTAACTATATGTCACTCTTCTACATCGCATTCTTCCGTGGGGTAAGGACTGTTCTATTAACTATGTCACTCTTCTATATCGCATTCTTCCGTGGGGTAAAGACTGTTCTACTAACTATATGTCACTCTTCTACATCGCATTCTTCCGTGGGGTAAGGACTGTTCTATTAACTATGTCAGTCTTCTACATTGCATTCTTCCGTGGGGTAAGGACTGTTCTATTAACTATGTCAGTCTTCTACATTGCATTCTTCCGTGGGGTAAAGACTGTTCTACTAACTATATGTCACTCTTCTACATCGCATTCTTCCGTGGGGTAAGGACTGTTCTATTAACTATGTCACTCTTCTACATCGCATTCTTCCGTGGGGTAAGGACTGTTCTATTAACTATGTCACTCTTCTACATTGCATTCTTCCGTGGGGTAAGGACTGTTCTATTAACTATGTCAGTCTTCTACATTGCATTCTTCCGTGGGGTAAAGACTGTTCTACTAACTATATGTCACTCTTCTACATCGCATTCTTCCGTGGGGTAAGGACTGTTCTATTAACTATGTCACTCTTCTACATTGCATTCTTCCGTGGGGTAAGGACTGTTCTATTAACTATGTCAGTCTTCTACATTGCATTCTTCCGTGGGGTTAGGACTGTTCTATTAACTATATGTCACTCTTCTACATCGCATTCTTCCGTGGGGTAAGGACTGTTCTATTAACTATGTCACTCTTCTACATTGCATTCTTCCGTGGGATAAGGACTGTTCTACTAACTATATGTCACTCTTCTACATCGCATTCTTCCGTGGGGTAAGGACTGTTCTATTAACTATATGTCACTCTTCTACATCGCATTCTTCCGTGGGGTAAGGACTGTTCTATTAACTATGTCACTCTTCTACATTGCATTCTTCCGTGGGATAAGGACTGTTCTACTAACTATATGTCACTCTTCTACATCGCATTCTTCCGTGGGGTAAGGACTGTTCTATTAACTATATGTCACTCTTCGCCATGGTACAGAGTGAGTTTGTTTTATTAACTGTATGTCACTCTTCTACATCGCATTCTTCTGTGGGGTAAGGACTGTTCTATTAACTATATGTCACTCTTCTATATCGCATTCTTCCGTGGGGTAAGGACTGTCCTATTAACTATGTCACTCTTCTACATCGCATTCTTCCGTGGGGTAAGGACTGTTCTACTAACTGTACGTCACACTTCTACATCGCATTCTTCCGTGGGGTAAGGACTGTTCTACTAACTATACGTCACACTTCTACATCGCATTCTTCCGTGGGGTAAGGACTTTTCTATTAACTATATGTCACTCTTCTACATCGCATTCTTCCGTGGGGTAAGGACTGTTCTATTAACTATGTCACTCTTCTATATCGCATTCTTCCGTGGGGTAAGGACTGTTCTATTAACTATATGTCACTCTTCTACATCGCATTCTTCTGTGGGGTAAGGACTGTTCTATTAACTATACATCACACTTCTACATCGCATTCTTCTGTGGGGTAAGGACTGTTCTATTAACTATATGTCACTCTTCTATATTGCATTCTTCCGTGGGGTAAGGACTGTCCTATTAACTATGTCACTCTTCTACATCGCATTCTTCCATGGGGTAAGGACTGTTCTATTAACTATGTCACTCTTCTACATCGCATTCTTCCGTGGGGTAAGGACTGTTCTATTAACTATACGTCACACTTCTACATCGCATTCTTCCGTGGGGTAAGGACTGTTCTATTAACTATACGTCACACTTCTACATCGCATTCTTCCGTGGGGTAAGGACTGTTTTATTAACTATATATCACTCTTCTATATCGCATTCTTCCGTGGGGTAAGGACTGTTCTATTAACTATGTCACTCTTCTATATCGCATTCTTCCGTTGGGTAAGGACTGTTCTATTAACTATATGTCACTCTTCTATATCGCATTCTTCCGTGGGGTGAGGACTGTTCTATTAACTATATGTCACTCTTCTATATCGCATTCTTCCATTGGGTAAGGACTGTTCTATTAACTATATGTCACTCTTCTACATCGAATTCTTCCGTGGGGTAAGGACTGTTCTATTAACTATACGTCACACTTCTACATCGCATTCTTCCGTGGGGTAAGGACTGTTCTACTAATTATACGTCACACTTCTACATCGCATTCTTCCGTGGGGTAAGGACTGTTCTATTAACTATATGTCACTCTTCTACATCGCATTCTTCCGTGGGGTAAGGACTGTTCTATTAACTATGTCACTCTTCTACATCGCATTCTTCCGTGGGGTAAGGACTGTTCTATTAACTATATGTCACTCTTCTATATCGCATTCTTCCGTGGGGTAAAGACTGTTCTATTAACTATATGTCACTCTTCTACATCGCAGTCTTCCGTGGGGTAAGGACTGTCCTATTAACTATGTCACTCTTCTACATCGCATTCTTCCGTGGGGTAAGGACTGTTCTACTAACTATACGTCACACTTCTACATCGCATTCTTCCGTGGGGTAAGGACTGTTCTATTAACTATACGTCACACTTCTACATCGCATTCTTCCGTGGGGTAAGGACTGTTCTACTAACTATACGTCACATTTCTACATCGCATTCTTCCGTGGGGTAAGGACTGTTTTATTAACTGTATGTCACTCTTCTACATCGCATTCTTCTGTGGGGTAAGGACTGTTCTATTAACTATACGTCACACTTCTACATCGCATTCTTCCGTGGGGTAAGGACTGTTTTATTAACTGTATGTCACTCTTCTACATCGCATTCTTCCGTGGGGTAAGGACTGTCCTATTAACTATGTCACTCTTCTACATCGCATTCTTCCATGGGGTAAGGACTGTTCTATTAACTATACGTCACACTTCTACATCGCATTCTTCCGTGGGGTAAGGACTGTTCTATTAACTATACGTCACTCTTCTACATCGCATTCTTCCGTGGGGTAAGGACTGTTCTATTAACTATATGTCACTCTTCTACATCGCATTCTTCCGTGGGGTAAGGACTGTTCTATTAACTATATGTCACTCTTCTACATCGCATTCTTCCGTGGGGTAAGGACTGTTCTATTAACTATGTCACTCTTCTATATCGCATTCTTCCGTGGGGTAAAGACTGTTCTACTAACTATATGTCACTCTTCTACATCGCATTCTTCCGTGGGGTAAGGACTGTTCTATTAACTATGTCAGTCTTCTACATTGCATTCTTCCGTGGGGTAAGGACTGTTCTATTAACTATGTCAGTCTTCTACATTGCATTCTTCCGTGGGGTAAAGACTGTTCTACTAACTATATGTCACTCTTCTACATCGCATTCTTCCGTGGGGTAAGGACTGTTCTATTAACTATATGTCACTCTTCTACATCGCATTCTTCCGTGGGGTAAGGACTGTTCTATTAACTATATGTCGCTCTTCTACATTGCATTCTTCCATAGGGTAAGGACTGTTCTATTAACTGTATGTTACTCTTCTATATTGTATTCTTCCATGAGGCAAGAACTGCTCTATTAGTGTTTGGAATATCGGTTTGGTAATTTTTTCATAATCAGCCAAAAGTTTGGCTAAACCGGCCGATGACCAGTTGTATAATTGGTTTGTGGGCGGCTATTCTAAAAAAAGTTCGATCGCTGGATGGCAGTACTATATCGACCCATCAGTGGCAGCCGACATAAACATCCTATAATTTGAAAAAAAATGAATATACCTGTTCATAATATTCACCACAGAACAGGCTGTCGATTTTTATGCACTTAATGTATTACGTCTTCCAGTAATGCGATGTTTCTGAACTAGAATCGTTTGTGTGGCTTATATATTTGTTATTTGTGTGTCTATAGACGTGTTGTTTGTGTATCTATAGACGTGTTGTTTGTGTGTCTATAGACATGTTGTTTGTGTGTCTATAGACGTGTTGTTTGTGTGTCTATAGACGTGTTGTTTGTGTGTCTGTAGACGTGTTGTTTGTGTGTCTGTAGACGTGTTGTTTGTGCGTCTATAGACGTGTTGTTTGTGCGTCTATAGACGTATTGTTTGTGTGGCTATAGACGTGTTGTTTGTTTGTCAGGGGTGTAACCAAATCCCGCAATCTTGCATGATCCATACGAAAATCCAGCCCCGTAAGCTGGGTACTATAGGCGCAACGTCACTGCGAAAATGATCTAATAGCTCTTCTCCCCCCACCCCATTGTCTTCCCATGTTATGTCCGACATCATCCACAGGTTGAGTGCAACTCCTGAAAACTCCCGGAACGTCACCGCGAACAATCTCCAATAGCATCCCCCACCGCCACCCCTTCTTCCCATGCTAGTTCGATAGACAGGAGCTGAGGCTCCGGCTGAAACTTTTACACTTTATACAAATTCACCAAAATGCTTTCCGTCATCCATGCTATGGGCCTGCAATATACACGGATCCATTCGGAATCCCTCCAATATATGGGTACGCTCCTTTAAGTTAAAAGCCACTTTTCATGTCGACGTTATTGTGTGTGTATCCTGGTGGCGAGGGCTGCTGCGGATGCCATTCCAACTGTGCGTAGGAAAATAATACTTATATACGGGATAGGCAAGTCAGCTGCTATATATACCTTAAGACGGCGAAAGGGACTTTGGAGCCAGGGGCTGGAACGGGTACGGCCTGACGATGGAATCGATGAAGTGTCAGTGGAAGATGGCGAACCCAGTAACAGTAATAACGAGGATCTCCAAGACGCAATAAGAGAGGAGTTCTTCGATGAACCGGTGCACCCTGCAGGCAAGGAGAATAATCTGGCCCACTCATCACTGAACACAAGCTTCTGTTGGAATCTCGATGGCCATGCACCTCGAAAGCTGGTAAAACTACTAAGCTGTTTTACCAGCAAAATCAAAACCGGGGCAAGAGAGCGGGATGCTGGTAAACAGCACTTCAGCGAGCTCAACGATCATGACGTTTACTACTCACTTCGAATCGAGATCTGGAAGACCCATTCTGCGCCCTCACTTACCCACCGAGTTTCACAAGCACCAGTTCTGCCTGTCACGATCATACGTGACACTACCAGAGTTCTCCATTCGCGACTGAAGGAGTACTGTAACGACTGGTACGGATTTGTCACCTTCTGTGAGGTTGTTGTGAGTGACGCATAGCGGGTGGACAGCGAGGGTCCTCAGCTAAAGCGCCCTGCTAGAAGAGGTGTGAAGATAAACCTGAAACCGATCAAGCTTCATGAGCAGTACGTTGACGGATCCACCAGGAGCTGCTCAAACAAATGGTTTTGGTATCGACTGAAACTATGACACAGAGGACATAACGATGGTGGGCCATGGTCTGCTCTGCTCAAGATCGCCATAGATCTGGCATTTCGAGAACTCCACCCTGACATCGACTGCAGCATCTGCAACAGTGATGCGACAGTTGTCCTATGGCTGTTGTCCACTCTCCACGCTGTTACAGAGTTGCTGAAAAGAGAGAGAACTTTGTGAAGTACATGAGAGTAGTGGATAACGTAAATGTGTCCGCTAACCACGGCATATTCCACAGAAAGATCGTTTTAAAGCTTACTTGTGTCAAGTCAAAACTCCGAACAACCATGGGTCAGCTCCACATGAACAGTTAAGCCACCTCAGCAAGATAGCCATCATCTCCATTGATCTAGAAATTGTAGCAGACGAATTACTGAGCTTCGTATTTCTCAAAAGCATATCTACACACATATCATACTTGCATAGTGTATTCAGCATCCGGCGCAGATGTTTGTTGTACACAGAAGTGTCCACTAATAAGCAGTAAAACACGTATTGTAATTAATTTTTTTGGTTTATTTTGAGTCTATTGCTATATATATATGGGCCAGTAATCATCCAACGTTTGATGATGAACTCAGCCTGCTGTGTTTCGATGGCGCTAATATTTATTATTTAGTAGGCTTAAATATCTATTCAAGATACAGACATTTTCCTGATGCTCTCGCTATCTATTGGGAAAGCAGCAGCCCGGACATAACCTGCGGCCCGACGGGTTGGATCCCGGGTGGCCCGAAAGGCTGACCGGTGGATTTATGACGCCTATGACTATAGTCATGTTGTTTGTGTGGTTATAGACATGTTGTTTATATGGCTATAGACGTGTGGTTTGTGTGGCTATAGACGTGTTGTTTGTGTGTCTGTAGAAGTGTTGTTTGTGTGTCTGTAGAAGTGTTGTTTATGTGTTTGTAGATATGTTTGTGTGGCTGTAGACGTGTTGTTTGTGTGACTAAAGATGTATTGTTTGTGTAGCTATAGACGTGTTGTTTGTGGCTATAGACGTGTTGTTCATGTGGCTATAGACATGTGGTTTGTGTGGCTATAGACGTGTTGTTTACTTGTTTGTGTATCTATAGATGTGTTGTTTGTCTGGCTATAGACGTGTTGTTTGTGTGTCTATAGATGTGGAGCGCAGATGGTGTCCAGATGGTGTCCAGATGGTGTTCGATATTGAACAGGTCTGTCAGGGAGTAAAGTGTAAAGCACTTTGAACAGTCCTTAGGACTGGATACTGCGCTATGTAAGAACTTACCTTTCCATTTTACCTTTGTGCTGTTTGTTACAGGCAAAGTTTGGTGCGGAAGGATTGTGGGGCCTGGGAATCGAGTACCAGGACAGTTGTGGCGCCAATAACGACTGCATGTCGATGTTGTCCTTCCAAGTTCTTGTCCTCATGCTCGCAAAACCACTGCCAAAGTTCATCTTGGACCTAGTGTTACCGTGAGTGCTGCTTTTGGCATGATCCCCATTTGTGTTGTGTTGTGCTGCCCATCATGCTGCTGAGACAGATATCAGCAGCCACAAAACATCCTATCTGGAGTTATAATGCATTTTTGACATTTTTGTGTGTACCCCTGTAAACTATATTGAGCCATCCTTTTCAGTTAGTTTTTAAGTGTGCTTTGTGTACCGTGGGCAGTTTGAACCAGTCCCAAGAAGTTGTAAGGAAACTGTAATTTTAAGGTCTCCTTTGTGCAGGTGGTTCCAGAAGATGTGGAAGGTGTGTTGTTTGAAACTGTAGTTTTAGGGTCTCCTTTGTGCAGGTGGCTCCAGAAGATGTGAAAGGTGTGTTGTTTGAAACTGTAATTTTAGGGTCTCCTTTGTGAAGGTGGATACAGAAGAAGAGGAAGGTGTGTTGTCTGAAACTGTAGTTTTAGGGTCTCCTTTGTGCAGGTGGCTTCAGAAGATGTGGAAGGTGTGTTGTTTGAAACTAGTTTTAGGGTCTCCTTTGTGCAGGTGGCTCCAGAAGATGTGGAAGGTGTGTTGTTTGAAACTAGTTTTAGGGTCTCATTTGTGCAGGTGGCTACAGAAGAAGTGGAAGGTGTGTTGTCTGAAACTGTAGTTTTAGGGTCTCCTTTGTGAAGGTGTGTTGTCTAAAACTGGGAGACTTCACCCTCGGCGAGTACACCGAGAAGGTCGTCAACTACGGCTTCCTCATGGTACGTCGCTGGTCCAGAGGGTGAAGAGTGGAAGGTGTGTTGTCTGAAACTGTAGTTTTAGGGTCTCCTTTGTGAAGGTGGCTGCATAAGAAGTGGACGGTGTGTTGTCTGAAACTAGTTTTAGGGTCTCCTTTGTGCAGGTGGCTTCAGAAGATGTGGAAGGTGTGCTGTCTGAAACTGTAGTTTTAGGGTCTACTTTGTGCAGGTGGCTACAAAAGAAGTGGAAGGTGTGTTGTCTGAAATTGTAGTTTTAGGGTCTACTTTGTGCAGGTGGCTCCAGAAGAAGTGGAAGGTGTGTTGTTTGAAAGGAGTGTTGTTTGAAACTGTAGTTTTAGGGTCTCCAGAAGATGTTTTACTAGATTTAGAACTGACATTGAGTGGGTGTTTCCAAAAGACAGAAGGTGTTGCTTGAAATAAAGGGTCTACATTGTGCAGGTGACACCAGAACATGTAAATGTTGTTTGAGACTAGTTTTAAGGTTTCCTGTGTTCAGGTGGAAGTAGAATGTATGTTATCTGAAACTGTAGTTTTAGCGTCTCCTCTGTGCAGGTGGCTTAAGAGGAAGTGGCGTGTGAGACGGTGGTGGCGATGTGAGAGCAAGGTCAGAGATGAGGAGGAGGAGGACAGCAGACTGAGAGAGGAGAAGGAGTTCATTGAACGGGAGAGGGAGAAACCCTCCCTGGGAGACTTCACCCTCAGCGAGTACACCGAGAAGGTCGTCGTCTACGGCTTCCTCATGGTACGTCGCTGGTCCAGAGGGTGAAGGGGTGAGGGAGTGAAGGGGGTGAAGTGGGTGACGGGGGTGAGAGTTGTCTACACGTCGGCACATTCTGGAGATTCTTATACATAATAATTATTTTATAACGTCAGTTTAAAATAATAGATTTGTGCTGAAATTCTGTTAAGTATGTCGTACTTCTGAAGGATGTGTCCGAAGTCATCATGTGGGATGCAGGAGTGGCCATGTGCAGTGTAAATGAACACAGAATGGTTTCAGTATTGGTCGCATGTGGAATAACCTTCTCGAGATAAAGATCACTTCGTCCTTTTTTAAAGACCAACCTTTTATATGGTAAGGAAAATAATACTATGCATATGATATATAGATTGGTATATATATGTATCATGTTTTGAGACATTAATTACAACTGGCAACATTGTTAGTAATCATAAAAATAACAGGGATTGTTTTTATCTCAGGTGTAATGAATAAAAAAGTAATATTACAGTGGAATTGCATGTATTACAATGTTTTTGAACTAAACATGTGAAACACTAAACTATTATGGTACACTATAACTGTAATAATAAAATGTAGTCTTGGATTTAGTTAATCAATTATAATTTATAAATCTGATGGATTTCACCTCTCCCTCAATTCCTTGTCACATAATAATTACTGTACACATTTCTGAAGACAGCATTATCAAGGATCAGTATCGAGGCGAGCCTCACCCCTGACATACAGGGAAACAAGACGAAAACAACAAATATTGTGTGATGTTAAATAAATTTATGGTAAGTTTATGTATTCATCCACACATAAGAGTGAGTTGTTGTTTCGCCGCAGCTGTTTGCCGCGTCCTTTCCCCTGGCACCTCTCATTGCACTACTTGTCACTGCCGTCGACATCCGCATCGACTGCAAGAGGATGTTATGGATGTTCAGACGGCCCGTTGGACAAATCGCTCAGGACATAGGTCAGTGGCTGCATTCATCTCCCCCATGATCCCCTGAAGGGTGGGGGTGTATCACTAAGTCTTCAAAGAGTCATCTACATCTACCGTGATCCTCTTCCATTCTCTCCTGCTCTCGGCTGTTCAACCCTGCCCTCTTGAGATCTCTCATAACACTGTTTGGTCTTCTTCTACCTCACTCATTCCCTGTAAGAGTTTTGCTTGTAATCCTGAAAAAGATGCTGTATTTGACTATCATGGTGTGAATAGGACACATTTAATGCTAACTGGTCATCTGTAGGTACAGAGCATTAAGTGGTTCTAGAAACTATCCGAGTATAGATTGTAGCTGTGTCAACAAGCTTGTGTTCTTTGCTTCTTTCTCCTTGATTCCTTTGTGGGGTTGTATCGCTGAGTATGTTTCACCAGCTCAACGAGTCATCTCTATCTATCACAACCTCTTCCGCTCTTCCTACCTGTCAGCTGCCCTCTTGTAATCACTTGTTACAATGTCTCTCCATCTAAACTTCAGTCTTCTTCTTCTTCTATCATAATATCCTGTTTTCCATGTTCACTTTGTCAGTGTGTCCTCATTCATTCTCTCGACACAGTCTTTGTCTTACCAGTGTCACAGCACTGATGCATGTTTCCGTCTAACAAATTGTTTTCCTTGTAGGTACATGGTACTCAATCCTACAGTTCCTCAACATCCTAGGTGTGGTCAGCAATGCCTTCCTTGTGGCGTTCACCTCAAACTGGGGCAAGCATTTCACCATCACAGAAAGACTCTGGATCGTCATTGGATTTGAGGTACGTTCCTGTGCGTTTACTACAGTCTCCCACTTGGTGGAGCCACTTTGCCTCTCACATGTTGGGTGTGGTAACGCATTTATTAAGTTCGAGCAAAAGCATTCATTATTAGTAATATAATCTATAATAATGCATTATGTGTAATGCATTTTAAAAGTTGATGTTTGGGGATAAATACGTCTGTGTTTAATGGAGTTTTACGTTGTCTAGTTTGATGCAGTAGTGTAATTTCCTTTATGAAATCTTGACATTTGTGCTTGTGTTCAGTGAATTAAGAAGCATTCTACAACTAACTAGATGTGACAATAATTACAAATTGAATGTTATATATAATGTGCAATCTGCTGAAACCCTTGTCTTTGTTCGTAATAATGCAACGAATATGCTATGGTACGTTATAGTTAAATTACATTTTATATATCTGCTTGAGGTAATCATTGTTATGATGAGATGATATTAATTCTTTCTATAAGGGATAAGGGAAAACAAATTGTGCATCAGTTAGATTGTCAGAATAAATATAGTTTTATTATGTATAAATGTAACATGATTTTTGGACAAAAACATTTAAAGAAATCATTTTGTTATCTGTGTCTTGTAAGAAAGTTCTCGTCATAATAATGCATGTTTTCTTTGCCAGCACCTATGTTTTTTTATCAAATTTGTCATTGCCACAACAATTCCTGACGTTCCTGGTACAGTTCGAATTCAGATTAGGAAGGTAACAGAACAGACAATGACTGGTCGCGTAGACTACAAAGGGTGGTCACGAAAGTTCTCAAAATCCAAAAATTGAACTGCGTTAAGTATTGGTTAAAACCTCTATACAATACATTTGGTGTTCAGCATGAAAGCTATTGTTTGTGTTCCCAGCAAATGATCGTCACGTTTTACCATATCGATGTATAACCATAGTATTCCAAGTAGCATCACTGAAGTGAATATATATGGAAAGTAGGCAAGCCCCGTGCTATTGACTGTAACTTTGATAAATAGTTTTGTTGGATAGAGAAAGTAATGCCATATTGGTTCCCTCGTGACAATCCGTGTATATTTAATACATGCTACACTATAACATATAAGAACAATATTGGTACAATTGAGTGATTCCAAAAAATAAATAAATGGATTTTAAACATTACCGGACACTGTCCCTTTCTAATATTTTTTTACTAATGCGGATAATTCTTTAGGTGACATGTATATAAATATATCATATATGCTACAGTGAAACATGCCAAATTATAATGAACCAATACGTAATATTACATTTATTTTTGGACTTTGAGAACTGAGTGATCATCTCTAACACTACTATACTACTAACAATTAACTTGTTCCATTTTTCAGCTAACCTCTTTTCGTTAACATTTCAGATAACGTTCAAGTGTTTAATGTGGTGGTTGGGTCAAATAATGTGCATTACTTCGAGTTGCTGAAGCATTTATTTGTTCTTGTTTATGCCAACACGCAGCACGTCCTACTGGCCATTAAGATGCTCATCAAAGCTGTTTTCCCCGACATTCCCAAGGAAGTCGCTCTCTCCATAAACAGGGTAGGAGGGAGCTCAGTGTCCCTGGCAGCTCTAGGTTGTGCTTACTGCATGTTGTCCGCTTCATCTGTCCACAATGCTTGCAAAGCTGGTTTGTTACTTGTCACTGACGGCACTGCACATGATAGGAGCCATAACTTGATTATAACATTATATTGTCTGTTTTAAAATCACAGGTGGTTATACTGGTGAAAATTATCATAAAATTGGTAGAATAAAAATGATTCAAATTTCCTCTTAAGTTAACGTAGTTCTTCAGTCAGCATGCAGCATGCAGTACCATCAGGCCATACCATTTCATTGTACCATCTGACCATTCCATCTCATTGTACCATCTGACCATACCATCTGACCATATCATGTCATTGTACCATCTGACCATATAATTTCATTGTACCATCTGACCATACCATCTGACCATATCATTTCATTGTACCATCTGACCATACCATCTGACCATACCATTTCATTGTACCATCTGACCATATCATGTCATTGTACCATCTGACCATATAATTTCATTGTACCATCTGACGATACCATCTGACCATATCATTTCATTGTACCATCTGACCATACCATTTCATTGTACCATCTGACCGTATCATTTCATTGTACCATCTGACCATACCATTTAATTGTACCATCTGACCGTATCATTTCTTTGTACCATCTGACCATACCATTTCATTGTACCATCTGACCATACCATTTCATTGTACCATCTGACCGTACCATTTCATTGTACTGTCTGACCATGCCATTTGAGGCAGTATGTCACATGATCATACCATATGACCACACCGTCTGACCATACCATTTCATTCTACCATCTGACCATACCGTCTGACCATACCATCTGAACATATCTGACCATACCGTTTAACCATACCGTCTGACCATACCATCTGACCATGTCATCTGATCATGCTATCTGACCATACCATCTGAACATATTATCTGACCATACTGTCTGACCACATACCATCTGACCCTGCCATCTGACCATACCATCTGACCATACCATTTCACTGTAGCACCTTGTACCTGTTTTACTTTGAAGTAAGTTAAGTTAATGGTCGTGTTAAGAGGATCAAAAATACACCTACCCATTTTTAATCAATACACAGACCCTGATTTAATTAGATTTTAATGCAAACATTTCCCATTATTGTACGTTGTGTTTTATTTATGCAATATGTTTTTAATCTGTGCTCAGTTATAATATTCAGGTATCATTGCAAATCAACAATATTTTTAATTGGTGATTTCTTAATTCTATACAGACATAACAGATAATATTGTATACATCTGTGTTGTTAAAATATTTATAACAGCTCACAGCAAGGTGGGAAAAATAAGTATTTAATCTTTTATGTTGGGAAACGTAACTTTTGTCAAGTGCATGTACTTCAGAATATTGTAATATAGGATCGGAGAACCATTTTGTTATAAAATGCCAATTTTTACCTAATACAACTTTTTTATTAATATCTTGAATCTCACAATATTACACCTGTCCGAGAACAACAAGATATACAATTAGTACACAAAATATGAGATTGGTGTGAACGATAGTTTTCAAGATATCATGTTTTCAAAATGTTGTTTTGGCAGTTTAGCACCTGTCAGGAGAAAAGCACAAAATTGAAAAACATAACTCGGGCAATAAAAAAAATATGACTGGAAGATAAATTTGATATGTGGACATTAAAACAAGTTTCGTTGAGCTACGTCATGTTGTTTGGTTTTTATCTGACTTTGTGAATGGGTTTCCTTTCCCCTATCACGTTGAGACAGGGAAAATTATCAAAACTAAAACTGTTCTGAACTTGAAACCAGAACAACCATTACAACATAATAAAGTAATTACATGAAGAAATAATAGGATATTTCTAATGTACTTTAATTAGAGAGTTAAGTTCTGTGAGAAATATAGCTTACTTTGTATAAGTATAACTGTTTTATTTATAAAATAATATTAAATTAAAACTCTGTAATCACATATTTAACACAAACACTGCATCTTTGTAATTTTGTAAATTTGGATATTCGTTTAAAAATATATTAGTGTACATTTCAACATTATTTTGTCACATAGCAAAAGGAACAACCAACATATGTTCTTATCAAAGTTATTGTCGTCGATCTCGGCCCGCCATGCATTCCACCATTGACACTACTTTATTAGATGATTTACTTTTTTATATGATATAATGTTTGCTTTAATTTGACTTATAACGTATGTATATTTACATTATTTTGAAAGTAGAGTAAATAGATATTATATAATAAATACGATTTCCCATGCATATCAGTAGATTGTAAACGCAATTTGAAAGTCAGCCTAAATAGCAACAACACGCCAACTTATTCTCGTTGGTAGGACATGGGCGTAGCAGTGCCGTTTGCTGACATTCCTATTATTTACTATATTTTGTAATTCCCTAATCATTTTTAACATAACACATACATGTTACATTAGACATAAAACATTCGATCATGTAAAGTGGGATAACAAACAGCGAAAATGGCACAAAAGAATGTCTAGCACAATGTCAGTTAATGGCGGGCATCGTGCACCCCTCACACCAAAGATCGACTTGTACTAGCGTCCATTGCTAAGGTGGTGTGGATCAGTCTATTTTATTGTGATGGGGAGATCTACTTTTAACATTAAACAAATACTCAAATTATTCACTACAAATTATCAATATAATATTATTTGTTGTGTAGGTCATATTTGTTTGCAGTTAGGAACCACAATATGCCGAAATATCTTGTATATGCATGGAATATAATATTAGAAACTTAACTAACGAGCTTAAGTAGCAAGTGAGCTACTGAAGCTGTGGTAAGCATCGATATTTGGGTAAAATTTGCAAATCTTTTACCTTTTATTTGTCGGCGCGGCAACAAATTAAATGTTGTTTTCACAAAACAGCATTTATTTGATTCCAAATTTAATGCCGAATCGATTGGTGATAAGCACTAGTCAATCTGATGTGAAATAGTGAAGTTATTAGCAAAAGATGACAGCTACATATAGGCAAATATTTCTTCATTCACACGAGTGCTTATCACTGTTCGATCGAACTACCATTCCTTATCAATTTAAACTTTATTCTGACTAAATATGACTATGTGGCGCGAGGTCTGTGAAGAAGTATGATTTACGCTTCATTTTTCGACCTGCCCCCAGAGCGCAGTGTTATGCTCAGAGCCAGTGTAACAAAATAGCATCTTAGCACAGGTAGCAAGTCGCCACGGCCTGTAGATCGTTGATTCATAGGTTGCTTTGGAAGCCTACTGAACTTGTAGTTTTTGAGGTATCATAACAACATTTTTTGCATGAACAGACAACGTATTGACGTTTTTAGTGGTGCAAATTTTATTTCAATGCATGTAATCACAAGGCCTGGAGTACAAATTGAAATAGGTCAATTTCACTGAACAATCCTTGCCTAAGTCAATGTAATAAACCCGGAACATGAATCAAGTGTGGAAGTTACCGGTACACTGCACTTGAGCCTTCTGTTTAGACAGCAGGCTCTGTTTAATAATGTTTATGCAGCATGTGCCCTGTGTGATATCACCAGTCCGTGTTGTCGATATGTTGTGATATCATTGGTCCGTGTTGTGATATCATTGGTCTGTGTTGTGATATCACTGGTCCTTGTTGTAATAACACTAGTCCACATTATGATATCACTGCTCTGTGTTGTGACAACACTGGTCCATGTTGTGATATCAATGGTCCATGTTGTGATATAACTGGTTCATGTTGTAATATCACTGGTCCATGTTATGATATCACTGGTTTGTGTTGTGATATTGCTGGTCCACATTGTGATATTACTGATCCATGTTGTAATATCATCGGTCCGTGTTGTTATATCACGGGTCCGTTTTGTGACATCACTGGTCCATGTTGTGATATCACGGGTCAGTGCTGTGATATCACTGGTCCGTGCTGTGATATCACTGGTCCGTGTTGTGATATCACCGGTCCGTGTTGTGGTATCACCGGTCCGTGTTGTGGTATCACCAGTCCGTGTTGTGATATCAATGGTCCGTGTTGTGATATCAATGGTCCGTGTTGTGATATCACTGGTCTGTGTTGTAATAGACGGACCCACGTGTTGTAATATTGCTTCCGTGCTTCTGTTGCTTGTAGCTTAGCTCTGTGTTTCAAGGATAAAATGCTCTGTTTTACCTTTCAACTGTCATCTGTATGTAGCAATTTAGCATCATAGTGCCTGCAAAAGAGGAGTGTGTGTGTGTGTGTGTGTGCGTGCATGTGTGTGTGCGTGCGTGCGTGCGAGTGTGCATGCATGCACATACTCATGCATACATGTATGCATACACTCACAAATGCACACATATGCATGCACGCATGCACGCACACACGCACTCACGCACGCACGCACTGAACATGATTTCATCATTGTGTTATAGATTGAACATAGTTAAGATTAACATGCTGATATTGTGTTTCTACTAATCCACTATTTCTGATTATTTGTGAACTATTTTTGAGAATCATCTTTCAGTTAAACTAATTTTAAATTACTTGTTTTTAATTGATCAAAAGTAATTCAAAATATTGAATATGTTATTGCAGTGTATATTTAAATAATAACTCTGAATGTTGATGTTAAAAAATATATACAGCTAAATATGATCAGTGACACTTGTATTGTAAACATAAGGAGTGCTGCTTACAGTTTGATACTTTATATTGCCTATTCTTAAAAATCACCAATAAGTTAACTTGTATGTTCATCTTAGTTCCTAAAACATTCCACACAGTCTTGTGAGAATGCGATCCTTGCATTTAGTGGATGTTTGTGGCTTTGGTGCCCAGGAAACGTATCAAGTGCAGCATATTCTGGAGCATGCGAAACCGATGAGTCTTGAGGAAATAGCCCACCTGATCACCCACAGTCCTGCGGTCAACCCAGAAGAGCTTAGGTCAGTAGGCTACAACAGTCACCACTCTACTTTCATTGTGACTAATGTCAAAACATTGGCTGCTACTTCTGTTATGCATTGGTCATGTTTGCAAAGCTAGCATTTCATAAAAACAACTCCCCTTTTCTGCTCAATTTGGGTCCCACTTAAACTTGTCTTAGCAGACAACGTGGTCTTGAAACAGATTTCAACATGTTTTCATCATAAGCTCAAATGTAAATTTTGCAGAATTCAAATTTGTGATTACATAGATCAACAAATCTAAACAAAATTTGTACAATGTTTTGTTTGCATGACTGGCAGTAGTAGCAGCACATGCAGAAACACTGGAGTAAGTTTGACTATAACTACCAGTAGTAGTAGTAGCTGCCTTAGTAGTAGTAATCCTGACAACTACTAAATGATATCAACACTAATTTTCAGTACACATTGCCGTTATTCCTCAGATGGTTATAACATGTCTTTTCTACAAATACTGCTCAACCTATTCCTTGGCTCTTGAATGTAGTGATGATCCGGTTTCTGGGTTATTCATGTTTAGTATATTTACCTTTTTTATACAGAAGAGAAACCAAAAAAAGTTTCTTGAGAGGTAAATATGCTAAACATGTTCCTTGGTTTTCTTGACTATTTGCGGTAATGGTGTATCGTACCACTTTGTATCAAGATGTTTGTGGCCTTGTAGAAAGTTATGTAAGATTATGCATTTTTAAAGGGAGGTGGTCTGTTATGTTAAACTGGAATTGGCTATGATGGTAATTATCATTTGCATTTTGTGGAAGAAAAAAATCTAATTGTGAACACTATTTCAGGCTTAGTATATATTATATACATGTAAGTTAAGAACATGTTATTAATGTAAAAAACAAGGAACAGCCAACCTCCCTTTAAGGCTTTGAAATGGGAACTTCCACCAAAGAAATGTCTTAAATTTCAACTAGGCTATATTTCAATACATATGGAATTGACAGTATATCACAGAGCAATATGATTCTTTCATCAAATGTCATAGTTTTATCACCAAATATTTTCTTTGTATTGAATTTGTCATGGTAATACAATACAGTAAAAAATACAGTAGAACCCTCCTATTAAGGGATTGGGTCAAAATTACCTATAGATTCTGAAGTGATCATGTTAACAATGCTCAAGACAAAAGCTGCATACTCCCTGGTGTGTCAGTTCACCCCCTTGTGTGTCATTCCATCCCCTTGTGTGTTATTTCACCCCCCTTGTGTGTCATTTCAACCCCTTGTCTGTCATTTCATCCCCTGGTGTGTCAGTTCACCCCCTTGTGTGTCATTCCATCCCCTTGTGTGTCATTTCACCCTCTTGTGTGTCATTTCATCCCCTTGTGTGTCATTTCATCCCCTGGTGTGTCCATTCACCCCTTGTGTGTTATTCCATCCCCTTGTGTGTCATTCCATCCCCTTGTGTGTCATTTCATCCCCTTATGTGTCATTTCATCCCCTTGTGTGTCATTTCACCCCCTTGTGTGTTATTTCATCCCCTTGTGTGTCATTCCAACCCCTTGTGTGTCAATCCATCCCCTTGTGTGTCATTCTATCCCCTTGTGTGTCATTTCACCCCCTTGTGTGTAATTTCATCCCCTTGTGTGTCATTCCATCCCCTTGTGTGTCATTTCATCCCCTTGTGTGTCATTTCACCCCCTTGTGTGTCATTTCATCCCCTTGTGTGTCATTTCATCCCCTTGTATGTCATTTCATCCCCTGGTTTGTCATTTCACCCCCTTGTGTGTCATTCCATCCCCTGGTGTGTCATTTCATCCATTGTGTGCCATTCCACCCCCTTGTGTGTCATTCCATCCCCTTGTGTGTCATTCCATCCCCTGGTGTGTCATTCCATCCTCTTTTGTGTCATTTCACCCCCTTGTGTGTCATTTTACTTTCTGGTGTGTCATTCCACTTATTGGTGTGTCATTTCACCACATGGTGTGTCATTTCACCCTCTGGTGTATCATTTCACCCCCAGGCGTGTCATTTCACCCCATGATGTACCATTCCATCCCCTGATGCATAATTTTCACCCCCTAGTGTGTCATTTTACCTCCAGATGCATCATTTTACCCTCTGACATATAATTTCACCCCATGATGTATCATTTCACCTCCTGATGTGTTGGTACTAATCCCCCTCTGACTCCTGCGCTTACTATCCTTCAGCAACCATGTCCCGCTGTCGGAGACGCTGCTGGCCGTTGAGAGCGGGGACAGGGTGGGGCTGCTCTCGCCTCTCTCAAACAACAGATCCACGTCTGTGCAGCAGAAATGCTCAGTCGACAATAGCGAGTCAATAGGCAAGACATGTCTGTTTTTACCTGTCTTAGAGTAATTAGGGTTCTTTGTGTGGTCAATACGTGGCTTTGAATACAGACATCAGACAATGTGCCTAAATATGGATTGATTAGTTACTGGGGAATATTCTGTTACATAGAGACCAGCAGTAGTGATTTATCACAAGTTTGCCCAGAGCCACTATTTTGTAACTAGACTTCAGTACCTGACGTTATACAACCAAACTGAAGTGACTGCCTTATATGAAATAATATGAAACAAATTACATGACCCAACTGAAGTGACTGCCTTATAAGGATTATAAATGACTTCACCCAACTGAAATGAATGCCTTATAAGGAATATATGTTACTTGGCCCAACTGAAATGAAATTACTTGATCCAACTGAAGTGACTGCCTTGTAAGGAATATAAATGTCTTGACCCAACTGAAGTGACTTCCTTGTGAGGAATATAAATGACTTGACCCAACTGAAGTGACTTCCTTGTAAGGAATATAAATGTCTTGACCCAACTGAAGTGACTTCCTTGTAAGGAATATAAATGTCTTGACCCAACTGAAGTGACTTCCTTGTAAGGAATATAAATGTCTTGACCCAACTGAAGTGACTTCCTTGCAAGGAATATAAATGTCTTGACCCAACTGAAGTGACTTCCTTGCAAGGAATATAAATGACTTGACCCAACTGAAGTGACTTCCTTGTAAGGAATATAAATGACTTGACCCAACTGAAGTGACTTCCTTGTAAGGAATATAAATGTCTTGACCCAACTGAAGTGACTGCCTTACATGGAATATATGACTTGACCCAACTGAAATTACTCTCTGTTATGAAATATAAATGACTTGACCCAACTGAAATGATTGCCTTATGTGGAATCTAAATGACTTGACCCAACTGAAATGAATGTCTTATAAGGAATATAAATGACTTGACCTGACTTGACTGAAATGATTCTTCTATGAGGAATCTAAATGACTTGACACTGTCCTGTCACCGTTTCAGTGCCTTGAGTCCTTTACTTCACTACAACTTATAAGGAATATAAATGACTTGACCTGACTTGACTGAAATGATTCTTCTATGAGGAATCTAAATGACTTGACACTGTCCTGTCACCGTTTCAGTGCCTTGAGTCCTTTACTTCACTACAACTTATAAGGAATATAAATGACTTGACCTGACTTGACTGAAATGATTCTTCTATGAGGAATCTAAATGACTTGACACTGTCCTGTCACCGTTTCAGTGCCTTGAGTCCTTTACTTCACTACAACAGTAGTTATATGGAAACTAAGTAAATTGTGTTTAATGGTTTTGGTTTATTGTGCCTCTGAGTTCAGGTTTCTTAGACACTATTGAAGTTTTATTATTATTTGTAATTATTAATTCTCGGCAAATAAAACATAATGACTTTTTGGTAGACTAAGTAACACACACACAACACACGCATACACACACGCACACACACACAACACACACACAACACACACACAACACATACACACACACGCACCACGCACACCACACACTACACACCACACACACACACCACACACACCACACACACACACACACGCACGCACGCACGTACACACACACAACACACACACACGTACACACACACACTGGACATATATGATAGGATTCAATATTTAACCAGTTTATATGTAATAATTAATCGGCCGTCTACTTCACTGGCCTGTATTTCTTGTTCACTAGAATTTACCAGTATAAAGTCTTATTTAAAAAAATCTTGTTTAATAATACCACAATCCCTTACATTCTACTTAGAATTGGACAATAACTTTCCTGGGTCACCAAATACTTGAAGAGGTAATGTTTGTTGTTTTACAATGTTCCGCAACGTTGCACAAGTACCAATCTAATATCAAGTCCATTTTCACATGTGGACTTGACATATGATTGGTGGTAGGCTAATGTTTGTTACAACTTCTCTGACGGTGATGTTAGTTTGGGGCAAACGTTTACACATTTGTTAGTTAGTTTGTTGAATAGTTTCATATTGGCATGTTTTTCGTTGTGTTATAATTAAAGCTGCCGTTAAACGTTAGGGCAAGGCATGATTTTCACTGTAGTTATCCAAGAAAATGTATCATAATTGCAACAAGATTAGTGCTTTTATTTTCTGGTAATAATACCATAATTGGACAATTTTCTAAATTGAGATACCGGATAAATAGAAGTTATTTTTCAAAATGACCAACTGTTGAATGTGACAAAACTGTTAGAAATGTAACTTGACCATTATCTTTCAATTGTCACACAGCTGCGTCGGACGAACAAAAATGGTTTAGTTCTCTTCTGCGTAATGACTGTCATATTGCTAGGAATGTTTTTTACAGAAGAAGTTTTCTTTTAATATCATTAATTAGATCCTTTAAATTTGAGACAGGAACACAATAGAGCACCCGACATGAATTCAACTGTACTTGCATAATTGATAATTCATTTCAAATAATTATTTCTTAACAGAAATTATAGTTTCTTGGTATTGCAGAATTATAATTGACCATTATAATGTAACCGAAAGAAGGCAACAAGGATGCATGCATTCACACAAATCATGTTTTTAATTACCAGTAATGACACAGGTTCTCTTCTTTTTATGTGTAACAACGTAGTTCTATTTAATCCATGGATTATTCTTATTGACCTCTTATGAAGCACAGCGATTCTAATAGATTTTTTAAAGCTATAATTGACTGATATTTTGCATGAAAAATGTTGAGTTTGCATGAGACAGAGTTAAAGTTTGATCTTTTCTGTTATTTTGGGTCAGTATAATTGGACATTGCAGAAATGTTAACTTACATTAAATATTATGGGCAAAGACAAGCCTTTTCCTTTCTTCTAAAGTTGTTGGTAAATTAGTGTTAATTGTCGGTTCCGTTTCTTCATGTTGAAATGTTATTATTACTAACATGTACAATTGTTAATTTACTAATTTAATTAGATATGCAATAATGGTGAAGTAGTCAGTTTGTTCCGTATTTCCTGACCCTGACAGTTAAAATGTGACTCAACGACTACATATTGACTTGAGAAAGAGTCCTAGATGGCAGCACCAGTGGTCCCATGACGATGAGAAGTCAATGTTGCCGCCCTCTTAGGTTTGCTGGGAATGGAGATATGGGAAGGGAGGAGTTGGGGAAAAACAGGAAGTTGGAAGGAATGCAGCTAATTTAGTTGATCTATCATCAAGAATCAGTGTCACTTGTCGTTATTCAAAAACAATAAATATATAATATAAATTAAAACACACTTAATAGATGGCAGCATCTGAATCAGTTACTTCATATGGCACATTTATGTTAAATTTTTAACCGACACGGACTTTCTTACAAATCAGAATCTGACGACTTGGAATCGCACAAAGTCCAACACCTCAAACCACACCGACTCAAACCACTGACGCCATCTAATGGGAACACAGACAGCGAGGAACGTTCACCGCGCAGACCTCGCAAGTACTTGACTTACACGCAGGCCCCTCCAATAGCCAGCCCTCGCACACACGATACGTATCTGACAAAGGCGCCACCTAGTGGTGACAGCAGCAATGAGTCTTTCACAGGCATGCATGACAAGGCCCCCTCTACATACACCGTTCGCTTTCAGCTAGATGACCAATCGGCTGGTACCGGTCAGCGGCGGTGGGTCAGCAATGTCGCACTTCCTGCCTTGCTTCTCTCGTCCTCCTGCATGCTCTCTCTATCTCGCACACCTCAACCTTGAGGCTGTTACTAGTGATTCTCTTCGCTTGATATGAAATTCATTATCTGTGCCAATCATTTTGCACTTTTCAGCTGTCCTAATGTTGGGATTCATAAGGCAGATGAAACAATTTGCCAAAGGAAAAACAATTCATGAAATCTCTTGTTTTTGTTATTCTTTTGCTATTCTTTCCTAATGCTGCATGTTTTGTGACGTTTTTGTGTCTTGCATGTTTTAATAACTTCAGGGTGTGTTTTTGTACTTGTAATACAGTTAATTATATACAGACATGCCAGCAGTATAGTAATTCTTGTTACTTTTGAAAGGGGAGGTTTTTAAGTGGTTATTTCTAGCTCTGCTCTGCTTTTGTGTGCATTCTGAGTTTTGCAATTTAATTAACTACAAAGTTTGTTCTTGTTTTGTTTAATACAAAGACAAAAATATTAATATATTTAAAATAAATATGTGTAATGTGTGCAGTAAGAACCGTAATATTAAACCAAGGTAACATGTGTGGTTCAGCTGGATTGCATGTTTTTGCAGATCGAGAAAGCGACCATTAACCGAGAGATTGCAACGACATGATGAATCAGTGGACCCCCCGAGACCGATCCATTTTAATGATGAGATGGACCAAGAAAGTCACGCATGATGGGAGCCAGATGAAGGGAAAGCAACCTGTGTTAATAACCTTCCATTTAGTAGCAGCAATGTTATATTATATTTTTTGTGTTTTTAGACTTACAGGTACATATAACTAAGACGTATCATTTCTCAGGTAGTAGTGTCATTTGTTGGGAAGCAGTTTTATACTGTGTGTAACACATCCATGGTGTAAACTGATTATTTATAAATTCCGTAGACAAAATATCACCTCATCATCATTGAAAACATTGCCTTTGGAATAACAGCTATTTGATGCTGATATTACATTTCTTTTGATACTAAAAATTGAGCAGAGTATTTTTGGTAATATATTGTTTTACTTCAGTCCAGTATGCTCTGATGGTGTGTGGTAATTGTCTGAACCCCCTTTGCAAGACTTCATATAATGATAAACTAAGACTTACCCACTTATGGGACATAAGCCTGGTGAAAATGCACGTTTAATACAAAGGAAAATCTTGTTCACAAATCTGTGGAACTAGGCAGCACTTGGGTAGTTGTATCCCTGATTGTCTATAATAGTTGAACCCTTTCAGAAGAGAAATGAAAATTTGGAGATATTTTCTTTTTATACAACTCCATTTTATATTAGATGACTCGGGAAGGCAAGCATGGGAAATATGCTTTCATTTTCTATGACTAATTTTCTATATAGCATTGTTGAAGTCAGTTCGTGTTTTAGAAGTTACTTTTATAGTATGGATCCTTGGTTGTTTACCGCTTGCAAAGACACAGACATCTGGCTAGACTAATGATCTATTGTGGATGAATTCTAACGACGTAATTTGAATATCTCAAGAGTTAAACTGACACATGTGGAGCAGAATAAATTGGACTTCCATTGTTTCGACTTATGAGCAGTGAATTGAGCTTTGTAATGTTAATATATTCAATTAAACATTTGTTGTAATGCTGATTTTAGCAACTGCTAATATCAGCATCAGGTACTCTTCAATAATTTTGTTATTTTGTGATACTGCAGACGGATAGTTATTTATATTACAAGTATATTTTGTATGCGTGTGCTGTTGCTTAGACAAGACTGCATTCATGTGAGGCCTATCGAATGCAAGGCCTCTTAGGGTATAACGGTCAAACAAGTGCATTGGGCAAAATGCACCCACAAAGAATGGCTTCCACTGAACTTACTGGTTAAACTGTTGCCAAGGCTACAAGGTCATGAGGTCATTTGGAGTTTTGCATTAGCCTGTGGCTGAAATTATTACAAGGTGGTTTATCTTTTTTCATTTGCTTACATTTATTATATGAAATGTAACAAGATTGGCACAAATACAATACACGTGTTTGTAGTAGGTTTTGTACTAATTTTGCTATGGGTGTTTTTGACATCCGAATTGAGTGCCAGATGTCATATTAGTTTAAGTGTGACATTAAATAGTTGACAATGTAAAGGAAACAGCCAGTCCAGTGCGGGTACAAGAAGATCATTTGGCTGTTTTACAAATTCTTGTTGTTACTTTTAACGCTGTATCATTAAACTTGTACTAAGAACCAATAAATGGGCGTTGTTTAGATTCATTTGCATAAGGCTTTCAGAATATATGTCCGGTCACAACGAACCAACTATTAAGTCGCATGGGTCTGTTCTGGACACGAGCCAAAAATAGCTGTCAAAATCATGCCCCATCAAAGTTGTGATGTTGGCAGAAATAACCACATGTCTTACAATCTCATATTTCAAATGTTCGGTTTATTTTCCTCGACAAACAATCCCAAACTAACGCAATACCTGCATTTACAAACCCATAGATTAAAAAACAATAGATAACATGAGTCAAATTGATCTTGTTTCACAAAACAATTTAAAGTTTTCTTCAGGTTAAGTAAACAATCAAAAACTACAAATCGTTTCAACAATTGAGGTATCATTTTAAAGCTCATGATGTGAAATCCAAAAAGGTACAAAACTCGATTTCTCAGTTTTGTAAATTAATATCTACTTTATTGTTGTAGGTCACATGTTTCTGTTTCCATGACATCTCTCCAATTTGGTGAGAGCAGTAAGTAGGAAGGACACATTTTCTCTTTGATTGTTTTCCTTGTTGGAAACATTTTGGAGAATATAGGTACTTGAGTATTTTCTTGGCAAACGTGTTGCAAAGATGGCACCCACAAATTCTTCAGAAAAATATGTGAAACAAATATTTTGACATGCAGGGACTGGGTTGGGTGAGCAGGGGTGGATCGAGAGGGGGTAGTCTAGACTTCGACTTAGCGGCTCCCGCGTCTAGAGACGCATGAGGCAGTCGAACCACGCCATCCAGATCTGTCACTCCAACTTTTGTTACCAGCTCTCTAAAGTGTTCTGCCCATCTCTCAAATTTGTCCTCTCCTTTCGATAGTAGAGATCCATCTTTGGCTTTGATTGGTCCATACCTTGCCTTTGTGCTGCCAGTGATTTTCTTGGCAATGCGGTAGACCTGTCTCATGTCATTTCGGGCAGTTGTGTTCTCCGCCTCCTGTATCTGTCTGTCAAACCATTCGCGGCTGTCCTTTTGTGCACTGTGCTTCACTTCTTACTAAGGCCCGGTAGGAAGCTGTGCTGCAGGTAGCCTAAGGGGGCACAAAAATCTCCACTGGCGGCCGAAACCAAATGTACAAATATTGTCATTGCTGTACCACAGTAACTTCAGCTTCTCCACTGTCTTGGCTGGACTGGTGCCATCAGAAGACGTGGGGAGGGAGGTGCTGTTGAAAATCTTTTGTTGCCGCATCGGCAACAAGGGTCTAGGGGGGCACGGTCACATGGGCCCATTATAAAAGGTCTGCAGACACACCAAATTCCGATGGTCTAGGGGGGCATGTGCCCCTTACCCCCCCTGGATCCACCTATGGTGAGAAGTTTATTTTTCCTTGTGCTTGGACTTTCTGTGTGGGGCCTGGTGGCATAGGGCTTTGGACTTAATCAGGAGATTCCCGATTCATATGCTTCTGCTGCCGTTTCGAAACTTGGGCAAGTTCATTCACTCCACGTTGCTCCAGTTCACTTGGCTGTATGTATGAATTCCTGGCTATAGACTGGTAGATATTTGTGTACGAATAGTCTTTGTGCGTTAATTGCAAGAGAAGGCACGATGGTGTTTGATTGAAAGGGTCTGCCAGGACGTAATGTGTAAACCACTTTGAGGTCTCGCAGGGAGAGCTGGATTTAATAACTGGAAACAAATATTCTAGTAGGCTGAAGGGTAGCCACTACTCGAAAACGGCCATAGGCCATATCTCTGTTAGTACTGAACATATCTTGGCCAAATTTGGAGTACTAATTAGTTAAATGAATAGTACATGATATGTGGGCTCATTTGCTTGTGTCAAAAATAATTAGCTAGAATACTCCTCTGTGCAATAAGGTGGTTTTGGGCAAGGAAGTTTGACTGCAATGACTGTTGTGAGATGGGACTTTAGGTTTGAGCTTTTTTCATGAGGTCTTGAAAAATGCTCAAATCTGAACAGTCACTGAAGTCAGATATCCTTGCCCGAAACCACCTTATTGCACAAAGGAGTATTCTAGCTAATGATTCTTGACAGTTGCATGATCACACATACAGTTGTTAGTTCAGAATAATTTTCAAGGATGTGAAAATCCATCTCGCTTGAAATGTTTATTGCCATGGTAATACACAACCAAACGTGCCCATATTTCACACATCATATACCATTCATTTTTTTAATCAGCGCTCCAAATCTGGTTATGATATGTTCAATATTAACAGAGATATAGTATATTGGTTATATGGGCGTTTTCGAGTAGTGGCTACCCTTAATGCAGGAAATTAGTTGGTTTTCTAGTTTTACGGCCTACTCATAAATTAACCCAAACACAGGCTCCTCCATGGAAACCGTTTATTTTATTACAGTTAACATAATGTTATTATAACAAATAATGTTGATACAGCCCATTAAACAATATGTACAAGAATTCATCTATGAAATGATATTCACAGTGAATTATTTCGCAAGACCAGACAGTGTGCCGTCATCTCGGTCAAAACCATATTGGATCTACAAATCTGACAAGTTTTGAAAGAAATGTAAAAAGATGACACACACTGTACCTTAATGACTGAAGGTTTGCCACATTCTACACTTCCACATTAACCTCCAGGATTACACAAAACTTGACCTTTGACTGCAACCGAAAGTTGGTAACTTGTCAAGAGTATAACTTCTCCACAGCGTGGCGTATTGGTATTTCCACGTTATCAGTTTTTCATTTTAGCCACACCCACATTTAAACTGGCAACTTTCATCTCTGAATTGGCCCTAAATTGATGCAAAATGTAATCGAAAAGTCTAAAAAAGATACAGAGTACATGCAGGGAGCATTCAGTATTTAGGAAGCTTGGAGTACGGCTCCCCCTCTGTTCCCATCTTTTTGCGCTTGGCGATCAAGTTCTGAATTTGCTGCCACTCCCTGTCGAGGACCGCCTTCTCGTCCTTTGGTCCTGTCCGTCGCGTCTTACGACCATCCGCCATTTTAACGCCGTACTGGAACGCCGCCCTGGTGGGGAAACAAAGCAACACTGAAATGCCACAGCTCGGTCAAGCAGCTTCAACGAAACAAGTTAAATGTTCCATATGTTCAGTGTATAGGTGGTACATTATCTCAGGATCGTAAGTAATCATAATATGAACTATTTATTATTGGAAAGCTTTTCTTTAATATATTCAACAGACATGCATCATAAATAAATATTTTGTGAACTGACTTGAAAGTAAAAAAATTTCCATTAAAAATGTCTGATATCGTCCCCATGAATTAATTATCACCTCAACATGTTATTAATACTAAAATATATCCTATTTGACACATTTCCCTCTCAAGAAACTCGTTTTTTTAATTTGTATATTTGCCACATTCCGCATTTATATTTATACAGCGCCTGGTCAATCAACATTGCTCTAAGGCACTTTGCATAAATGTAATCAAAACTTTAAATTACATTAAAAAACATACTGTTTTTCTATAATGTTGTATATGAAATAATAATAAACAAAAATAACGCAAATGTTAAAAAAAATTATAATTGAGAGGTGACCATATTAACGGTACTAATTTCCTATCCTTTACTGTAACAGAAATAATTTGGGACTGTCCGAGGGTGACCATAACTGCAAGTAGGCTGTATTACCGTAAAGCCAGATTTGACTGTGCAAGAGTGTCTTAAAAGAAAGAATGGAGTCGTACTTTGGCAGTGCCTCCTTGTTCGCCATATAAGTGCTATACTCCTCCTGGGTGTCGAAGTCCCAACGGCCCACTGGACCCTTCTTGTTCCCCTGGTCCATCTTCGTGTAGTCCACCTCATCATCACTGTCCCCAAACGCATCCGCAGACTCCATCATCCTGAAGGAAAAGAACAGTGTGAGAAACAGTATCGTGTTGTACCACCAACAAATATCAGAATTAATATAAACTGACCTACACGATAAAATAAACATACTAAATTCTTTAATTCTGCACAAATACAGACAATGATACATCTATGATTATATAATTGATCACATGCACGCACGTACTCAACATGATGATATAAAAAGTTGGAAATAAGACATAGTAGGTATCAAGCAGGTCATATAAAAATTATTCTTGGTTTCTCGTCAGTGCACACATTTAAAGATGGGTGCAACAAAAAGCATATTTCGAGGAATAATCATAAAAATAATGTTTTGGATACATGTTCTGGCACAATAAGTGGAAACTATCATTAGAATCAGGTCAAATGAATTTGTCTAAATACTTGGTACACATTTTAGATAGTTGATTATTCCGAATAGCCTCTGATTATCACTAACATCCCTGTATGCACACTAAAAACACTTTGACAGTGCTGATAAGAAACCAGGAATTTTGTTCCAATGGCCTCATGTACATACACATAGAGGCTTTACCCATTGTCGCGCTATCCTTGATTTCCACCTGATTGTGGTAACTAACTGTAACATAGTTATAAGTCATAATAGCAGGGATAATAATGGTTCCCAAGATCTGGACCGACACAGACAGCAAGTGGGACGAAGTACGACTAATCCAGCGAACTTCATATGATAGCTGCCAAGGGGTAGTCTACTCAAAGACCAGCCCTGAGAGGATTGGATAGCAGGAGGGTGAACAAGTTCTCACCCTGGGTAACACTCGGCATAGCTGTCTATCATCGTCTTCTGCTTCAGTTTGGCTAATCGCTCCTCTTCTTTTGAGGGTTTCTTGTCTGCGGTGGTGCTCCCTGTTTCTCCCTCTCCCCAGCCCTGGGTACACAAAGTGGGAAATTATGTTCACAATTGTAACCAACCAACAAACCCTACGTTATCGTTACCACATATTATATGAAATTATTAGTTATTACAATTTATTACTAAGCCTAGCTTTATCTAAAACTATCATTAATATTACATTAAAAATTACTAAAAGATATTAAATATTAATTTCGGTGATTAATGGCTGCTCCCTTGAGATTATGGAAACAGCATGGTAACGGGGAGCATATCTGGAGTTTGAAATTTATATTAACACAAATGTCATAAAGTTGTCATGAAAGTAGCACATAATATTATGAAGGCATCAAATTAAAATTTGCATTCTGAGTTAAACTACCATTTTTAGCTGTTTTTTAAAGAAAATGTACATACAGCCTGAATAGTATGTACTTATTCACTCATGGTTGCTATCATATAGCACTTATTCATCAAATGAATAAGTGATATATGATAGCAATGATATTATGATATAAAATTCCCCTCATCAGCAAGTAATCCTATACATAAATATGTCCATTTTCAGTATGACTTTAACCGTTAGTCATTATTTACCCTAGCCTGCTACAATATACTACTATACATATCTATTGACTGTATTGACACAGGTACTTGGGGTATCGTTGTCACATTTTTAGGTATTCTACTGTATGAATAAAGTGACATTCTCTCTTTCGATAAATTAGTGGTCGACAGGTCCAGCCAGCAGAATAATAAACGTGTGACCTGTGGATACTTCGTCTTTTGTGTATTTGCATTTTATGTGAACACAAATTTTAATGGAGTTAAAGAAAGTGATATATAGCGAATGGGGCACGTTGATTCATCGGAAATTTGCAATTAAAAGATAAACGATCTCAGAATGCAACTCCAACTGTAGAACTTGGCAAGAGTTCATGAATGGTGCTGACACTATCTGATAATTTCATTTCAAAATCATATTGTGAACTTTATATAAATATATTCTAGCAACCTGACAGTCAATGTTTTATTTAACTGCTTTAACTAAATATACAGTGGAACCTCAATATTAAGGTCACCTTTGGGACTAGACAAGTGACCTGAATAGAGAGGTGACCTTATTAGCAGGACTAATATCCTATACTTTACTGTATGTGGAAATAATTTGGGACTGTCCTATAGTGACCTTAATTGTGAGGTGGCTGTATTACCGAGGTGACTGTAATGCGAGGTTCAACTGTATTTTATTGGTTAGATAAAACGGAGGCTAGGGTTACCTGTGAGGCGAAGCGTGTGTTGATTGTTTGGACGAGTTCCTTCGCTGAAGACGGGAGCTTGGTGTGATCATTGTCATCCTGCAGCCAAAGTAGATGTCTTACACTATAAGACCCATCTAATCCATCCAACACCCATCTAATCCATCCAACACCCATCTAATCCATCCATCTAATCCATCCAACACCCATCTAATCCATCCAACATCCATCTAATCCATCCAACACCCATTTAATCCATCCAACACCCATCTAATCCATCCAACACCCATCTAATCCATCCAACACCCATCTAATCCATCCAACATCCATCTAATCCATCCAACACCCATCTAATCCATCCAACACCCATCTAATCCATCCAACATCCATCTATTCCATCCAACAGCCATCTAATCCATCCATCTAATCCATCCAACACCCATCTAATCCATCCAACACCCATCTAACCCATCCAATACCCATCCACAAAAATAAAAGTAATTTCTTACATAATGCAGTATTCAGTCCTCAGGACTGATCAAAGTACTTTACATTTTACTCCCCGGCAGACCTGTTCAATCGAACACCATCTCGACTTCTCTGGGAACCATTCAGCCACACTGCAATTACTGCGCGAAGACTATTTGTACACAAATATCACCACTGTCAATAGAATTCATTCATACAACTGAGTGAACTGAAGCAACATAGAGTGAACGAACTTGCCCAAGGTTTGACACTGCAGCACAGGATTCGAACCCAGGTTCTCTCGATTGAGAGTATGATGCTCTAACTACTGTGCCACTGGATCTACATCCACACCCATCTGCACTCTTCCACAATCATCCACACCCCTCTATACACATTTACCCTGTGTGGAAATCTTTTGCCTGCCCTAGTAGACATTTGGTAGAAGGGACTAACGTTTTTAGTGTCATCAAAAAGACATCAACTTCCAAGTTCCAACTAGCCTTATTTCTAGATGAGTCAGCAAATGGTACTCAATGTTTACCAGGTTGTTGGAGGGTGGGATGGGGGTGCTCAAATGGGGGTTGAACTCAGTACCTCCCAGATGAGCACCAAACAACGCAGCCCCACCACCAATTATAAAAGTTACATTGACTGAAGGGTTGAATAACACTCTGTGCAACCATCCATAAAAGTGGATGATGTGACACGTAGCACACTGTCAGGAGAGAAACAGACAAGACAAATGACACATAGCACACTGTCAGGAGAGAAACAGACAAGACAAATGACACGTAGCACACTGTCAGGAGAGAAACAGACAAGACAAATGACACGTAGCACACTGTCAGGAGAGAAACAGACAAGACAAATGACACGTAGCACACTGTCAGGAGAGAAACAGACAAGACAAATGACACGTAGCACACTGTCAGGAGAGAAACAGACAAGACAAATGACACGTAGCACACTGTCAGGAGAGAAACAGACAAGACAAATGACACGTAGCACACTGTCAGGAGAGAAACAGACAAGACAAATGACACGTAGCACACTGTCAGGAGAGAAACAGACAAGACAAATGACGCATAGCACACTGTCAGGAGAGAAACAGACAAGACAAATGACGTAGCACACTGTCAGGAGAGAAACAGACAAGACAAATGACGCGTAGCACACTGTCAGGAGAGAAACAGACAAGACAAATGACATGTAGCACACTGTCAGGAGAGAAACAGACAAGACAAATGATGCGTAGCACACTGTCAGGAGAGAAACAGACAAGACAAATGACATGTAGCACACTGTCAGGAGAGAAACAGACAAGACAAATGACACGTAGCACACTGTCAGGAGAGAAACAGACAAGACAAATGACACGTAGCACACTGTCAGGAGAGAAACAGACAAGACAAATGACACGTAGCACACTGTCAGGAGAGAAACAGACAAGACAAATGACGCATAGCACACTGTCAGGAGAGAAACAGACAAGACAAATGACGCATAGCACACTGTCAGGAGAGAAACAGACAAGACAAATGACGCGTAGCACACTGTCAGGAGAGAAACAGACAAGACAAATGACGCATAGCACACTGTCAGGAGAGAAACAGACAAGACAAATGACGCATAGCACACTGTCAGGAGAGAAACAGACAAGACAAATGACGCATAGCACACTGTCAGGAGAGAAACAGACAAGACAAATGACGCATAGCACACTGTCAGGAGAGAAACAGACAAGACAAATGACGCATAGCACACTGTCAGGAGAGAAACAGACAAGACAAATGACGCATAGCACACTGTCAGGAGAGAAACAGACAAGACAAATGACGCGTAGCACACTGTCAGGAGAGAAACAGACAAGACAAATGACATATAGCACACTGTCAGGAGAGAAACAGACAAGACAAATGACGCATAGCACACTGTCAGGAGAGAAACAGACAAGACAAATGACGCATAGCACACTGTCAGGAGAGAAACAGACAAGACAAATGACGCATGTCACACTGTCAGGAGAGAAACAGACAAGACAAATGACGCATAGCACACTGTCAGGAGAGAAACAGACAAGACAAATGACGCATAGCACACTGTCAGGAGAGAAACAGACAAGACAAATGACGCGTAGCACACTGTCAGGAGAGAAACAGACAAGACAAATGACGCGTAGCACACTGTCAGGAGAGAAACAGACAAGACAAATGACATGTAGCACACTGTCAGGAGAGAAACAGACAAGACAAATGACGCATAGCACACTGTCAGGAGAGAAATAGACAAGACAAATGACGCGTAGCACACTGTCAGGAGAGAAACAGACAAGACAAATGACACGTAGCACACTGTCAGGAGAGAAACAGACAAGACAAATGACACATAGCACACTGTCAGGAGAGAAACAGACAAGACAAATGACACATAGCTCACTGTCAGGAGAGAAACAGACAAGACAAATGACGCATAGCACACTGTCAGGAGAGAAACAGACAAGACAAATGACGCATAGCACACTGTCAGGAGAGAAACAGACAAGACAAATGACGCATAGCACACTGTCAGGAGAGAAACAGACAAGACAAATGACGCGTAGCACACTGTCAGGAGAGAAACAGACAAGACAAATGACATGTAGCACACTGTCAGGAGAGAAACAGACAAGACAAATGACGCATAGCACACTGTCAGGAGAGAAACAGACAAGACAAATGACGCGTAGCACACTGTCAGGAGAGAAACAGACAAGACAAATGACACGTAGCACACTGTCAGGAGAGAAACAGACAAGACAAATGACGCATAGCACACTGTCAGGAGAGAAACAGACAAGACAAATGACGCATAGCACACTGTCAGGAGAGAAACAGACAAGACAAATGATTTACAACAACAGAAGCTGCAAGTTTCCGAGAACAACAGGGTTAGAAGAATAACAAGGACAAAGAGGGAGATAAAAGAATGATGAATGACCCAAGAAAAGAGGTTGGAATGAAATGCAGTCTCGCAGCAGGATTATTGAGAAGCCGGATGAGATGGGCAGGCCACGTGGCGAGGGTGGTGGCAGGAAAAATAGCAGAGAGCAGAACAACGTAAAAGACAATAAAAGGAGAAGGCCACAGCTGAGATGAGAGGACTGTGTGAGGAGGGATATGAGAAAATAAAGGGAGGATGAAAGATGGATAGAAAACTTTGGAAATAAAAAACACAGCGAGAGGTTCTCCTTGACCCCCACTCCCGCACAGCAGGGAACAAGGAGGAGAGCAACAAATTACATAAAAAGGGAACTAATAATAATTTAAATAAACTACCTCTTCTGCAGGTTTCTCGAAGTAGGACCGCTTCTGTTCCCTCTCCGGCTCCCTCTTCCGTCCGCGGTCCCTATCCCTGTGTTCCCTGTCCCTGTTGTGGTAGCGGTGGTGATCCCTCTCCCGCTCCCTCCCTCCTCTCTCCCTCTTGTCTGTCTCCCTTCGATCCTTCTCCTTTGGTTTGTCATACGACGGAATGTAATCGTGGACATCCCCGTAGATACTGCCAGACAGAACACGTTTGACAGTTAATGCCTGCTCCCTCGTGATCTTGACATTATCGGGGAGAGAGCGTTTTAGAACGATAAGGGTAATTTGGCAGCTTGCAAACAATTAGGGTCCATTATTTGAACTGGAAGTGTTTATCAGTACTAACGGATATTAAACATAAAAGATAATAATAATAATTCCGTTTTTTAATATAGCGCTTTTTAAGTAAGTAAATACTAATCAAAGCGCTTCACATATTAAAAGAGAACACTTAGTAGACAAAAATATGTTACAAATTACTTCATAAACACTTATCATTAGCATTTATATATTCTTCTACTGTTAATTGGCGTAAATGATTGGGTCCGAGAGACTTCTATTACATACAAATTGACTGATGGTATGTGATAGACAGGAACCTTGATAAACAAATTAATAGAAATGATACTTGCGTGTTCTGACACTTACCCCTCATCGACCATTTTGTGTCTGTCTTCAGCCAATTCCTTCAGTTTTCCTGAAATAATTATCAGAAATTCTCATAAGATTTAATTTAGGAGAAGACTTTATGGACTTTATGACTGGTGATAACTTTTGGTTAGTATTCGAAAAGGTTAAACATTATTAGGCCTGTTTTAACGGGGACACTGGACAGATTGAGTTTCTTCACCACATGGTATCCATTTTTGTAGTGATATGGACATCTGAAAACATTCTTTTAAAGAAAATCTGTAATATGATATATCCACTGAAGAGGTAAAACTGTCGAATATACATGTAATAACAACCACAAATATAATTTGCTTACATTAAACATTCTTATTAATAACAGCAGCACATCTTTGTTTGTGTAAATGTTTTGGTTTCTTCTAAGGGTTCAACTATATTTTGCACACACAACAGAAGAATTGTCCAGACAACCATTAATATTAAAGGAAATAAAAACAAGGCATTAGCTAGAATCCGTTTTCCATGTGTACAGAAAGTTTAATATCGCATGTAACATTCGAGAACATTTTAAAAATACAGAAAAATACATTTGTAGCATAAATTCGATTTTAAACCTGTCTGTGTAGCGATTCCCGCGGAAAATTAAAATTTAATGAGCTAGGCGATCACGTGGTATCTTAACGTCACACATGACTCACACTCGCAGCAGGCCGACCCTTTCTATGCATTCAGAGCATGTTTACATGGATAATGTTGGGGTCGAAACGAGCATCAGAATAAGTTGTTATGCAATAATCCGATGTAATACAAACACTAGTCATCATAGAGGAACAAGCAGTTATCTTACGGTTCCACATGAATTCAATTTTATTCAAAACAGCCTAGAAGTCGACTAGGTTTCGCCGAGCTTGGCCCTGGGCTCGTTTTCAGAATAATTATACCAAATGCAACCAACGGGAGATAATGTACACCAATATACATACATAGCAAACATATATCGTATCCAGCTACTGAAAGTAACGTGTAAAATCTCATAATATCACTAGAATATCGATCTATGAAGGAGTTGTACAATTTATCATAACAACTGAAATCAGTCAGCGAATTTCTGCCGGCTGTGATAGCTCAGTTGGTAAACGCGTTGGTTCCTTGGTGTCTGTTTTACAATCGGGCGTCGCCGGTTCAATCCTGACAGCATGCAAACTATTGATTTTCTTTACACCTTTTTTGTTTATGTTTTCACAAAGTAATATAAACCAAATCATTTAGTATACTATGATGCACTGTTTGTAAATATTTAAAAATATTTTTGTAGTAATTATTTATTCGCCACAAAAATGAAAATATGGTCATTATATACAACGATGTTTCTAAATTGTATTTATCCAGACAGATCACAATCTGTTTTCACATATATAATTACAATATATTACTGTACAATATATTTATAATTAATAAATTAGATATCCATTACATTATATATATATATATATATATCTTTCTATATCCAAATATATTTTTAAAATGGGCCTAGTGGCCCTGAAGTCCTTTGGACTAATACGTCTATATGTGACCCCGGCTGACCAAATGAGTGATAAGTCGGAAAAATTGTAACATTGTTTTCTTACATCCTTGTAAAGGTTTGGTAGGGTGCTTTACACGGTTTCACAAAATATGACTGCTACAAAAATTGGCAAAGTTATGGAGCATTGAACATGGTAGGGATCAAAAAGTGAAAATCAACGGCTGTTGAAGTTTTACATTATATATGCAAATGGATTGCATGGAAATATTACATGCATAACATTCAAATGTGGTACACAGTGTGTATGTTATGTTGCAATGATACACTGGAAGTACAAATGTGCTGCTACAAAAACTTATCAAGTTATGCTAGATTATGTCTTTATGTGTAAAACTAAGAGGACAGATTATTTGAGAGCAAAAGGTAGACTCTCTGTTTGACACAGTTTAAAACCTACAGGCAACTGTCCAGTTTAACAGGAGTCTATCAAACAATAGCAGGCACTACCACATGAAAAGTCTACGAAAAATTAGAGAAAAAGTTATTGAACAGTTTTTGAAAAAAACAGCACCACAGAACTAATTATAGTTATTGCCAGCACACTACTGAGCCTAAACTACCATGCAGGTGTAAAAAACATGCTGATGTATTTGAACTTGACCCACTAATAAACTGTCCACCAAGCAGTAGCAGAACAGTTTATAATAATAATAATCCACAAGTTAAGTGGAAGTGATCTTCCTTTTATCATTCATGTGATGTTTATTGTGAGCAGGGCGGACAAATGGTTATCATACGTAGACACGTACAGAAAAAAACTGACGTTTTCTATAAAAAGAACACGTTTGCCTATCAATGGCATGTATTTCCTATTGTTGCCATTTCTGCCGGGCAGAAACAGTTTCTGCCCGGCATAAATCAAACAACCCTGTAGGTAATTATTAATCAAATGTTTTTTGGTGAATCATAGTTACAGATCATTAAGGGTTATGATGGAAGTAAAATGTTTACAGGTTTACTGTTCACTTATTGCACCACGTCTTGCATTTAGAGGAATAATTATGATAAAAAATAAAATGTTGTGGCACATATTTTTAAATACATGCATTGATGAGAAACCGGGAATTACTTTTCTGTGGCCTAAGAATAACTAATTTCAATTAACTTTCTGCTTATATAAAACAACTGCATACAAATATATATCCATACAAGACACAGACTCTGCCTGTAACAGATGTTTTGGGAAGGGGAATAGTGTTCTGTTTCTGGTACAATACACAAAATCTACTGTTAGGGGATAGTCTCAAGGGCCCTTCTCAAAACCACATCACTAGATAGTGTAAACATTCTGCATTTTGGGGGGCTGTATCAGCCTTCTTCTCATGTGATGTAGAGTTACCACAAGGAGAAAACTTGTCTCCTTTGTTATTTGCTATTTACCTGAATGATTTTGAACACTGTTAGTCATAATTATAAGGGACTTGACATGGCAGCTGGTGAAATTTACAACCTTAGTGATGATGATGTAGACATTTTCTTGCAAATGTATGTTCTACTATATGCTGATGATACTAGAATGATTCAATCAAATACAGATTTCTTGTGTACAGTGGCACTACCACATGAAATGTCTATGCAAAATTAAAGAAAAAGTTGCTGAACAGTTTTTGAAAAAATAAGCAAAATGTTACATTTTTAACAGTTTTGGGGTCCTTGGAGGCCCTAGGGAGCCCTTAGAATGATTCAATCAAATACAGATTTCTCATGCATAGTAGCAGTGCCCTAAGATATGTCTATGCAAAATTAGAGAAAAAGTTGCTGAACGGTTTCTGAGATACGGCAGCTAATGGTGGACGGCGGACGCAGAGTGATGGCAATAGTCCCTTGGAACTTCGGCCAAAGGACTAAAAAATTAATAAAAAAGAAACATGAAATGAAGCCTCAGCAAGCAGAGAACTGTATTCGAATATGTAAAGGAACACAAGAAAATAGAAGGAAGATTTGATGGGGGAATTAAGAAGATATTTGAATGAAGAAACTTGACTAACAGGAGAAGACCAACATTAAGATGGAGAGACAGAGGGAAGAGAGTGCAGGGACAGAGACAGTTGAGTGGGAGAGAACGACACTATAAGAAGACATCATAAGTGGAGATGACTCGTTGAGAGAGTGGAACAGACCAAATGGCATGGCCCCCATCCAGCAGGAGATTGGGGGGGGGGAGAAGAGTATTAAAATGTTGTAGATATTATGAAACAGGATTTAGTTGGGCGAGTTTTAATTAGTTCTATGGTAGATATAGTACAGAATACAAAAGTTGTTATGTAATCAACCAGGTGTGGTGGCTAACAATAGACTGGGCATGGCCAGATAACATAAAGACAGTGAAGTAATTATAACAGTTTTTATTCACCATTTACATGGTTTTTAATTATATTTCAACAAGCCGGCATCGCGACATGCGTTGGCACCAAAGAAACACACCTATGGGACATTACCCGGAAGTCGGGTCTACCACATTATCCACAAGACTGAGGGGGGAGACAGCAGCAGGTTTGGAGTTCGCCATTGGCATTTGGCAGCTGCAACTTGACGATAGAAGTAGGGAGTTGGTGGTCTACAGGACAGCCACAAGGATGGCTAGCAGAGACATGGGCCGAGGTGTGGCAGCCTAGCTGGTTGGTACATAAAGCTCAGACCAACGGAGTGGACAGTGGGGAGTTTGGAGTGGTGGCTGGCAGAGTGATGTGGAGTTGCTATAGCCAGAGTGCATTAGTGAATCAAAATGTGTCGCTGTTACACTCGGAAGTGGAGTGGCCCACACAAGTGTTGTGTTTCTGTATAGAGCGAAAAAGGGATTTTCGTGACATCGATTATTTATTTGTACCTTTGTCCTTCTTCTTCAGTTTCTTGCTCTCCTTCCGTCCCTGGCGCAGGTATGACAGGATCTGGGTGAGTTTGTTGATAACAATGTCGTTTGCTGTTTGTGTTGTTGTTGACTGCAACATAAGTCCATACATTTTGTATACGTGAGCGGAGAGGTGTGTGGGCACGGCTCCTCAGAAATTTGCAGGAGAATACAAGCCGGGGTGAATGCATGGAGGAAAGGAGAAGGTGTGATGGGAGACAGGCACATATCGTGAAAACTCAAGGGAAAGGTACTATGCACATGTGTGACACTAGCCTACCTCTATGGCCCAGAGACTATAGCAATGACAGAGAAACAACAGGAGAGGGTACAAGTGTGCGACAACAACTGGTTAGGAGAATTGTGGGGGGTAAAGAGAATAGATAAGCGAAGAGTGGAAGAGCTGAGGGAGGATGTTGGTGTGAAAGAAAGTTTCAAGAAGAAGTTGGTGAGAAGTCGGTTGAACTGGGCAGGACATGTGGAGCGAATGGGAGAAGAACGGATGGCAAAGAAAGCAGATGCCCGGAGAGTGGATGGAAAGAGAAGACGAGGGCGACCGAGACTGAGGTGGGAGGATTGCGTGAAGAGACCTGGAGGGATGGAAAGGGGAATGGAGGAAAAGAGCAAAAGACCGAGGAGAATGGAGAAGGGTGGAAGACAGGGAGCGACGAGGAGAACAACAACATTCCCTTTTTTTTTATGTAAACCCATATGGTTTTCAAAAAAATGTTGCCTAACCTGAAGTTATGCCCACAGGGAGGGTGGACAATTACAGGGGCCCTTTACTTAGAAAATGACAATCTGTAAAACAAATACAGTTACTATAAAATTATTTTAAATACTACACATTTTAAAGGAATACAATCTGATTATTTTAAGTATAATCTTGATATTGTTTGTTATTGTAAATAAATAAATAATAAATTAAATAAACAGGCATATAATGAACAGGGTCGTGCTACAGGCATCACTAGAGCAAAGGGATTATGAAGATTAAGGGTGGAAACACACTTTTCTATAAATACCTTGCGCGTTTACAAACGGTAACAGATGATTTCATTTGATTTAAAGTGATGGGGCTTTAGTTCCTGGCACAGCTACAGAGAAAGCTTGCATGCCCATGTTAAGTTTATGTATAGACACAAGACATAAAACATTGCAATAAATGATAGAGCATGTGTGTAGTGCAGGGCAGTGGCTTAGCCAGTGACCCGTCTGCCCTTCTTCAAGACTGGCAGACGACTAGCCAAGACGGGTAATTACAACTGGCAAGACAGATAGAACTTAGAGGGGGCCAGTTGGCCACTAAACTAAGTAATAGCAAATCAAATTGATCAGTATTAACTAAACGAACTCATGGTTGTAATTAACACGAATGGCTTCCACGCAAGCCGTTCATGAGCTAAAAGGCACACTTTTGATTAATCTAAGACTGGGCAAAAAATTTTTCTGGCTAAGGGCCCGGTGCATGTAAAGTCACCTCCATGGTAGGGCAGTCGGCCTTGCTGCGTATCAGTGTGACAGGGATGTCCGACTCGCTGAAGTCGTCCTCCAGATCGATGACGTAGGCCATCCGTTGTGGCAGGAACAACTCATTGCGCTCTGGCAGCTGTCTACGGAACAACGTACGGAAAACATTCCGCCCTGCAAAATATCACTTCTGGTTAGTCATCAAAGATTGGCCGACAGCATTTTATTCCTAGTTCTACTCTCAGAGAAATCCATATTGTGATAGGATATGCCAAGGGGAGTTGTGTAGGCTGCAGCCCCTGGCTTGTGAGGATAGGTTAGCAGTTGTTTCACTTAACATTGTACATCAATGTACTGTAATACGCTGTTCATTTTGTGACTGCAGTTCATAAGTGTGTGGACTTTAAGTGCACGCAGACAACAGTTGAGGTGCCACCTGGTGGATATAATGATGCCATTGCAATGCGTGTGTACTTTTCCCGTTTGTAACAAAGTATCCGTAATTTCTGTGTGAATATTTTGGAGTTCCTAAAATGTTTTGTTTACAATGGCGTGGCTGTGACAGCCATTTTATATAGTTATTTTCGAAAAGTAATTCTGGGTTTACTTCAAATACATTTGTTTACTTTTTACTCGTACTTCTAGTATATTTTTAAAAGTATTATTACTTGATTAGCATTTTTCCTAGTTGCTTATATTTTACTCAAGTACAACATAAGTGCTCTTCTCCCTGAGGGAGGCAATGGTGTAACCCTAAGAGGGTGAGATGACCTGTAACCATCCCTAGAAGGGAAGATGGAGACAGAATGGAGTATTTACTAAAGCCCTGCACGGGCTGGAAATCTGAGCCCGCACCCGCCCCGCAACTATGTCATTTGACCCGCAGCCCGCGCCGCATATTACAACTCAGTCCGCAGCCCGCCCCGCATATTTTGCCACATCCTAGCCCGCAGCCCGCCCCACCCCACAGTAATTTGGCCTGCAACCCGTCCCTCCCTGCAGTAATTAGTCAAAAGTCAGCATGCACCCGCCCCGCGGTCCACAACAGATGACATGGAATCATTAAAAATATATCATCTTTATTAATCGTTGTTGTTTACAATATTAACAAATGCACGGCGCTTGGTGACAACCATGTTGTACTTGGAATTCCATCTTTAAGAAAAATAGAACCCTTGTCATTATAATGTAAATGCCGGATGGTGATAAGCAGACCTGGGGCAAAGTAAAGGTACGAGTAAAAATGTTAACGTATTTTAAAATTATTAATTAATCTAATTGATATAACTCAGCACAAGTGAATATGCAATGGCAGTTGATCATTTTTTATGAAGAACAATGAAATTCACACTGCTGGCATTAATTTCAGTGGCATCCTATGATCTTGTAATCTATAAACATGGGTTGTTCAAAGGTTGAGTCTGGTGCACAAAGGCAGTGTTGCAATTTGCAATCTGCTGATATTAGAAGTTTGCAATTTATATTTTCTGATCGTAGACTACTGATTGTTGAGAGGGTTTTCACACGTCATATAACAGGCTCAAAATCCCCTCTGGACTTTTAAGCCAGGCTGCTGGCACCGGATTGTACTAGTGTAGAAGGCGGTTTGACTTGAGCCATCTTACTTCTATAGAAGAAGACTGACAGTTCTTGTTCTTAGCAGTTAGCACTGTCAGCCAGTGCCAAGTGACATGGTCTCCAGTCTCCACACATCAAAGACATTTCCTGTCTAATTGGTGGGGTAAGTGCTCTTTATGGACATCCTGGTGGCTTAAGTACACAAACAGATTCATGGCCTGAACTGATATTTCCTCCTGGAAGAAGCCACTAATCACACCTGACTGAAGCTGGCAAGGCAGGCCAGCACTTTATCATGACACTGTTTAAACACAAACAAAAGGGCAATCTGGTAATCCCCAATTAACTAGCTCAAAGAATGTCCCACCTTTGAGTAACTGGTGACCATTAATGAGTTACAAAAATCAGCCCGCAGTAGCCCGCATGTAGAAATTACTAGCCCGCAGATCGCCCCGCCCCCCAGTGACCTGACCCGCAGACCACCCCACGCCGCACAAATTGAAACTTGACCCGCACCGCACCAACAACAAAAATCCAGCCCGCGGGGGCCCGCGGGTTGCAGGCTCCCGCGGGCCAAAACCCGCCCCGCGCAAGGCTTTAGTATTTACCCATCTTTGTCCTGAACTGCATCATTTCTTCCTCCTCCTCTTCTCGTTCCTTCCTGCATTCAACACAAACATTACAAAATCAAACACAATATTATATATACGATTTGTGCGTACAAACTCAAAGTTGTAGAATGTAATTTTACAAACATTAATTTGACCACTGTTAATAATAATTGTATAATTTTATAAGTTTATATCTTAAAACCTTTAACTGGACATCAATTATTGTAATATTTTTGCAAGTTTTTAAAAATGTGATTAAGCAGTTATTTTCCTTAGAGATGAGTTTCCACTGAAGATTCTTCATTAGAGATTTGACAGAGTAGGTAGCAGATGACTAACTTCTTGGCTGAGCTGACCGCTGCCTCCATTTCTTCTTCTTCTACTTCCTCCTTGCTGCAGATCTCAGCTCGCACCTGACCGAAATAATGACACACTCACACCCATGCCTTGTTGACATTATAGCAACAGATCTCAGCTTGCACCTGACAAATAATGACACACTGACATCTATGCCTTGTAGACATTATTGCAACAGATCTCAGCTATTCACAATACAATATAATAAAGTTGTATTGTATTGTAAAAAATGACACACTGACATCCATGCCTTGTAGACATCATTGTGACAGATATCTGCTCGCATCTGACACAAATAATGGCATACTGACATCCATGCCTTGTAGACATTATTGTGACAGATCTCAACTCACACCTGAAAAATAATGACATACTGACATCCACGCCTTGTAGACATTACTGCAACAGATATCTGCTCGTATCCGACACAAGTAATAATGAAATACCGATATCCATGCATTGTGGACATCAGTGCTACGAATGTATATATTATACACACACGACACAATGACATCCATGCCTCGTAGACACCATTAAGGTAGGTGGCTGCCTGCTTTGGGCACAAATAATGAAACACTGACATCCAAGCTACTAAGGCATTTTTTTTGCAGATATCTACTCACATCTTAAACAAGTAATGAAACATTAACATCCACGCCTTCTAGACATCATAACAGATCTCAACTCTTGACACAAATATTGACACCCACCCCTTGTAGACACTTTCCGAGTGTATTATTATACTTAGTGCAGCTTTCCTGACCCTCTCACCCATGCCTTCTATGCTAAACTCAACCATTATATGATAATAGACTCAGAAAGGTAACTCTTGTTTAAAGGGAGGCCATCCTTAGAATCATCTTTCATAGTAATTTGTAACCAGAAGTCTGTTGTTCAAAGTGGGAAAAAGTTAACTCATTCAATATCAAAGGGTATTGTGGTTAACTTGCCAATACTGTTAATAAAGCTTGTTTTGAAACTGGACGCTTTGTTTACCACTTGAACATCCTGTGGGCCATATCTTCAAATTGCGACTGTTGTTACAGGCTTACTAAAGCTTACTAAACACAGTTTGACAGGCAGTGTACCTTCAACATAGTTATTATAGTGTTAAGAATATTATATTAATTAATAAATGTAAAACTAGGAACAGACTGCCTCATTTCAATAAGACCGTGTGTTTAGCCATGTGCTATACAGACCTTCTCTAGCAGGGCATAGTCGAGACCCTTCACCAAGTGAGTGTGCTCCATGTCTCCACCCAGGTACTTGGACTCCTGGATCGCCTGCTTTCGTCTCTCTGCGTAGTTCTCCCCTCTGTCGTTCCAAGGCAACACAACAAGATGTCATTATAAAACAGTTTTTATTGACATAGCCAACAGTTTAAAGGGAATTGTTTGAGTATATGCATCTAAGAGATAATAAAATTGAACCACTTACAACTACAATAAAAAATATTATGCCAGTAGTTTACTAATATAACCTTGTTGAAGACACATAATATAAGTTGTTGTATTTTGTTAGAAAGCCTGATGTTACGGGTACCTTCGCTTTCCAGTTTGCCAGTCACCAAACTGGAATACAAATTAAAGTATGACGCTCGGTAACCCATCTATTTTGGCTAGCCTTTGTTAGCATTTGTAATAGTATCAATAGTAAAAAGCCCTAGAGTATGTCAGGATTTATTTTAAAAGTTGGGGTGGGGCTTCAATTAAGGGGTGTGGCTTTAAACAGTGTTTACAGTATATGACTACTCATGCTTAGGCATCAGGTGCCATAGCCCCTTTGTCTGCAGTTGTGGGAGTTGGGCTTCAATTACAGGTGTGGCTTTAAATATAGTGTTTACGGTATGTGACAACACGCCTTGGCATCAGGTGCTATGGCCCTGTAGTCTGTGCTGTAGTGGGAGTGGGGCTTCAATTACAGGTGTGGCTCTAAATAGACTGTTTACGGTATATGTCAACTCACGCCTTGGCGTCGGGTACTACAGCCCTGTGGTCTGCGCTGTTGTGGGAGTGGGGCTTCAATTACAGGTATGGCTCTAAATAGAGTGTTTATGGTACATGACAACTCACGCCTTGGCGTCGGGTGCTACAGCCCTGTAGTCTGCGGTGGTGCTGGCAATCTCCGGCTGGTCATAGTCGTTGTTACTCCCGTCTCGTCTCTCCTTCGCCTGCCAACCAACAACACACGTCTTTAACTGGACTAGACACACACATCACACTGGCAATCTAAAACATCTCCAAACAATCAGTTACATTTCTTCTCCTTTCCCTTGCTCCCTTGCGAGGTGGGGTCCAAGTCACATACTTTGTAGCTTCTTCTGCTATTCATGTTAACTCTATCCACCTCTCTCTGACGTCCGCAATGACCTTCCATTCCTGTCTGTTCATACCTGCCCCCCCAAGGTCCCGCTTCATGCTGTCGTTCCGTCTAAGCTTTGGTCTTCCTCCTCGTTATTTGCCACCTTCTTCTGCTTTCCATGCTCTTTTTTACATTTGAAATTTAGTGAACATGATAACAATCAAGATTGCTTTTATATACATATTACATACAATTAAATTTATAAAGTTATTCAAATAATTATCTAAAATTCATGAAACAATTATGATAATCATTATTGTTAAATTAAAATGTAGTTCAAGAAAAAGATGTACATTATTAACAGAAAGTTGTACTGCAAATAAAACAAAGTGTACACGTCATTAAAATAAGTGCAACTGGGTCATAGGTTAAATGACAGGTTTCGTGTACATCAATGTTCTGAGATCACTAGAAGTGACGTACACGGTCTCTGTACAACTTAGAGAGTTCCTTCTCTCTTTCTTCCTCCAGTTTATGCTGCTTCGCATAGTACCTACAAGCAGCAATAGTTGCCATGGTAATGCAAGGTAACAACAGGTGCCACGATAACACCAGGTAACAACAGTTGTCATGGTAACTAAGAGTAACAACAGTATCTGTAGTATTAGCATGTAAATTGCTTCCAAACTCGGTTACATTCATAGTTTTGAAAATATGGTAAGTTACCTTTCCGAGTCCTATGTTGCTCTGAACGTCTTCAAGACGTCTTCGTCAGCTGTTGAAGACGTCGTGAAGACGTGAAAACCTCCGTTCAGAGCAACATAGGACTCAGAAAGGTAACTTACCATATTTTCAAAACTATCTGTAGTAACTAACCGCTATCTCGTACCATATTTTGTCTCTCTTTGTTGGAGGTTTTGAACAGACAGAGATATTATTTCACATTCACTAATGACTGGTATCAATACCAACGAGTTACAGACACAATTTTAATAAACTGAACAATTATACTATTCTAGCAATTGTTTTGCCTTGCACCAAAACAATCACCATCTATGTCAGTCTGTGCTCGATCGTGGTTGTAACTATTCACGAATCAGATTGACCGACTTTTGCATTTTTTATACTAGTAATGTCATTTGGATCAGGCAAATTTTATGAAGTCCTGCACATGTGATTGTTTTACCAAATTTCTTAAAAATAATTTTTAAGCTATATCTATGTATGCCAGATGCACCTTGTGTTGTTTGGGGTAGCCTCAATTAAAATGGTAATGGCTGTATGGCAACTACTATGTAAACAAATATGCTTTGATATGATATTTACAGAAGTAACACAACATAAACAAATGTATAAGTAGCGTTGCTTACATCTTCTTCTTCCTCCTGCGGGAGGCTGCGTCAGTTGACTCGTCATCTTCTAGTTCCTCCTCAATGTCCTTCAGTCTCGTCTTCTTCTCACTCGCTCTGTAAATACCAAAACAACTGTCACATGAGTTGAACCACAAAAATGCGTACCGTATTCATTCTATTAAACATACAGTAAGCTTAACAAATATTTGTGATGCAAAAATTTTGCATTCCAATAAGCGTACACCCATTTTCTGGGGTTCCTGGGTACAGCCATCTCAGCAGACGTGACTGGCAAGTGATGTATTCATCCACATATGAGCAACAGGAAACCAGAACACTGTAAAGTCTGATAATTTAGGTGGAACTTTTCATATTCTTTTCATCACTGAACTTTTAATATAGCGTGACAAATTAAATGACAGTGATGGATTCAACAGTGAAGGCTGGCAATGGAGATGGCTGTCACGGTGTCAGACACTGCTAAAAGGGGTGAATGTTAATAAGGGCATGTACGCTTGATAGAATTAATATGGTAATTTGTACATGATTTTTAGGTCATCTTATTGTGGTAGCTGAGACTGAAAATTGAGACTATACAATAGTAACGTCCTCGGTGTAATTCTCTATGGGTCTGAGTGCTGGAAGCTGACAGCAAGACTTACACACAAGCTAGAGTCTAGAGACCTTCCAGAACAAGTGTCGCTGGAAGATTATAGGGTATTTTGGCCAAACACCATCACCAATGAAGAGCTGCCCTGCCAGACAGATTCAACATCCCTGGCTACGACGAATAAGAGACGGAGATAGAGATGGCTACGGCACATTTGCTGAATGCCCACCTGGGCATTATGCAAGATAGCACTATGCTGGACAGAGGCCGGAAGACAGAGACAAAGTTGTCCAAAAGAGACATGGGGACGGACAGTGGAAAAAGAAATGAAGGCATGTGAGCTGATGTGGCATACAATGAACACACAGGCTAGCTACAGTGGGCTCTATTGTGGAAGAAATGAAGGCATGTGAGCTGATGTAGCATACAATGAACACACAGGCTAGCTACAGTGGGCTCTATTGTGGAAGAAATGAAGGCATGTGAGCTGATGTAGCATACAATGAACACACCGGCTAGCTACAGTGGGCTCTATTGTGGAATAAATGAAGGCATGTGAGCTGATATGGCATACAATGAACACACAGGCTAGCTACAATGGGCTCTATTGTGGAATAAATGAAGGCATGTGAGCTGATGTGGCATACAATGAACACACAGGCTAGCTACAGTGGGCTCTATTGTGGAAGAAATGAAGGCATGTGAGCTGATGTGGCATACAATGAACACACAGGCTAGCTACAGTGGGCTCTATTGTGGAATAAATGAAGGCATGTGAGCTGATGTGGCATACAATGAACACACAGGCTAGCTACAGTGGGTTCTATTGTGGAAGAAATGAAGGCATGTGAGCTGATGTGGCATACAATGAACACACAGGCTAGCTACAGTGGGCTCTATTGTGGAAGAAATGAAGGCATGTGAGCTGATGTAGCATACAATGAACACACCGGCTAGCTACAGTGGGCTCTATTGTGGAATAAATGAAGGCATGTGAGCTGATATGGCATACAATGAACACACAGGCTAGCTACAGTGGGTTCTATTGTGGAAGAAATGAAGGCATGTGAGCTGATGTGGCATACAATGAACACACAGGCTAGCTACAGTGGGCTCTATTGTGGAATAAATGAAGGCATGTGAGCTGATGTGGCATACAATGAACACACAGGCTAGCTACAGTGGGTTCTATTGTGGAAGAAATGAAGGCATGTGAGCTGATGTGGCATACAATGAACACAAAGGCTAGCACAGTGGGTTCTATTGTGGAAGATGAAGGCATGAGCATACAATGGGACTCTATTGTGGAAAAGAAATGAAGGCATGTGAGCTGATGTGGCATACAATGAGCTACAGCTAAATGAAGGCATGTGAGCTGATTGCATACAATGAACACAGGCTAGCTACAGTGGGCTCTATTGTGGAATAAATGAGGCATGTGAGCTGATGTGGCATACAATGAACACACAGGCTAGCTACAGTGGGCTATATTGTGGAATAAATGAAGGCATGTGAGCTGATGTGGCATACAATGAACACACAGGCTAGCTACAGTGGGTTCTATTGTGGAAGAAATGAAGGCATGTGAGCTGATGTGGCATACAATGAACACACAGGCTAGCTACAGTGGGTTCTATTGTGGAATAAATGAAGGCATGTGAGCTGATGTGGCATACAATGAACACACAGGCTAGCTACAGTGGGTTATATTGTGGAATAAATGAAGGCATGTGAGCTGATGTGGCATACAATGAACACACAGGCTAGCTACAGTGGGTTCTATTGTGGAAGAAATGAAGGCATGTGAGCTGATGTGGCATACAATGAACACACAGGCTAGCTACAGTGGGTTCTATTGTGGAATAAATGAAGGCATGTGAGCTGATGTGGCATACAATGAACACACAGGCTAGCTACAGTGGGCTCTATTGTGGAATAAATGAAGGCATGTGAGCTGATGTGGCATACAATGAACACACAGGCTAGCTACAGTGGGTTCTATTGTGGAAGAAATGAAGGCATGTGAGCTGATGTGGCATACAATGAACACACAGGCTAGCTACAGTGGGTTCTATTGTGGAAGAAATGAAGGCATGTGAGCTGATGTGGCATACAATGAACACACAGGCTAGCTACAGTGGGTTCTATTGTGGAATAAATGAAGGCATGTGAGCTGATGTAGCATACAATGAACACACCGGCTAGCTACAGTGGGCTCTATTGTGGAATAAATGAAGGCATGTGAGCTGATATGGCATACAATGAACACACAGGCTAGCTACAATGGGCTCTATTGTGGAATAAATAAAGGCATGTGAGCTGATATGGCATACAATGAACACACAGGCTAGCTACAGTGGGCTCTATTGTGGAATTAATGAAGGCATATGAGCTGATATGGCATACAATGAACACACAGGCTAGCTACAGTGGGCTCTATTGTGGAATAAATGAAGGCATGTGAGCTGATGTGGCATACAATGAACACACAGGCTAGCTACAGTGGGCTATATTGTGGAATAAATGAAGGCATGTGAGCTGATGTGGCATACAATGAACACACAGGCTAGCTACAGTGGGTTCTATTGTGGAAGAAATGAAGGCATGTGAGCTGATGTGGCATACAATGAACACACAGGCTAGCTACAGTGGGTTCTATTGTGGAATAAATGAAGGCATGTGAGCTGATGTGGCATACAATGAACACACAGGCTAGCTACAGTGGGCTATATTGTGGAATAAATGAAGGCATGTGAGCTGATGTGGCATACAATGAACACACAGGCTAGCTACAGTGGGTTCTATTGTGGAAGAAATGAAGGCATGTGAGCTGATGTGGCATACAATGAACACACAGGCTAGCTACAGTTGGCTCTATTGTGGAATAAATGAAGGCATGTGAGCTGATGTGGCATACAATGAACACACAGGCTAGCTACAGTGGGCTCTATTGTGGAAGAAATGAAGGCATGTGAGCTGATGTAGCATACAATGAACACACCGGCTAGCTACAGTGGGCTCTATTGTGGAATAAATGAAGGCATGTGAGCTGATATGGCATACAATGAACACACAGGCTAGCTACAGTGGGTTCTATTGTGGAAGAAATGAAGGCATGTGAGCTGATGTGGCATACAATGAACACACAGGCTAGCTACAGTGGGCTCTATTGTGGAATAAATGAAGGCATGTGAGCTGATGTGGCATACAATGAACACACAGGCTAGCTACAGTGGGTTCTATTGTGGAAGAAATGAAGGCATGTGAGCTGATGTGGCATACAATGAACACACAGGCTAGCTACAGTTGGCTCTATCGTGGAAGCCTCATGTGCCACCCAAGGCACAAAGAGGACTGAGTGAGTGAGTGAGTGAGTTATTGTGGTAGGGGCATCATAACAATTTTAAACTTGTTATTTCAAAGCAACCACTTACAACTTGGCAGACAGTTTGGTGGTTGTTCTGCCGGAGCTGTGGGAGTTATGGGGGGTCATCATCAACTTGCGGAAGTCATCGTTTGTCAGCGGCTGACCCCTGAAATCATACGCAACACCATCTTCAGAGCTACTAACAAGTCATATTAGTAAAGAAGTCCCATCTAAGTTGTTTAATTTGTTATTTAATTAAACTGGACTTTGCTGATGTATTATATAAGACAGCCATACCTGCATAACAACATTAGCATATATTTTTAATAATTAGTAAAAAGTAAATGTATGGATTCAGGGTGTCAATAATTTAAATATATTGTGCATATCATTTGTACATTACCCTTGAATTCCTTTAATTGAAAACTTGAGCATACCATGACATTTTGCGTAGATAATAATTTTATATCCTGACTTTCCTTGACAAATGCTACTAGTCTGCATGTCATCATGAACTTAGTGTCATCCCAATGCAAACAATAATGATTTATTCAACAGAATCAGCTTCAACAGTGTATTATTTATACACAACCATTTAAAATATAATAATGTTATATTAACACTAAAGGCATTCATATGACATAATAGGCACTCCCACATCTGTACACATTAGCACATGTACGAGGTACATAGTCCTACTGTATACATCAGGTCAAAGCCAAAACACAGCCAATAAAGCTGTGACATTGGGAACAAACATCATGGGATTGATGACATTGTTCTAGTTTGTTCTAGTTGTTTCCAGCGCTAAGCAATGTTCTATTAATCGATTAGCCTGTATGTATTATGGTTACAATATTACAGTTTTAACTTTTATGAGGTCTCATTCAACTAGTCAGCCATTTTCATAACATTATCGCCAAACTGACCTTTTTACTGGCAGGGTGTTTGTCGCCCTCACTGGTTCTTTTACATCCCAAATTGAGATGGGACTGACATTAACGTGATTTTCAAGTCACTGGGGTTACACAGTCCGCAATACGGGGAGCCAGGTTTTACACCAAATATACCCTGCCTGCCCAGTCCGGGTTCTGAACTGTCGGACGTGCTACAATACTGCAGTCCATTATGCTAAGTTGAAGAGCCAGGAAGAGTCGACACCTACCCGCTGTAGTTATCTTCCTCTTCCTCCTCCTCCATCGGCTCAGGAGCAAGAGGGTTGGAGAACACCTCAGGGGCTTTCGGTTCTGAAAGCAATATTACACAAAATCTGACCAGCAAGACCATTTTTGCTACATGATGATGGTTGGATCATGGAGATTTTGTCAATGATTTAACAAGATTGCCATCCAGAGACTTAACTCTAGATGGCAGGTGGACAAGGAAGCCCTTTGGCTTATCGAGAGTCCAACCCTTTTATCTACATATATCCAGCCCTTCTGAGTAATGTGTCGATTTTATTTTTAAACATATTCACACAATCATCAGATAATCTGTTCCATTCATTCACAGTCCTTTGTGAAAATGAGAACTTTCTCACGTCTAATCTACACTGCTCCTTTACTAATGTAACTTCATGTCCTCTAGTCTTTCTATCTTTCTTAACTGAAAAAAACATATTTCTATCAATATTTTCATAACCATTCAATATTTTAAACACTTCTATCTGATCTCCTCTCAATCTCCTGGTCTCTAGTGTTGTTAGTTGGCCATCATTTGGAAGCAATGGCCAACAACAACTGTTGTTCATTTTCCAACAATCTTCTGAAGCAGGAACTTATGACATACATTTACCAGCAAAATGATTCTGTCCATGTAACAGTTCAATCCCCCCGTCCAAAAGACAGCTCTCTTGATAAAGTTATGCTTTGCGCATTATCCGATGACTCGGAGGCATCCAACAAGTTGTGACTAAAATTACTTAAATGACATTATACTTTCGCAAATTATCATTCTTCTTCCGTTAATGACTGTGGGTCAAGCAGTAGACCATTATTGTTATATGGGTTTGCTCAGTGGGTCCACGATAGTTTTCCATTTCCCGTGGGGTCTTTTACTTCCCCTGGCATAGACACCAGGTAGAAGGGACCAACGACTTTTAGTGCTTCTTCCGAAAGACACGGGCATTGTAGGGTAAACAAAATTGCCCAAGTTTTGACTCAACGGCCGAACCAGTACCGAACAGCTGCCCACCCGGCCGGCGCTATATATGTTATAGAAAAAAGCAATACGAATATGTAAACAGTAAACTAAACACACAGGGTACTTGTCACACACAGGACCATTTTTCTATTATTTTAACTCTGTGTGTGTATGATATGACTGACTTCAACAATATGGTGTTTATGTTTAAGGTTTACAACAATTTGCTTCCAGATCATTTGTTGAGTTACTATAAGACAGTAGGTGATAGTCACAATCATAATACACGTAATAAAAACTATAATTTCGAAATAAAACATAGTAGAACGACACATAAAGCAGTGTGTATTAGTAATAAGGGTCCTAAGTTGTGGAATCAATTACAGCCAGACCTACAGACATGGATTATGGTTTATCAGTTTAAAAATCATTATAAAAGAGTTCTCCTACAAAAGTATGAAAGTTTAGATTAAAGACTGCATTAGTAACAATAATCAGTCTATTTATTACTTATAATGTACTAAGTATTGAGTGAAGTATACGTAGACAGCCAATATACATAGCAACCTGTATATATAGGTTGCATCAACAGTAATTCTAGTCAATTGTGTTTATATAGTATATGAAATTAGATTAGAAATTAGTAGTAGGGAATGCATATCATAAGTTCTTAACTTCTTGCATTTCCGTTCAACACATCTGTAATTAGTTTTCAAGATTGTATAGAGTTAGGTAGGCACAGCACCTTGATGCTGTATATAGGTTAAATTTGATGTGTTATGTATGAGTTCACCTTGTATATATGTTTATTGTTGAATAACATCCAATTCAATTCAATATATACATTTGTTGTAATAATGCCATTAGGTGTATCTGTGATGAAAACATATTTTAGGTGGTGTTTATGAGTGGTACTAATATTTTCCCTTTCGATGGAATGTTTTTGTTTCTGGCAAATTCTGCTTACTACAGCAATCCGCCATTTTGAATCCTGCTGATAGGCCTTGTCTATCTCATTGATTTGCAACATTTTATAATGAGATCTTCCACCTTGGAATGTTGGAAACAAAGAAGAGGAACGAAGGAAAATGAAGTTGTAATTGTCATGGTAATCTGTTGACAAAACATTATATTGACGTTTAAAATGGCTTACATTTGAGTATGTGTGCTCGACCATATGTGGTCATTTTAACGTATTTGGATAGTCGACTGATGTTTACTGCATCTGTCAAAAGATAAAGAAATATGTCTGGGATAACTTGATTCTAGTATTGACGGTGTGACATATTGGTTGCACAAACGTGTACAAGATCCATTTTTGGTAACCCTGTATGAAAATCAAACACCATCTTTTCTTTTCCAATCATATGCGCAAACTGCATGTGCACTGTGCATTGTGGGATTGATATTTTGCAATTTCTCTCACAAGTTCCTTTTTATGATTAGAGCTAAGTTTGCTGAATGCATGAAGTGTAAGACAGCATAAAACTCAAGATACATTCTAAGATGTACTTTCTGATGATTTATATGCAAAATTAGTTCAATATTGTATTATTTCCTTACATTAGGAAATATGCCAAAAAGTTGTAAGAATTCCAACTTTCAAACAGCTGTATCTTTGCTAATATTTCACTTAGAGACATGAAACAATATCATGTTATTTCTTATAGTTACAGCTTTCAGGAAAAAATAGAACTAAATTATGTTAAAAAGAAAAAAAATAGTCTGACCTCCCTACCAGTGCTCGGCTGAAATGGCTACTAAGGCCAAGACTTGAGCAATCAGCTGTGTCAGCACTACTTGGCCCACGGACAACTTGGCCTGAGAAGGCTGACTTGTCTCGTGATAATTCGGCCCTCATTTAGAGACAGCTCGGTCCCCAGGTTTGGACCGGTCAGGGTTTTGCCAAATTACACCAGTTGTGTAGGTTATCGATTGTCATGATGGAATTATAGGTCTTTGCTTTAGGTGACATCAGTTTAAAATTTATATTTAACCAAGTGAATAACATACCAACATGATGCTATTTAGACAGGTGTAATACCTGACAGGTTCCTTAGTTAATATATACATGCAGTTTAATGTGTGAAAATCAGCCTATCTGATCTATTTCTCAATAAAATAGTGTGCATGACTGCCACTTTGAAAGGTACTGTAAAGTAATATGTGCCATAGCCAAAATCTGCCACACCACCGGAAAAATGGAAGACATGGCATCAGATTCTGGTGATACCAAGTTTGGAGAGTTGTATCAGAAATGTGAGGACTTGTAGAACTGTTGCCACACACATTGATGAACCATTGGTAGGAGACGTCACTCAGGAGAATCTGTGACGTGTATGATGATGACAACGATGTTGAAAAGGAACATTTTGAGGCAGTCATTGTTGGTGACAAACAGATTCAATTTCAGATTGACGGACCGAACTTGGATTGGAATGTTGTATTGAGAATGGAAAACAAATGATCCAGAATCACATGGATTATTTTCAATATATTTACTTACGTCGGATACAACGTCTATATGTAACTGTATCATATTGTTTTATTGTTCATTAGTAATAATGATATGCATACCTGACAGAATTGTGCAAGCCAACCATTCAGCGATTTTACTGGCATTGTCGCCAGTTGTTGTTGTGATTAAGTGATTAATGTGTGAAATGACACATTGTTTCATTGAGCAGATACTTCTGAAGGGAATTCAGATGGTTGTCTTCTTGTGCACAAATACAGTGTTAATGTGTGAAGGGATACAATGGGGTAACTGGCTTGCTGCTCCATCATTGAGCAAGTACTTTCGAAGCTAGGAATTTATAACGAACTGATCTTTTCACAGGTTCAATAACAGTGTAAACCTGTTGTCTGTACTTTGCATTTTCTAGCACGTAATAAGTTAATGTTAGGTGACGCACACAATTAGAATATATGCAAACAAACAACTACGATTTCCGGGAAGGGACTGTAGTTGGGACATCTACAAAGGACAACATAAATATTCATCATGCAGACACTTAATGCCAAACTTTCAGGGATTAATCAACGACTCCTAGAGTAGGACATAATACCTATATCTTTTCAAAATACCCCATATACGTCATGACACCTTTATGTGGTAAATCAGTTCGTTCGTTGATGGTTCTGAATTTTAAAACGTAATGTGCACATAATACGTAGAACATATCATAACAATTATGGGAACCATGCGCACGCAACTAAAATTTCTGGAATTTGGCCTCTGGGTCAGACTTGGCAAAATGGAGTAAACGCAGATACAGTAATGTTTATGTCTACCCTCATGCCATTAGCATAGCAATATGAATATTGTTTGATAATTCTACACTATCACGGTCGAATAGGGCCTATCAATGAACGTGTGAACTTCATATTCTCTCTGATCTTTGATATTTTGAACAAACAATGGACATCTGCGAATGCGTTATGGTGTTTATGCAATGGTGCTGAGTGTTTTCCAACATTTGGCAAATATTATATTCACGACTCTCTTCTACCAAGACATACCGTTACGTCCGTTAGGTGATGGGAATTTCTGCTAGTGTTCAACAACGGGTGATCTGTGAGGTCAACAATCGCGGTACACACTGTTGTAATTAGAATCTCTCATTATATACCTACTCTAATGGAACGAGTGATGTTCAATATTTTGTCAAACATATTTAGAAGAAGATAGAAGAATGTAGAAACTCATTTTTTCCCCGCACTTTAACTGGATGGAATATCCTAGAAGAGTCATTAGTTAATGCAAAGGACGCCCCACAATTTAAGGAACTGCTAGGCCATGAGCAATGCTCATAGAGCAACATCATTGGCGCGATACCCAGCTGGGATTCTCTGATTATTAAACAGAAACAGAGAAGATTACATGATAAACACATAACACGTTGATCCAGATAATGTCATTTAGGAGATGCTATAAGGGGTCTAAACTTTATAATAAGGACTGTGTTCTATTAAAAGGGTGATTTGTGTGGTCAACGAGTGTTACTGCACAAGTCTTACTACAATGTTTAGAACATGGCTTCTACAAAAGTGACACTGAATTAACCATTGACTCTGAGCGCTTGTTATTCATGTACTCGTCATCAAAGGGAAGCCAGTTTAGTTAGATACTGCTGAAGTCCAATGCTTTGTATCTCGCAAACAGATCAAACCATTCGCAGGTGTCTTAGTTCGATCGTTGTGCTTAAAACAAACAATAGCCCGTAATCAGTTATTTATATTTAACATACTTATTCATCTGTTAATTGTATTAATAATAATTTAAGTATGTGTGCTATTAATCAGTTGAACTGATTAATGTCCAATTTTTAGTTACATGTTGGTCACATATATACAATACATGATGAATTCTGCCCACAGTGAAATCGGCCCAAACGATTGTTCTTACATGTTTTTACAGGTCCTCTTCTGGCTTCTAGGCTGTGATGCCTCTTACGCCAGCTCTGATGTTTGTCGTCAAACTATATGGTGCGCATACGTCTGACCATATAGTTTGATGACAGAACCTGTAAGAACAATGGCTTGGGGCGATTTCACTGTGGGCCGAATTCATCTGTCTCTAGTCGCCGTTACATCATTTTCCCCAAAGACAAAGGTAATTCAACTGCCTCTAGCCACAGTCACATAATTTTTCAACGGGCCGACCTATCTCTAAGCAGGAGCTGAGTTGTCTCAGGGTGGGGGCCGAGTTGTCTCGAGACAAGTCAGGCTGAGTTGTCTGTGGGCCGAGTAGTCTAGCATTCCAATCAGCATATATTTTAAACTTACAAAATTCACGCACAAAATTACCGTTCAAACACAACATTGGGCACTTGTGTAGAATCCGGATCCACCTCGATTTTGCCTTTATAACTTGAGTTCTGCCTAACTTTGATACCTCAGTGCATTAGTTTCATTATTCAACATTATCCCAGGCATATTTACGTTTAAGAATATTGCATGTTAGCGCACTTTTGAGGCATAAGTAACGCCCCAGTTTGCATCAACATTCGCCGATATATCGCTCGTTTTACAAGCGCGATGCGGTAACGAACAAATGCAGCGGTGCAGACCAGCGCAAACCGGATCACTATTTGGGCTTCAAAAGTGTGCTAAGACACAATATTTTCGTAATATAAATATGCCTGGGATGATTTTGAATGATGGAACTAACACTGATGTTTCAAATTCAAAGTTAGGCAAAACTTAAGTTATAACAGCAAAATCGAGGTGGGTTGGGACACAAGTGTCCGACATTGTCTCACCACCTAGTAATAGGGAGGTCAGACCGATTTACCTCCCCTTCTGACAACATGGGAGACAGGGGTCCCAGTTTAGTGGCCGTAGTTTATTATCATGCATTCTACCTGTTGGTTTGTGAATTTTCTTATGTTGTAATAATGTAAATATGTGTACCTGCGCTGATAAAATATTTTTTGGCGGTGTTTATTAGCGGTAATGATTTTTTTATTCTCAGTGTCGTATTTTGGTTTTCTTGATTTATGCGTGCGGCCATCTTGGATCACGTTGACAGGCCTCACCTATCAAAATGATTTGCGAGATTATGTTAATGAGTACATCCATATTGAATTGTGACGAAGATTCAAAATTCAAAGGAAAATGAATCTGAAAATATAATTGTAATCCGTCGATAAAAAATTATAGTAATTATGGATTTAAAATGGCCTATGTTTGACGATGTTTTGTGAGTATTTAGTTAGTCGGTTTCAACGGAAAGCATATGCAGAAGGATAAAGAATTGTGTCAACGATAACGTGATTACAGCGACGGCTTACCAACTGATAGCACAAACATGCACAACGTCCGTTTATGGAACCCCCGTCTCAAAAGAAATCGCCATTTTGCCTTCTTCCCTGTACGCACGCAGTGCATCATGGTATACAATGCATTCGTGACTCGGATAGCGATGTGATTGACAGCGGGTGATTTTGATTAATACTGCCAAGTACCTATGACTACATCTGAGTAATTCATTGCTGCCATGTTTAATGTAACTGATTGATGTTTATATTAATATATTATTAGTTTATTTATTGGTATTCTTGGTATTACTTTAGTTCAATTATACAATTTTTGAGCTACTTAGCATATACATAATATTGTGTTTTGGTTACATTATTACAATTTATGATAAGTTATGTTTCAATTCATTTATTGTATTATTATTTGTTTATAAAATGTTGTATTGTTATAAATGATTTTGATGTAGGGCCTACTATTTTTGTATTTGATATGTATATACCAGTTTTCTTTTTTATATTTAAAATTACAGAATAAGATTATATCTTTGTATTTGTCACTATATAGTATACATAAAATAATATACATTAAATAAACATTATGATTTATTGTATCTATTAATTGTATATAATCATAGACAAATAAGTATAATAGTAGGCCCTATTGTTGATGATAACAATCGGTTTAACCACAGTATATTACAAGTGAATTGGTTTGGCAATCATAGTAGTTATGGGCTTTGTCCAATATAACAAGTGTTGTGTATTGGGGGACTATTATTGGCATTTTGTTCCACAGTGTATTACAAGCTAATTGGCTTGTCAATCATAGCAGTTATTGGCTTTGCCCAATATAACAAGTGTTGTGTAATGGGATACTAGTATTGTAATTTTGTGGTTCTAATCCACAAGCCCAATCAACAAAGCCTTTCATGTGGTTGCAACTTCATACAGTTGTTTTAATGTTATGAAGATGGAACCACACTGATCATCTGTGCTCAGTTGCTGTGTCGTGTTCATGATTTAATGCTATTGTAATGCATGGTGTGTGTGTGTGTATATTTACTTTTTTATGTGTGTATTTATTGTTACATGTAATTTTGTATTGGCCTTCTTTATAGATTGCAAAAGACTGAAGATGATAAAAAGTAATTTTCTTGTGATTTATGTACAAAATCAGATCCGTCAGAAAACATTTGGAAAAATTCATGAAATTTAGAATTTTGCAAAACTGTAGTTTTCTTAATGTTGTACTTAGCTATATGAAATGAATACCATTGTACTTCTTATAGTGACCACTAAGTGGGAACATTTTTTAGAAAAATTGTCCTTGTGATTTATATGCAAAATCAAATCCACCGGAAAATTGTCGGAAAAAGCATGAAATTAGAAACTTTACAAAACTGCAGTTTCTTTAATATTTAATTTATGTACATGAAACAAGCACTATTGCACTTCCAGTAGTGGCTATTATCAGGGGAAATAAATTATAACAAAAATTCTTGTGATTTATATGCAAAATTAGATCTTTCAGAAAACCGTCAGAAAATGTCATGAAATTCGAAACTTTACCAAGCTGTAGTTTTTTTAATATTTCACTTAGATACATGAAACAACTACCATTGTACTTCTTATAGTGACTACTATCAGGGAAAATTTAGAAAACATTTTTTTTTACGAAACAAAATTTTGGTCCGACCACCCTACTAGTAACAAAACAGACAATGGCCTGACATTCAATTCATAAGAAAATAAATCATATATAAAATTAGTAGCCGTAGCCCGTAGGCCTATCGACAAAAGTATCGTTTACATAAAACTAAAACTAACAGCGTCAGCGAGCGATAATATATTTATATGAAGTAACGGACATTAATTTAACATTTTAGTTGCACTGTAACGCTATTTATGAAGTAATACTTACTTTCTGGCATATTTGGTAATTGTGATAACGTGCAGATCACAAGTGGTGGGTAGACAAGCGCTTGTTGTTACAAGAAAATTAAATGCAAAACTGTTCCGCAAAGGCCCATAATAATCTCGCGAGAATTTGCTGCGCAGCGAGACTAACAGCGGTAATCAATCAAGCGATTTAAATTGTGGCGGTTTTGTTTGAATGTGTTTGCTCTAACAAAATAAGAAGGTCCCCGTTTATACGTCAACACAAGCGATGTCATTTACAAGGGCTAAATTAAAGCGTTTCAATGAGAATACGAGTGAGTATATTAATTGAAAACACAACACTGTACATTAATTTGTATGTGTATTTTTATTATTTAGATTTTGTAATTTTAAAAGTCTCGGCCAGGCCCAGGTGCCCCGTCCGAACTGGCCCGAAGCAGGTAGTAACCTGCAAAACCAAAGCCACTTCAGTTCCCAACTTTCTAGGCAAAACCTTATATTGTTCTGATATATCTTGCAAAACAAAAAAATCCGAATTATAATGTCACGACGACTAGCTTTTTAGTAGAACCTCACATTGCTTTTTATTTTGTTTAATTAAATTATCATTACTGACGTGACGACTTCGTTGATGGTGTGGTGTTTGTTGCGTGCGCCATGTATGCATGTGTGCAGTGATGGTTGTAACTGTTTATAAAATCTTGCAAGTGCAAGTTAAAAACAAACAGGGGTCACTCTTAAGAGTTAAACTTTGTTTGCGGCAGTATCGGCAAGGCACTGCTTGAAAGCATCCAGTGAGGGAGATTGAACTGATTGGGTGGTTAGGTTCCATTTCCAGGGTACTGTTGTGGCTATAAAAAAGGAATGTTGGAAAGCCTGTGTTCGGGAACGTTGAACCATTAATTGGAATGGATGCCCTCTGTGCCCCTCAGCTAAGAGTTCTGTGGCGCAGTGGGTATGGGCTGGCTTTGTGTAAACGAACAAGGCAAAGGCTGGCTTGGATGTCGATGAGACCGTTTTGAATTTTATATATCATGTTAAGCCTCGCAATATATCTGCGCTCTTCTAGGGACTGCCATTGCAATTGATGCGCTGGCATGTCAGGCGGATGTGCTGGTTAATGGTTAAAACTATATATTATTCAAATAACAGGTAGCGATACAAAGTCTACTATTTCCAAAGTTCATCAAATATGATCCGTGAGTGGAAGCAAATTGTATGTCGGCCAAACTGAACGATTTTGTGAAATACAACCTTTCGGCTAACGTTCGATGACTTGGAAGACTGCCGAGTCCGCTTGGGTTAGGCGTAATAATGGTTACAACTATATATTATTCAAACAACAGGTAGAGATACAAAGTCTACTATTTGCAAAGTTCATCAAATATGATCCGTGAATGGAAGCTAGTTGTACGTCGGCTAAACTGAACGATTTTGTTAAATACAGCCTCGATTAACAATGGCTGGTGTGGAGTCTGTCCTATGCGTATGACAGAGCTACCTTCAGCTAGGTCGGTGTGCTCAGCAGATGACCCTGTTAACGTAGGCACTAAACTCGGCCGAACACTGACGTATAAGTTACAACACACTGGCGGTGGAACGACAAGACGCCGACACACTAACAAAATTGCAACGCGCGTGATTGCTAGCGAACTTCATTTACGTTTGAATTTCCTCAAATAAAAAGTTTGCAATGTTGCACACGTCACTATATGCTGTAAATTTTCACTTGTCCACCGGATAACCATGTAGAGTTATTTTACTTGTCCGGGCCAAAAATCACTCGTCCTGGGCAAACGGACAAGTGCTATTTCGAACACTGGTAGGTGTTCTCCTGTAGACTTTGCCAATTGCCTAGCTATCTGCTGTTTTGATTTGGGGGTGTGGTCTATGGCTAATTTGTGGTCATGAATGAAATATTCTGAGAGAATAGGTTTAGTTTTGTTGGTGATTCTTAAGATTTCACATTTATCTGGGTGGAAGCTCATGAGCCAGGTCTTCTCCCATTCCTGGAGCCTATTGAGGTCCTCCTGCAGGCGCACTGAGTATTCCACACTGCTGATTCTGCGATACAGTAGGCTGTCATCTGCATACTGTTTGATGTCATGCAGTTTGGTATATCGTTGATGTAAACAAGAAACAGCAGCGGTCCTAACACAGTGCCCTGCGGGACGCCTGAGATGGGGGTCTCTTTGGAAGAGCTTCCATTCACTAGGACTCTCTGTGTCCGGTTATGTAGGAATGATTCGATCCATTCTAGGGTGTTGCCCCGGACCCTGTAGTATTTTAGTTTTAGTATGAGGCACTTTGACGGATGCCTTGCTGAAATCAAGGAGTATGTAATCCAAATACAAGGCCTGGGAATCAATTAAACTTTTTTTTTGAATTTTATAATCAGTTTTAAAAGCCAGGTGCTAATTAGTAACTGATACCTTGATCAAGTTTGGGACAGGGTGCCTATTGGCTAATAGCTCCCAATCACTGGTCACAAGTACAGTAATTTTTATAGTTTGTTTTGAAATTGTTTAGTGCTAGTGCATTGAAACAATCCCTTGGAATTGTACCCGTGTAGAGTATAATTCCATGGCTTAATTATTCGCTGTAAAAAGAACTAGTGGCATGCATCTAATTGGCTGTGGTGTCTTACTATTGTCTTCCTGGATAATTATATTCAGTTTTATTCATAAACTTGCCTGTTTGCACTCATAATTTGCAAGATGTTACATTTCTTTGGCACAGATTAAGCTTTTGCTGTTGTGATCTATTCTCAGGTTTCAAGAATGTTTGCCTTTCGTTAAAAGTACCATTTTAGTCATACCATATACTAATCTAGTATTCACATAGTATTCATCTAACTTTCATTGCCCCATCTCTGCCCAATCTGCAGGTTGCGCCCCTCCTGTTGGGGCGTACGACCCCAAGGCTCTCGAGAAGATCACCAATGTTACAGTGCCCAAAGAAGACAGGTTCAAAGTTCCCAAAGGTAAGATATTTCAGATCTCAAAGATAAAACATACCAGGTCCCAGAATTAAAACATTCCAGGTCCCAAAGGTAAGACATCCCAGGTCCCAAAGATAAGACATTCCAGGCACCAAAGATAATACATTCCACATCCCAAATGTAAGACATTCCAGGGCCCAAAGGTAAAACATTCCAGGTCCCAAAAGGTTTACCAGACATCCATGGTGGAAGAACTGCATGCAATATGACACTGAAAGTCCTTGAATAAGCTCATAAACACTTATATTGAACAACTACTTTTCGTTTTAATTTTTGTTCAGCTATAAATGGACACATTCAAATTAAAGAGATAAAAATGTAAAATTTCTAAACATTTTGTTAATAACCAAAAATAAAATATGTTTAGACAGTCAAAGTGGAGCAATTTGAGTGCCCCACGCATCTAGAATTGAAGTATGTATAATCATGATATTAAAACGATGCAACTGCACACTCCAATTTACCTTTAAAATCACCTTTAATCAATGTAAAGAAGGCGCTACCATCCTCTTTGTGTTTGCCTGAGGAGACGTACACCAGTGCACATCCTAGAGTTTGTGTGATTGCATTATTTACTCGTGTTTGACAGTTCTCGACCAGTTGTCCATGTCTGACATCAGTGTCATCAGCACTGGCTTTGTGACTCCCCACAAGGGGGTGAAACACAGCACCCCAGGCAAGACTGGGTGGAACAAGGTCAGTATTACAACACGTCATGACTTAGATGAGCTCTTAGCGTAAAAAACCCTGGGACCTATTTATTTTATATAAATGGTACATTTGTGAATTGCCTCCCTTGAATTGATGGTGGCAGAGTAGTATAAATGATTGGACATGACCACCTGGGCTACTTCACAAGGCATTGAGGATGGTTAAAGGCCATATCTTGTCTAAATGTTTTCATGTGTGTTATTCAATGTTATCACAAATCCAAAGCTACATGTTAGCCAAACATTGATAAAATTTGTCTTAAACAGTGACCAATCACAGTGCAAATGTCTGTTTTCTGGAAATGTCAGATGGCGCTGATACAGGACGTCAGTTGTGGAATGACCTTCCCACAGTCTACGTAACTAAATTTTATTTCATTATAATTTTTGTTTTTATCATTAACATGTATACTTGATGAAGATATGTGTTGTGGGAAACAGTGGCAATTTGGCAGTTTGGTGCACATTTTTCCCAAAAACCTTTGTTGGCAGAAAATTGAACATTTTGTGTGTGTAAAGGACAGGATTCATGCCACGCCTACGGCAAATAACATCACTTGTGGTGCAGATCTGTCAATGGATATATCTTATAAGGTGGAAGATGGGCTTCAAAATGCAGTTAGATGTCAATAAATCAACAGTCCTAAAAATGACTCAAAAGAAGCGTCAAGATGCAATCGAGTACCACAACAACGCAACTGGCCCTTTCACCACAACAAACTCAACAGCTGGCTGTCAGTTGCCGGACTCTCTCGACAGGTTCATGCCTCGGCCTGTATACATAGCATCACACCGACACCAGGCAATCTAACATCAGCAGAAACAACATTAATCTCTCAAACGTCGTCACTCCAAAATATATTTGATCATCGTATGCATCAGTCTCAGTAACAGAAGAGACACCGCTCTCAACCCACCGGCCACCATTTTATGAGTTGTTTACACGAGGCGGGTCGCACGGAGGGCGGCTGTCAATTAGTTAGGGCGGCTGTGTTCCACTAGTGACGTCACACAGTCTCACGCCGCTGTCACTCGGCAGTTTCCGAAGATGGCAAATTTTGAGGTTCTTTTTATGTTATATATGATTCATAAACATATTTTCAATATCAGCATTTGAAAGTGCGTACATCATTTGTTATTATGGAACACGACACATTTTATCCCAGAATATGGCCTTTAAAGGGGATGCAGATGAGAAATGTTCCATTTTATATTTATTTTATACATCTAAGAACTACAGCAAATTCAAAGCAAAGTTGGGGACTATGTTTACTTTTGCTACAATCAAGTGTCATTCAATTTTAAAACAATTCAAATGTTAGCCTGCCATTCTGTATGTGTATGATGATGTAAACAATAGTTTCATCATCACTGCACACGCCAATTTATACATACAATGTACAGTCGTATACAATAGTTTCATCATCACTGCACACGCCAATTTATACACACAATGTACAGTTGTACACAATAGTTTCATCATCACTACACACGCCAATTTATACACAAAATGTACGGTCGTACATAAATAGTTTCATCATCACTGCACACGCCAATTTATACACACAATGTACAGTCGTACACAATAGTGTCATCATCACTACACATGCCAATTTATGCACACAATGTACAGTTGTACACAATAGTTTCATCATCACTACACACGCCAATTTATACACACAATGTACAGTCGTACACAATAGTTTCATCATCACTACACACGCCAATTTATACACACAATGTACAGTTGTACACAATAGTTTCATCATCACTGCACACGCCAATTTATACACACAATGTACAGTCGTATACAACAGTGTCATCATCACTACACACGCCAATTTATACACACAATGTACAGTTGTACACAATAGTTTCATCATCACTGCACACGCCAATTTATACATACAACGTATAGTCGTACACAATAGTGTCATCATCACTGCACACGCCAATTTGTACACACAATGTACAGTTGTACACAATAGTTTCATCATCACTGCACACGCCAATTTATACACACAACGTACAGTCGTACACAATAGTGTCATCATCACTGCACACGCCAATTTATACACACAATGTACAGTCGTATACAACAGTGTCATCATCACTACACACGCCAATTTATACACACAATGTACAGTTGTACACAATAGTTTCATCATCACTGCACACGCCAATTTATACACACAATGTACAGTCGTACACAATAGTGTCATCATCACTACACATGCCAATTTATGCACACAATGTACAGTTGTACACAATAGTTTCATCATCACTACACACGCCAATTTATACACACAATGTACAGTCGTACACAATAGTTTCATCATCACTACACACGCCAATTTATACACACAATGTACAGTTGTACACAATAGTTTCATCATCACTGCACACGCCAATTTATACACAAAATGTACGGTCGTACACAATAGTTTCATCATCACTACACACGCCAATTTATACACACAATGTACAGTTGTACACAATAGTTTCATCATCACTGCACACGCCAATTTATACACACAATGTACAGTCGTATACAATAGCGTCATCATCACTACATGTTTATGCAGTACAGTGTACAAATGGTTTCATCATCCTGCGCAGCCAATTTATACACACAACGTACAGTCGTACACAATAGTGTCATCATCACTGCACACGCCAATTTATACACAAAATGTACAGTCGTACACAATAGTTTCATCATCACTGCATACGCCAAATTATACACACAACGTACAGTCGTACACAATAGTGTCATCATCACTACACACACCAATTTATACACACAATGTACAGTTGTACACAATAGTTTCGTCATCACTGCACACGCCAATTTATACACACAATGTACAGTCGTATACAATAGCGTCATCATCACTACACATGCCAATTTATGCACACAATGTACAGTTGTACACAATAGTGTCATCATCACTACACACACCAATTTATACACACAATGTACAGTTGTACACAATAGTTTCGTCATCACTGCACACGCCAATTTATACACACAATGTACAGTCGTATACAATAGCGTCATCATCACTACACATGCCAATTTATGCACACAATGTACAGTTGTACACAATAGTGTCATCATCACTACACACACCAATTTATACACACAACGTACAGTCGTACACAATAGTGTCATCATCACTGCACACGCCAATTTATACACAAAATGTACAGTCGTACACAATAGTTTCATCATCACTGCACACGCCAATTTATACACACAATGTACAGTCGTATACAATAGCGTCATCATCACTACACATGCCAATTTATGCACACAATGTACAGTTGTACACAATAGTGTCATCATCACTACACACACCAATTTATACACACAATGTACAGTTGTACACAATAGTTTCGTCATCACTGCACACGCCAATTTATACACACAATGTACAGTCGTATACAATAGTTTCATCATCACTGCACACGCCAATTTATACACACAATGTACAGTTGTACACAATAGTTTCATCATCACTACACACGCCAATTTATACACACAATGTACAGTTGTACACAATAGTTTCGTCATCACTACACACACCAATTTATACACACAACGTACAGTCGTACACAATAGTGTCATCATCACTGCACACGCCAATTTATACACACAACGTACAGTCGTACACAATAGTGTCATCATCACTGCACACGCCAATTTATACACACAACGTACAGTCGTATACAATAGCGTCATCATCACTGCACACGCCAATTTATACATACAACGTACAATCGTATACAATAGCGTCATCATCACTGCACACGCCAATTTATACATACAACGTACAGTCGTACACAATAGTGTCATCATCACTACACACACCAATTTATACACACAATGTACAGTTGTACACAATAGTTTCGTCATCACTGCACACGCCAATTTATACACACAATGTACAGTTGTACACAATAGTTTCATCATCACTGCACACGCCAATTTATACACACAATGTACAGTTGTACACAATAGTTCCATCATCACTACACACGCCAATTTATACACACAATGTACAGTTGTACACAATAGTTTCATCATCACTACACACGCCAATTTATACACACATTGTACAGTTGTACACAATAGTTTCATCATCATTACACACGCCAATTTATACACACAATGTTCAGTTGTACACAATAGTTTCATCATCACTACACACGCCAATTTATACACACAATGTACAGTTGTACACAATAGTTTCATCATCACTACATACGCCGATTTATACACACAATGTACAGTTGCATACAATAGTGTCATCATTATCAGACACATTGGTTTGTACAAGACAGCCTCACCGTGACATAAACAAACGGTTCATGTCCAATTATGAAATCATAACTGCACCAGTATTGGACGGAGCATATTGCATGCATGTATAATTATTAATAACCTTATATTCCGCCTCCTACACACAGGTGTCGTCATGTGACAACCTCGCGTGTCGACAGCGCCACCTGTCACACGAAGGGTGTCAGCGCCACCTGGCGGATGAGATGACAGCTCTGCGAGCGGAGCTGAGACTCAAGGAGCAAGAGATCGGAGAGTTGATGAGGCAGTTGAACTCCAGTCAGGCGGAGCTGAAGCAGGCACAGACCAACCTTGGGGACCTGCGGGCAGTCAAGGGGGGACTCGGTGAGTGCTTCGTCTAATTACAATCGAGCTAGTGTGTGTGGGTATGTTAACGTTTTTCTCGTAGACGGTTCGTATCCTTTGTGGCAAACTTTCAGCGGTTCACCTATAACTCCTCAGAAGAAACCTAACACTGTTTTATAACTCCTAGTTTGTTAATTATTATTATTAGGATAAATTTGTAAAAGGCCTGTATCCGGGTTAAAAACCTGCTCCAAGGTGCTAACAGTGTAAAACAGTTTTAAAATATAGATACGTTGAATGTTTTACGCTGGTTTTAGGGTTTGTACCAGACGTTAGACAGATGTTAATCAACTGCTCACAACATGAGGCCTGTTTTCTACAGTTGTTCTGATGTTCAATGATCAGTTGAGAGAATGTCACGTCGACTAGTGGTGCCCTAAATATGCCAGTACATTACATTTACCTAGATGTGCTCCCTGTTTCAGAAGAGAAGACCGAGAGACTGAAGTCAGAGTGTCAACAGCTGGAGACACAGCTTTTGGAGACACAGCGTAAGTTACTGCACGAGTGAAGTCTTGTGGCAGACAGGTGCACTTTCATGTTTATGCACATCTAGATTTTCCATATCGAATGCATTTTGGCTTGGAGAACTTTTTCAAATCTGTTGCGTTTGTGCTCTATCATCAAACATCTTATACATCCTGAAGGATACATTTGTGGGCATACCATAATGGTCTGTATGTATTCGGACACGTAAGCATACCAGGTGTCCCAAAACATAAAAATAATTATTTCAGGAGGTATTTAAGGTGTCTGAAAACGTGCATTCATTATGGTATTGTGAAAAGTTTCTTCATAGTGAAATGTTGCTTTGCACAAAATGATAATGACCTGCTTATTTCATGTAATGTCTGATGAGGAAATGTTTTGTGTTTGTTCAGAGACAAGAGACTCTCTGGTGAAAGAGAGAGATGCACTGGTGGGACAATTGGCAGAAGGGGAGGATAAACACAAGGTATTGCTTGACCTATGTCCACTGTAGTGACTACTGTACAGTCATCCTTGAACCATCAGTTACTATACAACAACCCCAGATCTGTGTCCCCAACATTACTGGTAAACTTTTTATTTTGAATCACTAGCTAATTTTGTTTACTACTGAACATGCCAGCTGGCATAGCAGCTAGAACCGATGCAACATCTAAAACGTTTACGTCAGATAAACTATTTTGATAGCACATGCAAGTTAGTTGTGTACATGTTTTAAGTTATCATCATGTTAGTTAATTGATAACTACCCGGTATTCCTTATTTTATTTATTCTAAATCTAAGTGAGGTACATTTTCTGAAACTATTGATTTCTTGGTGGTGCGTTTGATTGGTTGGTGCAGCACATGTGACAAAGTTCAAATAAACATTTGTAGGGCTGGATCTACTGGGGCGTTAACAATTTCACCCTGGTTCATGAGAGTGCATTTAAATGCCTTGATTTTTTATTAGAGAGAAGGAGTTGGTATTATCAATTTCTGTATGTAAGGCGTTATAAATTCATTCTCCTATATTGCATTTGCATTAGATGATAATATGGCACCTAATGTGTGATATTGTTTTTTCTTATTAAAAAGTCTTCAGGAACAATGACCATTCAACCAACTCATGCGAACTATGTTTTGAATGTCCTCCAAACGTCTGTGTGTAAAAAGTACCATGACTATAAAGTAACTGGTGATGTATTACCCACAATGCAGTACTTGCAAGAGGAGATGCGCCGGGTGATTACGGAGGGGGAGCAGCGATTAACTGGTGTGTATGAGCGACTTGCTCAGCAGTTGGCAGTGGCTGAGGAACAGTTGAGTGGACTGGAGTCAGTCACCGGTGACTGTCACGCTTCACTGGAGGAATGCAAGTAAGTTGGACTTGTCACCCAGTATACCATATTTACATGTGATCTAACAAACTCGAGGAGGAAAGAACACCATTATAGCTTACTGCTACGTCATATAGTACATAACATTACACACACCATAATGACTGTTTATATCCGGACACTATGTTTTCGGACACCCTAAAATTTACAAAAATAATAATTTTCTGTACTGTATGTTTTTGGACACAAACAATAATTTGTTTGTACTGTATGTTTTTGGACAGCTGAAAATGTAATTATTTTTAGGTTTCCGAATACATACAGACATTATGGTATTATCGAAGAGTCCCTTCCCGCTCAACGATATGGTGCAATCAGCTGATATAGTCTAGCAGCAGCCACGTATCGATGATATTTAGATTGTGTGAAGACATTCGCAGTTTCTGGGCAGCAGCAATGAGTGGAAATAAACATCTGTCTGCTGCAGCTAGTGATGTAACATACCATTATAAGCTGAGTGTGATGTGTATTTATTGTTGCTCTCTGACCTGCGACCTCTTGTTGTCTTTCAGGGGTGCTCTGATGGTGGACGTTGTCGCACTGAAAGACATCATCAAAAAACTAAACTTTCAGAAGTTTGAAAACGACAGTTGTATCAGGTACGAGGATGTGTATTGTTTAGATCAGAGGACATCTTTGCTGTATGCTTCGGCTTTGATTCTTGTGGACTGGGCGGAAACTGTGCCAGCTGTTTATGACATGGTGTCCTTGGACTACTTCTGTTTATGACTTGGTGTCCTTGGACTACTTCTGTTTATGACTTGGTGTCCTTGGACTACTTCTGTTTATGACTTGGTGTCCTTGGACTACTTCTGTTTATGACTTGGTGTCCTTGGACTACTTCTGTTTATGACTTGGTGTCCTTGGACTACTTCTGTTTATGACTTGGTGTCCTTGGACCAGTTCTGTTTCACACATTGATGAATTATCAGAAATGTTTTAAATACATTTGACGTTGGATGGTTCCCACACAACAAACCACAGATTGGGCAAAGTACGACTGATTCAGGGAACTTCTTGCTAATAATTTTGTAACTGAAGAGACAACTTCCCTGTACTGCAGTAGTGTGTTCTGTAGGGACCTCAAGGGGAGGTGTTTGTGGCGTCAGACAACTACCCTGTAATGCAGTGGTGTGTTCTGTAGAGACCTCAAGGGGGAGGTGTTTGTGGCATCAGACAACTTCCCTGTAAACCAGTAGTGTGTTCTGTAGAGACCTCAAGGGGGAGGTGTTTGTGGCATCAGACAACTTCCCTGTAATGCAATAGTGTGTTCTGTAGAGACCTAAAGGGGAGGTGTTTGTGGCATCAGACAACTTCCCTGTAAGGCAGTAGTGTGTTCTGTAGTGACCTAAAGGGGAGGTGTTTGTGGCATCAAACAACTTCCCTGTAATGCAGTTGTGTGTTCTGTAGAGACCTCAAGGGGGAAGTGTTTGTGGCATCAGACAACTTCCCTGTAATGCAGTTGTGCGTTCTGTAGGGACCTAAAGGGGAGGTGTTTGTGGCATCAGACAACTTTCCTGTAATGCAGTTGTGTGTTCTGTAGATACCTAAAGGGGGAGGTTTTTGTGGCATCAGACAACTTTCCTGTAATGCAATTGTGTGTTCTGTAGGGACCTAAAGAGGAGGTGTTTGTGGCATCAGACAACTTTCCTGTAATGCAGTTGTGTGTTCTGTAGATACCTAAAGGGGGAGGTTTTTGTGGCATCAGACAACTTCCCTGTAATGCAGTTGTGTGTTCTGTAGGGACCTAAAGGGGAGGTGTTTGTGGCATCAGACAACTTTCCTGTAATGCAGTTGTGTGTTCTGTAGATACCTAAAGGGGAGGTGTTTGTGGCATCAGACAACTTCCCTGTAATGCAGTTGTGTGTTCTGTAGAGACCTAAAGGGGGAGGTGTTTGTGGCATCAGACAACTTCCCTGTAATGCAGTTGTGTGTTCTGTAGAGACCTAAAGGGGGAGGTGTTTGTGGCATCAGACAACTTCTCTGTAATGCAGTTGTGTGTTCTGTAGAGACCTAAAGGGGAAGGTGTTTGTGGCATCAGACAACTTCCCTGTAATGCAGTAGTGTGTTCTGTAGGGACCTCAAGGGGAGGTGTTTGTGGCATCAGACAACTTCTCTGTAATACAGTTGTGTGTTCTGTAGAGACCTAAAAGGGGAGGTGTTTGTGGCATCAGACAACTTCCCTGTAATGCAGTTGTGTGTTCTGTAGAGACCTAAAGGGGGAGGTGTTTGTGGCATCAGACAACTTCCCTGTAATGCAGTTGTGTGTTTTGTAGAGACCTAAAGGGGAAGGTGTTTGTGGCATCAGACAACTTCCCTGTAATGAAGTAGTGTGTTCTGTAGAGACCTCAAGGGGGAAGTGTTTGTGGCATCAGACAACTTCCCTGTAATGCAGTAATGTGTTCTGTAGAGACCTCAAGGGGGAAGTGTTTGTGGCATCAGACAACTTCCCTGTAATGCAGTTGTGTGTTCTGTAGATACCTCAAGGGGGAGGTGTTTGTGGCATCATACAACTTCCCTGTAATGCAGTAGTGTGTTCTGTAGAAACCTAAAGGGGAAGGTGTTTGTGGCATCAGACAACTTCTCTGTAATGCTGTTGTGTGTTCTGTAGAGACCTAAAGGGGAGGTGTTTGTGGCATCAGACAACTTCCCTGTAATGCAGTTGTGTGTTTTGTAGAGACCTAAAGGGGGAGGTGTTTGTGGCATCAGACAACTTCCCTGTAATGCAGTTGTGTGTTCTGTAGAGACCTAAAGGGGAAGGTGTTTGTGGCATCAGACAACTTCCCTGTAATGCAGTAGTGTGTTCTGTAGAGACCTCAAGGGGGAGGTGTTTGTGGTGTCAGACAACTTCCCTGTAAACCAGTAGTGTGTTCTGTAGGGACCTCAAGGGGGAGGTGTTTGTGGTGTCAGACAACTTTCATGTAAACCAGTGGTGTGTTCTGTAGGGACCTCAAGGGGGAGGTGTTTGTGGCGTCAGACAACGAGGCCCAGGCCAGGGTCGCACTAAAGGCCATGGAGAAAGACATTACTGTCCTCGTCAGTCAGATCAACTGTCTCCAGGTGTAAGTAGCACCAGTCAACATCTATATTTATTTGTATCTTTCTAGTTGAGTTGGCGTCAGGTCGATATTCTGTCAATCTCTCCATTTTTTCTTTGTTATTGTGTTCTATCTACCCAACTGCCATCCTATTGGTAACAGTCTCCTGCATGTTTAAAATGTCCCAAGGCACCTCAAAACATCTATCTCATAACAACTTTTAGATGTTAAAACTGAGCTTTACACATTTAATCGTAATCATTTAACATATTCATTTAAAATTCTCCAGGAAGCTGGTGCATGACGTTTCAATGCGTGAAACTTTCTGATGTACTCGAGGCAGTGAAGGTGTTTCCAGACACTAACTCTGACATATTTGTTTGGCAGGACCGATGCCACTCTCAATGCTAACATCAGCTCTATCTCCCAGCAGTATGAGATACTGGAGAACTGTCTCGGTAAGTGTCTTGTATGCACTCTTGAAGTCAAATTTGTACCTGTATTTAAATATATACCCAATTTGTGTATCTGTTTCTGACATTTGTCCATTGTCGAAACAAAGAACAGGCTAATTTTTAACAGGACAAGTAAGAGTAAGTTTTATTGAAAATAAAAAAATTAACTTTATTCATTTTTGATGGAAAACAAACTTATTGTCTAATGCCTTTAAAAGGAATGTTGTTTGAAATCCTGGTGCTGGCTATACCTGTGAATACATGGAACACCTGACCAAGTCACATTGTAAGAATCTGCTGTATATTCTGTAGAATGTCTTGATTAATGTTGTTGAACTTAACCTTATATGTAAAACAAACCTCGTACTGTAATAATGATGTTGTTTCTCTTGAAGGTGTGTTTGAGCAGATGAGTCAAGAAAGAGAGCGCCTCCTGGTGGAGAAATGTGCGGCTGCAGAAGAGCGGTGCACACAAGCGAAGCTGGAATGTGATTCCCAGCAAGAAGTCAACAGTGATCTGCAACAGGCTCTTGACAAGGAGAAGGTACAACCAATGTTTAACTGTCTTTTTAAGTTATGTGAAATGATTACTTGTGTTTTAGTGGTTTTTTCCATCTCAAGTAGTAGCTATAGAGAACTTAATTTGGTAGTTATGTTTTAGTTCCTCTTTGCACACGACCATAAGAACACTTCAGCAATGTGTGAGTTTCTTTTCATTTTTGTTTTCACTTTAATATTGAAGATTTGAAGTGAATGTTTATGGAAAGCAATTGTTGCAGGAGGGAAGAGTGTCGCAAAGAATTTTTGTTGCAGGAGGGAAGTGTGGGGAAGAGTGTCACAAAGAATTGTTGTTGCAGGAGGGAAGTGTGGGGAAGAGTGTCACAAAGAATTGTTGTTGCAGGAGGGAAGTGTGGGGAAGAGTGTCACAAAGAATTGTTGTTGCAGGAGGGAAGTGTGGGGAAGAGTGTCACAAAGAATTGTTGTTGCAGGAGGGAAGTGTGGGGAAGATTGTCACAAAGAATTGTTCTTGCAGGAGGGAAGTTTGGGGAAGAGTGTCACAAAGAATTGTTCTTGCAGGAGGGAAGTGTGGGGAAGAATGTCACAAAGAATTGTTGTTGCAGGAGGGAAGTGTGGGGAAGAATGTCACAAAGAATTGTTGTTGCAGGAGGGAAGTTTGGGGAAGAGTCAGCGGTTGCAGGAGATGGATGTGATGGGGGAGGTGGTGAGTCGGGAACTCCGGGAGGCGCAGGAGGAACTAGGGAAGATCAGGGAGGAGAACAAACGGCGACGTGCCATCCTTAAGTCACTAGAACAGTCAAAGCAGGATCTAGAGAGTTGTCTGTCAGAGACACAGGATGAACTCAAAGTTGCTGCAGAAGCCCACCAGATGGAGTCGAAGGAGCTTAACGATCAGCTCAACGAGTCACGCCAGCAGGTGATGCTGTTACAATATGCTGTAGATGCGAAGACGTTGGAATGCGACGCCTTGGAGGTGCAGACGGTTGCAGCAGAGCGCCATCTGGCGGAGACGAAGGAAGCTCTGGAGCGTGTCCAGGAAGACATCCAGACACTTGGCGTCGACTCGGCTCAGCACCGAGCTGAGATCGAGTGGCTCAAGGTCGAGAAGTCTGAGTTTCAGGCTGAGATCGAGCAGTTGAACTCTGACCTCGCGACGCATCGTGACGTGTCAATGACAGAGGTTGCGGCTCTACAGCGATGCGTCGAAGAGAAACACCAGAAGCTGTCCGAGGCGCAACAAACAGTCGCTGCACTGGAGCGCCGCCTGGTGGAGCTAAACGACACCATGGATACGTACCGAGCAGCACACACGAAATCGGAGGAAACACTGAGACAGGAAGTGCACGATTTCACTGCGGAAGTGGAACGGCTGGAGGCAGCAATGGTGGACATGGAGGAGAACATCGATAACGCCAACGGCAAGCGTGACTCGGCTCTAGAACAGTACCGAGTGCTCCGAGACAACAACGATACACAACTCGTCCACTGCCACGCAGAGATTGAACAACTGGAGCATGACAAATGTGCAGTGGAGCGCGACCTCGTCAAGGTACAGTGTGCACTTAACAACTTGCGTGCGTCCGAGGCTGAGCATAGTGCCGCGTTGACGCAGGCAGAAGACGCCCTACAGAGGTCACATGACGTCAATGCTGAGCTGAAGCATGACCTGAAGAGTGCGAGACATGAGCTGGAGATGGTGACGAGCGAGAGCCGTGCTCACGAGCTGCTCCTGGAGCAGGAAGTGAAGGAGAGCCGGAGCGAGGTGGCGAGACTGACACAGAACGCAGCACGGCTCAACGAGTCACTCGTAGAACTCACCGACGCGAAGGACATGGCAGAGAAACGCACAGCAGAACTCATGCAACAACTACATGAGTAAGTGATGATGACATAAATGGTGATGCATTAACTAGTGATTACATTAATGAATGATAACCTGATTAGTTATGATAACATCATTGAATGATAACATGGTTAATGATGATGACATCAGTCATGATACATTAACTAATGATAACATCAATGAATGATAACGTGATTAGTTATGATAACATCATGATCAATGAATGATAGATAACATGGTTGATGATGATGACATCAGTGATGATAATGTGACTAAGAACGAAGGTCATGATAAATAAGTCTGATCCGTATGAGCAAAAGCACGGTGAGGCGTTACAAATCCGTGACGTGTGCATCACAAAAAAAGTTGTAATTCCTTTTAAAAGTTACCTATTTCATAAGTTAAGATACATAGCATTCAGATTCACTCAGCTCAAAACGCTCACATGTGTTTTGTTTCACTTATGTTTTCCTTTAATTTTTGGGAAAATGTGTGTTGACATACATCATTTTTGACAGACAAAAATTACATAAAAGTACTTGTTAAACACACTTGCCAATCAATGTTTTTAAAATGCTTAAAGATACAGTGTTAGGTAATGTATCCAACCATCTAACATTATTTACATGGAATACTTACCAATTACTGACAACTTTTGCAACATTCATCGATACCCAGACCAAACGCTACTACAAGAGCAGTTATGATAATCACTCAAAATGTATTATTCACAGTAATTCACCTGCGTTAAATACATTAAGCTACTGCCTAACTAATCTAGCACTTTTACTGACTAGTGGAAATTATCTATGGCATTGAGATGTGTTGATGTATCTAGTTTGCTTATTGACAGTGTGTAAAAAAGAAAATAAACGAACTGCAAATGCAATTGCATACCATTTCTTGTAACAAAGGCTATACTGTCTGCAATTACAACATTCCTAAGCATGTCATGGACACAATGCAGTTTAAATAACACAAAGGACAAGATGTTTGTCAACCCATCAATGAACAGTGTATGATGACATGTTGACACAGCATAACTTGTTTTGCCTGTTAGCTTATGGCATTACAGAAGAGAAACATAGAATAGGTTCTTATAGTTGTTTATGGTATGATTTGCAAACACTACCAAGCCGTCCATGAAAATAATGCCTTACCATGCTTTTGCTCATATACGTTGGAATCCAGTATGACACCAGTCAATTTGAACAATTAAAACATTCAATTTAAACAAATAATGATCAAATTATATAAGTATGGTTCATTCAAACCGATTTTGCTGATCAAAAAGTTTTCAATCACACTGATCAAACACTACTCCTTTAATACTCTTACGCTCTTTTATTCCGTGTGTCATCATGCGTACAAGACAAAGAGCATTCAATGCCACCCATCTCAGTCACAGCCAGTCTTTCTGGGTCTTACATCTTAATGGTGTATTGGAATTGCTGTGGTTTCTTACGTTGTATATTTGCTGCCTGTAGAAAGAAGACTGCGCTGATGCAGCAGACAGACAGAAATGACGAACTACTATCTCAAGTTCACTCACTTGAGAAGGAGCGATCATATTCAGCCCAGCTCGAGGAGAAATATACAGAGTGAGTTATGCTGCCACTTGTTGGATTGTCTCTTCATTAGTCTTATATTTACTGTGCAAAAACATTGTTAAAAGCCAGTTTGCGCAACCAATATTTTCCCCTGATTTTGTGTGCAACATGATTGTTTGAAACTAAACTGTGCATGTGCGTGTGTAACAGATTGAGAACAAATTGCTTGGTTAAACCAGCCTAATAAGTTCATATATTGGCAATGTTGTATTGAACTGGCCTAAAACATTAGCGGCATCTACCTGGTAGCTACTCACTCCCCTGGGTTGAAGGATAGGTTTGGGACTTAGGTTCAGTAGGATGAACCTAGTTTGGGTCTTTTAAGTAAAGTGTTACCCATGTTTTTAGAATAGGGCAATTTCCGTACACAGCGAACTTCTATTTCTGGAGGTGCCCATTAAGGGTCGGAACTGCATTATTTAACAACTGCAGTATTTGATGCTACATGACCCAGTGTGACCTTGTGTGCTCCAGACTGGAGCAGGAGAGCCAGGAGCGGCTCCAGGAGCTGGAGCGCAAGTTGAGAGAGACGCAGAAGCTGATGGAGCGGCAATGTGTCAGTCTGGAGCAGTGTCTGGAGCGCCGCTCCACACAGCTCCGGGAACGGTACGAGGCCGACCTGCTGGAGAGAGACAGGTAGGGCGTGGACCATCGGCACTTGCCCAGGGTGTTTTGTGGAGGATGATGTCCATTTCCAGGGCATTTAGTATTTCTCATTAAAGAGAGGCAGTCCGTTCCTCTATCCAGAATTAGTCTGCAAAGTAAATTATAACAGGAAGTATGCTTTGTTGAACATGAGAAAATGGGACATCGCTGAACATCAATGCATATTGTGTTTAATTCAGCCTACCTGAACAGTATTGCTTGTTTTGAAACGGGATGTTTTATTTACCATTTGAACATGTTGCAGGGTTGAAATTTAAAAATTGAGAACATTTTTACCAGCTTGCTAAACACAATTTGGCGGGCAGTATGCCTTCAATATATTTATTATTTTTAAGAACATTATATAATTGATAACTGGAAAACTAGAAACAGACTGCTTCCTCTTAATGTTATACGTAAGATGGTTGGGGTGGATTATGTGTGTGTTAACGTCTTCATTTTCCAATGTTTAATATGCTAGGAAATATTGATACTGGTGGAAATTACCATGCAGCAATAATATCAAATTTTGCTAGTCAATCCACCAATAAAAATTCATATTTCAGTTGTCTCAGTGGAAAACTTGTCGGATGCTTGAAAACACAAGTTTCTGCCAATGAGTCTTCATTCACCATGAAGGCAGACCAAACTCTTATAGTCACATTAGTTTGTTATCAGTGCTTTGTGGTATGATTTCTACGAAAACTATATAATACTGTATAAATTGTTTTGATTTTAATGTTAGATTCTTTTCTGGGACGGATCATTGTGTTTGGAACCTGTGCATTGTGTCGTCTGGTTTATCTTCATATCCACTTAGTCGTGAATGTAAAGAACAACGTACATGTCATTATCCTTTTTAGAAAGTTTAATAGTTTTAAAAATAACCATGTTGTTATTTTGTATGTTGATCATGCTGGTGTTAGATTTACATATATTAGTTGTGTGTTTTGTGCTCTTGTGCTTTGATTAGGCCGTCTTTGTTCCACAGAGAGCTGTATGAAATGCAAATAAACCTGCAGAGCGCTGAAGCGGAACTACAAAGGTATGTTTGCCAATTTTCGTCTACTCTTACATTTAACTGATTTCTCCAAATGATAACATCAAACAAACTTTTGTGTTTAAGCTACTTCACCAACATACCATCTAATGGTTTTGTTTTAAATGCTATGTCAATGATGACAGTATCATGCTGGTTGAGTTCTTGCATGGTCTGTGTCTTTCATTAATGAGTTGACATGACATATATTGTCACCAACACCATTTCTGCCGACCCCCAGTTTCTGCTACCTTTTGATGTTTCGCTGGACCTTACATTTCATACGTCATTAGTTACTTAGAGAAAAGGACGTCTACATACTTGCAACAGAGTTATTTGTTTCAAATTAAAATGAGGCAATCAGGTTTTTGAGACATATTTTGATAGCGAACACATGTTCAGCTGATAGGAAGTCCGGGATGATTGTAATGTTCAGCTGATAGGAAGTCCGGGATGATTGTAATGTTCAGCTGATAGGAAGTCCGGGATGATTGTAATGTTCAGCTGATAGGAAGTCCGGGATGATTGTAATGTTCAGCTGATAGGAAGTCCGGGATGATTGTAATGTTCAGCTGATAGGAAGTCCGGGATGATTGTAATGTTCAGCTGATAGGAAGTCCGGGATGATTGTAATGTTCAGCGAACCCTTTCACTGAACTTTAGTTCTGATTACCCAACATTCTGCTGTTCGTCTTCTGCGTGATGATGTGTATTGACTGTGCTTCTCCTGTGCTTCAGTGCAGTGCAGCAGTACGACGCCGACCTGGTGACCATCCAGGCCCGGCATGAGTCGGTCATCACGGACCTGAGATGCAGCTTTGAGGAGACGACGGTCAGTCGGCAGGACATGGAGACATCCCAGCAGGATGCAGACAGGTGGGCACAGACCGCAACATTCACATATCATCCCGCCCACTCTTTACAAGTTTCATGTGTATATTCTGCACATCTTTGTTTCATTTGGTGGAATCCCAAGTCTCCATTTCAAGAGCATATAACTGCTGGATAATATTTGTACTGACAATTAATGTAGAAACACAATAATGTTAGCATTCTGTTTGAAAAGTGTTATGTTACTGGGGTTGCAGGGGCTAAGTTGCAACAATATTACAAACCCTGGACATCAATGGCATTGCCCTGTCTACTAATCGTTTATACTACTTCGACTGACGTCCATTTTGAATATGTAATCAAGTTGTTACATTGGTGATATGGTGAATGGTGCCCCGTTTTGTGGAGTGTGCAAAGGTCAGTGCAACAGGAATGTTTTTATTTAAAGCTACATGTGAAGGTACACATAAAAAACATTGTTGTTTCACCAGCTATTGCTTAGAGTAAATAAACAGTTTTGTTACATCTGATTTGTACCACATATCTGAGCCAATGATTCACATCTATCTAGTATTGACTACGGCAAAGTAGCTCATTCGTGCAAATGTTTTTAATGAAATCATTGAACAAGCATATTTGTTTCAGTCAAACTAAAATGCTGTTATGTTGATGTTAGATGGCAGAAGATGTACGAAAGTTTGCGGGAGAAGATTCAACCATTCCAGGTACGTGGATCCGAATGGTTTGATATAAAAGTTGTGCCAGTTGTTAGCCAATGTTTGCCTTCAAGCCATAAGTTTATCCACTGCGTTGTAGCCATCTCGGGATGATGTTTACCTGGCATTGAATATTTTATACAGTTATGTATAGACCAAATAAGTGATATTTAACACAAATGGAATCAGTTTTTAATTAGAAATAATATTTTTAACTGCGCCATAAAAAAATTCATTTATAATGAGCAGTTCTATATTTTAGAGTTCTGTAATCTGATGCGCTGTATACACACGCGTGTATGAACTTTAAGACTACCTTTGTTGTAAGATAAAACTGAAGCACTTGCAACATCTAGTTCTGTCTGTTGTCATCAGGAGCAACTGGAAGCGTTCGAGGCGGAGAAACAGGCTCTGCTCGGACGTACCCACAATGCACAGCATGAGATTGATAAGCTGAGTCGAGAGTATGCGCGTCTGCTCGGACATCAGAATCAGAAACAGAAGATACGACACGTGTTGAAACTGAAGGAAGAGAACAATGCACTCAAACAGGTGGGGGCAGCTATGAATCACGCCAGTGCTTTAGTTATTAAAGCTGGCTTTACACCAGGCGATGTCATCACCGTTGAAATTCTGTCTCCAAATATTTTTTCTTTTTCAACAAAAACATAGGGCAAAGTTGTTTAAGTGAACTGCGCAGGAACGATTGATTTAGAAGACGTCATGACATCCTTGTAATGTAATTAACGTCTGTAAACATGTTTGATAGGCAAAGGTTGAAGGAGCACACCATTATGATTGTGATGTAGGCAAATAGTGACATACTGGCTTGGTCAACACTGGCAAAATATACCTGGTATTTGTAAAACACTAAACTGGCCAACAATTGTGGACATTTCTGTGGGAAACCTTTCTGTTCGCCATAAAAACAAAGCAAAATCCCTCTTGGTTACAGAGATTTCTCGTGATTGTTTTTGAGTATAAAATAGAGTTAACATGCAGGGAACTCACTCGTGTACTACGCATGTGTTCCACAGCAAGTCTGCAGTCTCCAAGACGAGACGAGACGCCAACAACAGAGACTCACCAAGCTGGAGGCAAAGTTCCAGTCAGCAGATGGCGCCAGTGGTAGCACAAGCAAGCGGCGCTTCGATGTTACGAAGGCATTCAGATATACAAAGGAGAATGCAGTGCGATCTCCTCTCAGAGAAGGTAGGGGCGAGTAATAATTAAAATATTTAAATTGGGGCCTGTCTTACTCTTTCATACATAAATGATGGTATATTAAGCTTACTATCATACCTCATCACTAGGCATGGAACAAACGTATCCCAGAATTCCATGCTCACATGCTCAATATTAACCAAGTGGAAATTCACTAGAAACTAGATTGTCATAATTTCCCTGGTCATTTACCTCATTCTACTCTTGCTGTGTGTGTGCATCTGTCTGACACGTGCTCGTGTCGCACAATGTTTATTCATCCCGTGTTCTTCTTGCAGGCAATCGGCAGTGAGGAAACAGTCTTTGGATAAGCATTGAAAGAAGAGTGTATTTTATACATTTGAGATTTGTGTTACAAAGTACTGCTAGTTTGATGTGTGTGTGTTTTCTTGTGTGAGCTAACCAATGCAGGATCCCGTCCTTGACTGAATAGCAGGTATGAATGGATTGTGTATCCTATGACCCTATCATATGACCCAGCTTGTTCATGCTGTATTCTAAAAGTGTACATAGTCATCATTGAAAGATAATTTATCTTGCAGATTTCCGTGTTTCTCATGATAATGTCAATGATCAAATAGGCTGCGATAAACAGAAACAGGCTCTGATAAAGAACAGGAAACACCATTTTCCACCACAACTGGGGTGTGAATATTGTTATTTTTGCATGTGTAGGGCTTGTAAAAATGCAAGTGACTTGAAAGCCCACTTCACATCCTGTATTTAGATATTCTTGGCATGGAAATGATTTTGAAATGTTTTATTGTTATTTTGCTGTTGTTTTTTACATCTAATATGGATTATGAGTAGAAGTATGTAATGTTATCAGAACAGTGCTTCTGTTTCTATTAGTTATTACTTATAGAACATTCTACAGCTAGGATACACTGAGAGCCAATTGTAGGTTTTTGCTGTTTTATAACAGTGACAAATACAAGTTTTATACTGATTTTAATCTTGGTAGTATGTTCAGGACTTTTTTGGCATTTATTGCATAATATTCAGTGATCTTTATATATTTATATGCACTAATACAATACATTTTAGAATTAGTTTTAACAGTTATTACCTAATAACTTGTTTATATTTGCACTGCACATACATTGGTCTGAGTATATACCCTCAGGGTAATAGCAATGTCTGGTAAGATACCAGGGGGTTGAATACGTAGAGCAGAGTTCACTACATAACGGGTAGTTAGTTTTCTCAATGTCATGCTGTATCTGTGCTTTATTTATCAATCAGTGTGGTGTTGTTTGGTGTTTGTCCTATAACAAATCATGTTTATGGAATAAAGATTCTAAGTGAACAGACATCTTTACTTAGTGGATCTGACTGTCGTGCAAGTTTCCTAGCCCAATTCCAATGTTCAAGGCTTAAAAGCCTGTTTATGCAAACAATAAAAGCAACTAAATTGTGTGTGTTTTGACAAGTGACATCTTATTTGTTTAGATGGCATAACTTATACCTTGATTTTATTCCTACTTTGATGACTAGCTCTCCACTGTCAATCATAAAATGGCCACTACAACTGACTGGTCACTACTTAAAAAAATTAGGGTCAGATCATATAAAAACTGACTCAAATTAGCTTCGGTTATCGGGTGAGCACAGATATCTACATGAGTGATAACCAATTCTTGCAATGTAATACCGAGTATGACACCGTCAGGTCAACAAATTGGACAAAAATTGCTTGTGACCCTTCAGTAAATTACTCTACAATTTGGGAAGAAACAATGGAACTAAGCAGAATAAGAAATACTTGTTGCGTCTGTCCTTCACAGGTTCTAATCAGAACATGTGCTGGTAGATATGTAACCACAGTAAATTAGTTTGTACAATGCACTCCACATAACTTAAACTCAGTTAAGTCAAGTTTTGTTTAAGTTGACTATCCCTCGGTCCTGTCTGTCTTTGTATCTCGTATATATATAAGATAATTTGCATAAATCAACTTCTCTTGAGTCAAAATTTCGGTTAAAGGGGGAATGAATTGCTTGAACAACCACAGCCCAAACATAAGAACATACCATTTACAGTACATGTCACCATGATTTGACAAGTACAGCGCCACGGTATATTTAAAATAATTTTTCAAACGTAGCTATTATCGGCACAGGGCGCCGCTACCATGCTTCAGGGGCGTGTGGTTGTACATCCGGTTTGATTGGCGAGATGTCTCCCAAAGCTGTATACAGCAATTCGATAGGCGACGCAGCATAGCTCTCAGAAAAACCGACGAAACGCATACAAACACATAAAAATAGAACAATTTAATGCGCTGCGTGGCTACTGGATATACTATAAGTGTTAGTAAGCAACTTTTTACATACTTCCACAAAAGGATTCCTATAGAAAAAACCAAGTTATAGATGATGAATTTGGCGTGTTCGCCGGCGCCAACATTGGCATAAGCCTGCGGTGGTCACTTTCGAACGCCGATTGCAAGCCTAAATACAAAAGTGACGAGCATAAAAAGACATTGAACGTCAAAACATAATTCTTGGTTACAGCCACAGGTCCATCTTTGGTCGATTTGTTTACATATAACTATGCACCGATGAAGTAAATATTTGGAGCGTAAAGCGGCGCGTAGGAAATGACAAGCCGAAACCAGCGCTTGTTGTTGCCAAGGTGATTCGGCACTCACGAGTTCCGTCAGGTATCATTACGACTACAATATAGTCCCACAGTTCTATTTCAAAGTCTGCATATATACAAAATTGACGTATGCGAAATTGAACTGTAATATTAAATGTTAATGTAATAAAGTACAAATACGAGTGAATAGTATGATATAATTGCTTGTAATCCGCCGATTTAGTTTACAGCAATTCGTGCCGGCGTGTTGCTACTGAATACCGCAACGTCTAGACTACGAGTCTATGTTATCGACATAGTTGCTGATGGGGGAAATAACCTTCAAAATAATTATAAAAATTAATGCCAGCTACCGGAGCCAGTATAACGTTTTGCGAAATAATGTCGTCATGTATTAGTCAACATTAGTCACAGTCCGGACCAAGCCCTGTCAATCATGTATTGTAGGCACTGCCATTGGAATGTATTAATTTAAATAAATAGTTAAATACAAATATTATTGAAGTTGGACTGCTCAAATACTATAAAATGTAACCGCATTTAAATAAATGACATTACAATTATTTAAATCCTAAAAAATACTTGTTTTACGATACAGTCAATAGCATACAACAACAATTATAGTCATATCTGATATAACTAGTTATTGGCATAGTAAGTAGGTTCACATCAGTTGGCTTGTAACAATGAATTGATGCTCCAGTTTTGAGACGACAATTTAGCAAGCATGCTATCATACCAAGTGTTTTCCTAATATAGATTGCATGACTGCAAACACCAATGTATGCTTTTAATAACAAGGACATTGTATATCATTTATTGACTTTTGAATGTAAGCCTAACAAGAAAAAAAGGAAATAACGTCACATGAAAAAGCCACAAAGATTAATAAATATATATGTTTTATTTACAAAGCTCAAATGTTAAACACATTTGAATGCACATGCATTTTAATCATGAAAATTAAAGACAATACATATATCCATTAAAAAGAAAACGTTGAAAAAGTCACTTATAAATCGCACTTGTGCTCCAATTTTAATGAATATTTGCAAGATTGTGTCATTTTGTTCATAATATATGTAATGTAACGTGTATGGGTAAACGTACGTAGGCTTTATTAAACACGAAAGTATATAATAACCGGGAGCTACGAGGTGTCTCGTCGAATGATTGTCCCTGTAATTAGTGCGTCGGAATTATAATGGGACGGCATTATGACATCTCCCTTCGTAAACATAAAAAGAACACACTATCTAAATCGCATTGGCGGGATGACCATCCGTCCACATCTGGTGTGCGTCTGCGACGTAGCTGGGGCGTTCACCGCGAGCGGTGCGTCGGGCGCAGCGGGGATGTCGACGGTCGACTCTGGCGCCTCGTCATCAGGTAGGGCGACGTATGACACACCCTGAAGATGTCGTCGATTTCGCCGATAGCCGATGCCATCCTCCGTCCTGACGATGTATGACCGGTTCATCGGGTCACTTCGAATGACGGTGCTTGGCTGAGACCACGACTTCTCGTTGTCGAGTTTTAGCAAAACTCGGTCACCAATTTGCAAAGGAGACAGACTGCGCACGCCGTGGCGTTTGTCGTAATTACGTTTGTAGATCGCCTTTGCCTTGCGATCAGACTCGCGAATGTCTGCGTCGCGGCCATGACATGGTTGCAGTTGTTGATTGATGACTGGCAATCTCGTGGCGAGTTGGCGACCCATCAAGGCCTCTGCAGGCAACACGCCAATCGCGCTATGAGGCGACGCCCGATAGTTCAGTAGGCCGATCTCCGGGTCGCTCTGCCATGCCGTTCTCCTGTGCGAAATATGGGTTCGTTGTCTGTTGTATGAACCCCCACGATTTGGCAAACCGACAGAATTCATTCGAAATGAATTGTCGGCCGTTGTCTGACACGACGATGTCCGGAATGCCGTGAGTGGTGAAGATAGCCTTGAGACGAGTAATCACACTGTCAGACGTTAGGCTGGTCAGCTTCTTAATTTCTATCCAGCGTGAATAGTAGTCAATGACCACCAAGTAGTCCTTGCGCTCGAACGTGAATATGTCCATTGCGATCTTCTCCCACGGTCGTTTTGGGATTTCGACAGGGCGCAGAGGTTGCTCGCGCTGTGACGGCCTGTTCCGTCGGCATGTTTGGCAATGCTCGACGAACGCTGTGATGTCTCGGCTGATTCCCGGCCACCAGACGGCGCCTGCTGCTCGTTCTCGGCACTTCGAAACACCCTGGTGGGACTCGTGTAGCCTGTGAAGTATGTCGTTGCGCATTGTTGCAGGTATCACGATCTGCAGTTTATACACGACTACTCCGTCGACGGCTGATAGTGCTGCTCTCTCACGATGGTACTCTCTTACCGTTTGTGGGACCGATCGTTCGTGACGCGGCCACCCATTCTTGATGAAGTCGAAAAGTGATTTCATTGTCGGATCGCGTGACGTCTTGATTCGTATCTCAGTTAGACGATCCTTGGTCGCGGGCCAACTCTGTTCGATGGCGCCGAGAAACGATTCTGCAGTGTCGCTTTTCACTTCGTGCGATGAACGTGGTTCAAAGGTCGTACTTCGCTTCGAACGACAGACAGAGGCAAAGTGACCCCTGACATTGCAGATCTTGCATTTTTGCCCCAAAGCCGGACACTTTCCCTCGCGACCGTGTCGCGCGTAACCACAGCGGTCGCACGTTTGACGCATGTTTTTTTGTGCGCGACGAGTATGGACGTTGTTTAGTGTGCCGAGCACTCATCTTTGCTTCGGCTATATGTTCATTCACTTGAATGGTGTGTACTTGTTCACGCATTTGCGATTTTACTTGCTCATTTTGGCGAGCAATAGTCACAGCCTTGTCGAGACTGAGCTCTGTACACAACTGCAATTTTTGTTTCACTGACGAGTCATTGATGCCCATCACAAAACGGTCTCTGACCATCTCATTCGTGTCCGCATAGCCACAGTGCAACGCCAATGTTTGCAGGTCTCGCACGAATTCTTCGATAGACTCAGATGAATGCTGCACTCTGTCTTGGAATATGCAGCGTTCGTGGATGATATTTCTCGTCGGGATGAAATACTCCGTTAACTTTGACACCAACGTGGCGTAATCTGTATCTGTTTCAGGCGACACGAACGTCAAGGTACGAAAGGTGCGATTCGCCTCACGACCACCCATATCATACAGTAACGAGTCGCGTTGGACTTCGACGTCTTCTTTATGTAGCTTAGTCGCCGTTCTAAATCGCCCGAATTCCTCGACCCACTCCAACCATTCACTCGGCTTGAACGAAAACTTCGCTGGCGGGTCGAATTTTGCCATGTTGGCTCAACGTAGCTGTAGGCGTAGCGCTGTCTAAGTGTCTTGGCGTAGGCTGTAGCGACGGACTTGTCGTGTGTTCGATTTCGCGACGACAATGTCGCTTTTCGTCGATGTTGCCGTACGTTATAACTTTTTTCGCTGAGTAAGTTAATGCATATTGCTTTTAACTCACCCGCAAACCGCTTCAGACACCATGTAATGTAACGTGTATGGGTAAACGTAGGCTTTATTAAACACGAAAGTATACAGGCCAACGGGCTGAATAACCGGGAACTACCAGGTGTCTCGTCGAATGATTGTCCCTGTAATTAGTGCGTCGGAATTATAATGGGACGGCATTATGACAATATATGACGGAAGTATCCAAACAACCATAGGGCCTAATACCGAGCACAAGCTTCGAAGGATCCAGCAAAGGATTCAGCATGCGAGATGACAGGTACTTTTGCAGTTTAGGCCCGCACCTCGAGAAAACCATGATAATAGTCACCTACAGTCACCAAACTTCACATCATATATCTACAACACTTATTCTACACATATACATTTGTCACGTGATCAAACAATTAAATTTACTGTCTTATTGATCAAAATATTCGCTTGTTTTTGAGTGTATTCATTAGTTCCACCGTAAACTCCGGCAGGTGGCGACACTTTATGGTTGCCTTTAGCCTATCCCCATGTCTGAAGTCAGCCATAAAGTGACGCCACCTACCGGAGTTTCCGGTGGAACTAATGAATAAACGCAAAAACGAGTGAATTTCTTGTACATTTTGATCGATAAAAGACAGTAAATTTAACTTTTTTATCACGTAATAATTATGTATGTGTAGAATACGTGTTGTAGATATATGATGTGAAGTTTGGTGACTGTAGGTGAGCGTTTTCATGTTTTTTTCGAGGTGCGGGCCTAAACTGCAAAGTACCTATATTTCTTTCATTCGGTTAACTTGAATTTTGTAAATCTTTACTACTAAACATTGAAATTCCATCTGCACACACGGATATAAAATGCTATTACTCTACGGTGAAGTGATTTAGCTACTCTTACACATCAATGTTGCGTTACTTGTGTGTATATTATGTGTCGATCAGGAAAGCGCAGACTTTGCATAAAGTTAACCGACGACAACACACAACACAAAAAACAGATCCCGATAAGTGGAACTTCTGATAAATAGAAGTATTTTCTTGCGTCCCTTCGATTTATACAGAGTGCATTGTATATACATATATTTGTTTGATACAATGGATCCAGTGTGATCACATTCAGCCTATTGTGTTTGCTGTCCATGGAGAGATGGAGGCAGGGAATCCAGGCTGGGACAAAAGTAGGTTAGACTTGGAAGCAGGGAATCCAGGCTGGGACAAAAGTAGGTTAGACTTGAAGGCAGGGAATCCAGACTGGGACAAAAGTAGGTTAGATGTGGAGGCAGGGAATCTAGGCTGGGACAAAAGTAGGTTCTTGGGGGCAGGGAATCCAGGCTGGGAAAAAAGTAGGTTAGACTTGGAGGCAGGGAATCCAGGCTGGGACAAAAGTAGGTTCTTGGGGGCAGGGAATCCAGGCTGGGAAAAAAGTAGGTTAGATTTGGAGGCAGGGAATCCAGGCTGGGACAAAAGTAAGTTCTTGGAAGCAGGGAATCCAGGCTGGGACAAAAGTAGGTTAGATTGGAGGCAGGGAATCCAGGCTGGGACAAAAGTAGGTTAGACTAGAAGGCAGGGAATCAAGGCTGGGACAAAAGTAGGATAGACTAGGAGGCAGGGAATCCAGGCTGGGACAAAAGTAGGTTAGACTAGGAGGCAGGGAATCCAGGCTGGGACAAAGGTAGGTTAGACTTGGAGGCAGGGAATCCAGGCTGGGACAAAAGTAGGTTAGACCAGGAGGCAGGGAATCCAGGCTGGGACAAACGTAGGTTACACTTGGAGGCAGGGAATCCAGGCTGGGACAAAAGTAGGTTAGACTTGGAGGCAGGGAATCAAGGCTGGGACAAAAGTAGGTTAGACTTGGAGGCAGGGAATCCAGGCTGGGACAAAACTAGGTTAGACTTGGAGGCAGGGAATCCAGGCTGGGACAGAAGTAAGTTAGACTTGGAGGCAGGGAATCCAGGGAGGGACAAAAGTAGACTTCAGAGAGGTGAGAATGCACTGTTGGCACATGTATTATCATTATGCACAACTTTTATGTATCACAACAACATTATGTACACGTTTTGTAATGAAATACACATGGTAAAAATAGTAAGTGACCTCATTTGTAGTATGGTAGGTGGCGTGAAGGCGGATGTAGAGTGGTGTAATTTGTAGTATGGTAGGTGGCGTGAAGGCAGATGTAGAGTGGTTAATTTGTAGTATGGTAGGTGGCGTGAAGGCGGATGTAGAGTGGTTAATTTGTAGTATGGTAGGTGGTGTGAAGGCAGATGTAGAGTGGTGTAATTTGTAGTATGGTAGGTGGCGTGAAGGCAGATGTAGAGTGGTGTAATTTGTTGACATGAAGGATTCTTTTCACCTGTGACCGTCCAGTGGAGACCGGTGTGATCTGGACAGAGCCTCCACTTGCTGCTCTATATTTGACAGAGAGATCACGTGACATATCCATGACAAATAGAATGACAACTCTGCTGTGACAACAGAAAACAAACAGAAGACACCACACAACCCACAAAGTGGGGAACCAGTAATTTTTGCGATCCAAAATCACTATTAGCGTCAATTTGCATGAACATCTTTCACTCAGTAGGTGGTCCCACTCTAGTAATTTATTTTCCTCACGACACATGGTGACAACAAAACCATCCACACCACATATGTTTAAAGAGATGTAGTCTGTCTATCCGGAATTAGCGAAAGTAGTAATTTCTAACTAGGAGTCTGCTGTGTTGACCGTGAGAAAGTGAGCATCGTTGAACAGTTAACTCAGCCCGACTCGGCCATATTGCCAATTAAGCTTGTTTTGAAACAGGATGTTTTGTTTACTACCCGGTATTTGAAATTGAACATGCACCTGTGGTTGTGCCTTCAAATTGCGACCATTGTTATGGGCTTACTAAACACAATTTGGCGGGCAGTATCATTTCAACAACGTTGGTATAGTCTTAAGAACATTATATCAATTAATACATGAAAAACTTGGAACAGACTGTGTTCTTTTAATGTATTTGGTTTCTGCACAGAAATATGATCAAGTCACCCACAGTTAGTTCACTGTAACTCCAGCCGTGTGACACAAAATGTCCCTAAAGTTAACCATTTTGTGCAATAGCCCTGCTTTATGACTGGCCAAGTTTTGTAGGTCAATACGCTGGGGATAATTATGTACTTAGCAGCCCCTGTCATAAGAGGATGATGTAAGTACATTCTGAAGTAGTGAGATTTCACTGTTGGTAAACCAAACGAGGACAATTCCATCATACCTTGGGAATCATTTCCTTTTCACATCACGCGTCAATATTCCCATCTCTGATTGTTAGACAAATTACCCACTTTCAGGGTAAAACTGCTAGCAGATTCCCAGCAAAAACCTAGCTGATTTCGTTTAAAGTGGAACAACTCTAGCCTGACTGATAACATCACTTGATTGGAATGCCATATGCCAAGTAACCAATTAAATTGTTTAAGGATTTACATAAACATTCATTGAAAAAAAATGTCCTGTCTATACACAAGAAAGATCATTGACAATGTGAGATTATCTCCATCTTGTTGGTCACTCGTGGTCCAGCCACTCTTGACCAACAAGTACTTCTGGTACTTTTATCATTGTCGAGTCAAACAGTTGTACTTTTAAGGTCTGACTTCTTTGACCAGTTTCATCAACTGGTGTTTCTCCATCTCCAGCTGACTTTGTCTCTCTTTGTTGAACGCGAGGCGGTTCTCTAGACTCTGCATCATCGGTCCAGTCAACACGTCCATGAAGTGGCACAATGCCTTGCTGTATACTGCAAACAGAAAGTGAAAGTAGCTGATGGAAGGTGGAGCTGTTGGCCTCAAAACAGGGAGACAGGAGGTTGAGAACCCTGACACATTGCCATCATTAAATAATAGTTGTGCATGGCAAACAGAAAGTAAAAATACATCATAAATGAAGACTATCATAGGATATATAAATGAATAGAATAAAAGAAACATAAAGTGAAAGTAAATTGTAAATGAAGAGTAAGGAATAGGTGTCCATAGGAAACAAAGTGAAAGTAAATAAAATGAAGTGAGTAGAACAGGTGTACATGGCAAACATAAAGTGGATGTAAATCGGGCAGATAGAACATTGCACAGCTGTGCATGGCAAACATTCAAGCTACACACATTACAAAACAGATACCTAAGGTAATATAATATTACAGGATCACTCGCAAATGTTACCATTACCATAACAGTATGATTATTAACTTAAACAACATTTATATATTTCAAAATCATACACAACATCTCTGTACTGCATCACACCAAATGACACAAGAGCTACCTGATCCATTTTGTATCTTGGCAACAAGATCCATGTTGGGGATCCGCGTTGTCTTTGTGTAGGCTTCCTCCTCCTCCTGACTGATGATCCGGGGTAGATCCACGAGACTATCCAGACACGGCCGACTGATGTGTTCTGTTGGAACTATGTGGAGAGGCACTTCCAGCCGCATGTACCTACACAGATGTGGGGGTTGGGAACAATCACAATACGAGTCACACAATAGAATGACCTGCCTGCTTAGAAAAAGAATATTACAGATATGTAAAACTGTATATTAAAAGGACATAGTCTGTTCCTAGTTTTTCATGTATTAATTCATATAATATTCTTAAGACATTACTAACTTTGTTGAAGGTATACTGCCCGCCAAATTATGTTTTGTAAGCCCGTAACAAAGGTCACAGTTTGAAGGCAGACCACAGGTGCATGTTCAAATATAAACAAAACATCCAGTTTCAAAAGAAGCTTTAATGGCAATATGGACGAGTCGGGCTGAGTTAACTGCTATACCCTTTTACGTTCAATGATGCTCACTTTCCCAAGGTATACACAGCAGACTTCTAGTTAGAAATTACTATGCCCACTAATTCCAGATAAACGAACAGACTACCTGTCCCTTTAAACCTGTCCAAATACCTTAATCCTTCATGTATAATTTATTAGGAGTGCCTTTACTTGGCATGCCTTTTGACGTAGACCTAAATCTATTATCAAAATCTTGTGTGCAGTTGGTTGCTACAAATTTGGAAGCATTAAACTATGTCTACACAAAGTGATATTGTTGTAGTGATGATAGATGTCTATAGAAAAGGTCAAGGCCGTTTCTTGTTGCAAACAATGTCATCTAAAAATAGGACTAGTTCTATTTGAAGTATTATTGTACAACAGTTTACTTGGAATGATCTGCTCCAATCTAGTCACACCAATGTCACCAGCTTGTTAATCCCAGCTTTAGTAGTGTGCTGACATTCCCACTAGGTGGCCAGTGTGTTACAACTTTGAATCTCCAATCATATATAACTGCTCCATAATTACCCACAACTGGTATTAATTCCATTATAGGTGTGTTGAATGTAGCTACATGGTTTCAATGTTTATACACTCATAACTAAGCAAATTAGTTCTTTTAACAAAACAAAAGAAACAGCCTGCCACCTTGCTGCACCCACCTACTTACATGATAAAGATTGCACATGATTAGATAACTTATCATGGCGATCACAACGGAGCTGTTTTGTTAATTCACAGCTACCAGAGTATACTGTCATCATGTAAGTTACTGTGGTGGCTGCCAGTGTGCACTGTTATCATGTAACTTACTGTGGTGGCTGCCAGTGTGCACTGTTATCATGTAACTTACTGTGGTGGCTGCCAGTGTATACTGTCATCATGTAACTTATTGTGGTGGCTGCCAGTGTATACTGTCATCGTGTAACTTACTGTGGTGGCTGCCAGTGTATACTGTCATCGTGTAACTTACTGTGGTGGCTGCCAGTGTATACTGTCATCGTGTAACTTACTGTGGTGGCTGCCAGTGTATACTGTCATCGTGTAACTTACAGTGGTGGCTGCCAGTGTATACTGTCAGCGTGTAACTTACTGAGGTGGCTGCCAGTGTATACTGTCATCGTGTAACTTACTGAGGTGGCTACTGGGGTATACTGTCATCATGTAACTTACTGTGGTGGCTGCCAGTGTATACTGTCATCGTGTAACTTACTGAGGTGGCTACTGGTGTATACTGTCATCATGTAACTTATTGTGGTGGCTGCCAGTGTATACTGTCATCATGTAACTTACTGTGGTGGCTGCCAGTGTACACTGTCATCGTGTAACTTACTGAGGTGGCTGCCAGTGTATACTGTCATCATGTAACATACTGTGGTGGCTGCCAGTGTATACTGTCATCATGTAACTTACTGTGGTGGCTGCCAGTGTATATTGTCAGCGGGTAACTTACTGAGGTGGCTGCCAGTGTATACTGTCATCATGTAACTTACTGTGGTGGCTGCCAGTGTATACTGTTATCATGTAACTTACTGTGGTGACTGCCAGTGTATACTGTCATCGTGTAACTTACTGTGGTGGCTGCCAGAGTATACTGTCATCGTGTAACTTACTGTGGTGGCTGCCAGTGTATACTGTCATGTGTAACTTACTGTGGTGGCTGTCAGCGTATACTGTCATCATGAAACTTACTGTGGTGGCTGCCAGTGTATACTGTCATCATGTAACTTACTGTGGTGACTGCCAGTGTATACTGTCATCATGTAACTTACTGTGGTGGCTGCCAGTGTATACTGTCATCGTGTAACTTACTGTGGTGGCTGCCAGTGTATACTGTCATGTGTAACTTACTGTGGTGGCTGCCAGTGTATACTGTCATCATGTAACTTACTGTGGTGACTGCCAGTGTATACTGTCATCATGTAACTTACTGTGGTGGCTGCCAGTGTATACTGTCATCATGTAACTTACTGTGGTGACTGCCAGTGTATACTGTCATCGTGTAACTTACTGTGGTGGCTGCCAGAGTATACTGTCATCGTGTAACTTACTGTGGTGGCTGCCAGTGTATACTGTCATGTGTAACTTACTGTGGTGGCTGTCAGCGTATACTGTCATCATGTAACTTACTGTGGTGGCTGTCAGCGTATACTGTCATCATGTAACTTACTGTGGTGGCTGCCAGAGTATACTGTCATCGTGTAACTTACTGTGGTGGCTGCCAGTGTATACTGTCATGTGTAACTTACTGTGGTGGCTGTCAGCGTATACTGTCATCATGTAACTTACTGTGGTGGCTGCCAGTGTATACTGTCATTGTGTAACTTACTGTGGTGGCTGCCAGAGTATACTGTCATCGTGTAACTTACTGTGGTGGCTGCCAGTGTATACTGTCATGTGTAACTTACTGTCGTGGCTGTCAGCGTATACTGTCATCATGTAACTTACTGTGGTGGCTGCCAGTGTATACTGTCATCATGTAACTTACTGTGGTGGCTTCCAGTGTATACTGTCATCATGTAACTTACTGTGGTGGCTGCCAGTGTATACTGTCATCGTGTAACTTACTGTGGTGGCTGCCAGTGTATACTCTCATCGTGTAACTTACTGAGGTGGCTATTAGTGTATACTGTCATCATGTAACTTACTGTGGTGGCTGCCAGTGTATACTGTCATCGTGTAACTTACTGTGGTGACTGCCAGTGTATACTGTCATCATGTAACTTACTGTGGTGGCTGCCAGTGTATACTGTCATCATGTAACTTACTGTGGTGGCTGCCAGTGTATACTGTCATCATGTAACTTACTGTGGTGGCTGCCAGTGTATACTGTCATCATGTAACTTACTGTGGTGGCTGCCAGTGTATACTGTCATCGTGTAACTTACTGTGGTGGCTGCCAGTGTATACTGTCATCATGTAACTTACTGTGGTGGCTGCCAGTGTATACTGTCATCATGTAACTTACTGTGGTGGCTGCCAGTGTATACTGTCATCATGTAACTTACTGTGGTGGCTGCCAGTGTATACTGTCATCATGTAACTTACTGTGGTGACTGCCAGTGTATACTGTCATCATGTAACTTACTGTGGTGGCTGCTGTCATCGTGTAACTTACTGTGGTGGCTGCCAGTGTATACTGTCATCGTGTAACTTACTGTGGTGGCTGCCAGTGTATACTGTCATCGTGTAACTTACAGTGGTGGCTGCCAGTGTATACTGTCAGCGTGTAACTTACTGAGGTGGCTGCCAGTGTATACTGTCATCGTGTAACTTACTGAGGTGGCTACCAGTGTATACTGTCATCATGTAACTTACTGTGGTGGCTGCCAGTGTATACTGTCATCGTGTAACTTACTGAGGTGGCTACTAGTGTATACTGTCATCGTGTAACTTACTGAGGTGGCTACTAGTGTATACTGTCATCGTGTAACTTACTGCGGTGGTTCTCCCTCTGGGCTCTGGTTGATTGACTGGAAGCACGTTAACTGAATCCTGTTTTCCTGTAAGAAATGCAAAACACTTATGCATTCATGCTGCATTTTTTTGATTGAAATCCATACTTCTCATTTTAACTTGTGTATAAAGTTCTATTATGCTATCTTATACCATTCCTATTCTGATTGAGTGTTGCCATCTACAAGTATATAAACTATACCTACAATATAAAATCTTCAAAGTCTCTAAACATTGTCTAGAATCTAAAGTATTTGCAGTAACTGACATAAATTACACACAGAAATAAACCAATTTAGAAAATTCACACTTGACTTTGTACTGTAGTCCTGAATATTTATGTTCATTTATAACTCACAACTGACTTACTATGCATTTCTCAAAAGTAATCTTAGTCTAACAAAACGACAAGATGAGCCAAGAGAAAGGTGGCTAGATACAGTGACACCAAAGTCTTCAACCTCTGTGCCTTTCATGTTTAATGAAGGATGCTCTCCTTCTGCAGGAGTGAAAACAAACATAGCCCACCACTGACCCGCGTTGGTTTCTTCTCATTGAAGACGGAGTAAATGAGACCGACGAAGCCTTCATCCAACATCTGGTACATCGCTTGTGTCTGTACATCTGTGGCATGAAGCATTACAGCTCAGCAGAATACAACGCTGGGAATCTAAGCTGCAATAAACTAACAGTAACTATGACTGATGCTCCTGTGTTGTGTATACAACAAAAACCGTAGCAGTGAGTAAGTGTATCGGAGGCAAGGAAGTTTCAGTCAGTGTCTGTTCAGAGGCAACAGGACAAATCTTCACAGATGGACTGTTTTACATTCATAAAACCAACATGGCAACGTATTTTCTATTTGTTTGTGTACTACAGGTACACACATTGACTGGGTCTATTCAACAAATAAACTTGTGTCATGTATGTCGATGTCACATATCAACAAAATGCATGAATTTGAATTGAATAAAACCAAAACAGACTGAATTGGAACTGAATCCCACAAAGTAGGATGAATTGAATTAATTGAACAAAACAGAAAATAAATTTACGACGTTTTTCTATATAAATTGAGAAGTATAAACTACAAAATACATGTTAAATTGTAACGTTTTTGGATGTGTCTTTTTGGTGAAAGACCAAAATAAAACAACCAACAGCAGAACTACCAGTATTTATATATACAAAAGGATTTGTCACCAGACAAAATATTGGCTGCAATTCTTTGTCTAGCAGTTCTCTGCTCTCTCAGTCCCTATGCATCCCAGTTTTACTAGCAGCATAGAACAGAGCTGCTAAGTGCTAATTGGACCAACAGAGAACAACATTACTGTTTGCTGAGGGGGTGAATTAGCATTTGCCAATGTCCACAGTTCTGCATCCTCTTTGTTCTTTAGCCAGGCTGCAAGGTAGTACCATACTAGATACTGGTGCAGGTTGTCTGACTTGAGTCAACATCACCCTTCATAGCACTCAGATTGCAATACTTGGCACAAGGCCTGCTTAACACTGTCTCTTCTGAGAACAAAGCAGGCATTTTATTGTGGACTTCCTCTGGCTTATTCTGGGACAGCATGGGATATGGGAGCCAACAAACGCCAATGCCAACCCATTAACTTGTAAGTGTAAGTGCTTAATTAAACAAATTAAAGGGCTATTGTTTGCTTCAGTAGATTTTCACTGGGGCTTTATTACACATCAATATGAAGAAACTTAATAAGTCACAACAAAACAGCCATTGCTGTCGATTTGAATTATAATTGAATTGGAATCAAATAAATTGAATTGGAATTGATCCTGTTTTGTGAGTACTTTGCACATTGAATTGAACTGAATTGATGTTTGGTAAAATACACATGAATTGGAATTGATAAATTTGAAGGTCTGGTCAATGACACAATGTTTTTTAAACCCAAAAATATGACACATCATTTCTTAGGTGAACATTAATGTTAATGTAGTTTGTCTGTACCGGTAGTGAATATATTGTCCGTCCCATGCATGTTTCCCTCTGTGTGTTAAATTATTATAGTATACACCGTAGGAAGAAAGAAAGTGTATTAATATGACTTAAAATTGACAATGACCCTTTTATTGGATCCTATTATATATGGTAAGTAAGATGTTGTGGTATTTTCTACCCCAGCAGGTGCACAGACGTATGCCTGGCGAATTTGTGAGGGTGTTATGATAGTAAGACTGTTCACTGACATGAGATGGCCACACAGTGATGTGGGGGGGGTGTTTAGTGCGTGTTATGAGGGTAAGTCTACTCACCAACATGGGATGGTCACACAGTGATGAGGGGGGTGTTTAGTGCACGTTATGAGGGTAAGTCTACTCACCAACATGGGATGGCCACACAGTGATGTGTGGATGTGAGTGATACCAGCCAACTACCCGCATCGGCCTCTGCAGCTGATGTGCTAAATTGTATCATTCAGTCAAGGTAGTACATTTACTTGAATTGATAAACTATATACCTAGTGAAATAGTATCAATATTACTATGAGATGCTGCATGCCTGAGTACTTATCAGTATAATGGACAACCTTTGCAAACCAGAACATTGTAATTTAGTATTGTGCAACTTTGAAGGGTAGTGCCTAAAAGAACAAAAAAGGAGGTGACATTTTGTTGTTGCTAATGATACACTACTGGATGTGACTGACCCATAACATTCTCAAGAATTCATGTGACAGCAATATGAGTTGAGAGCAGATATGTATGCTGCACCAACACAAAATTAAACAAACATTAAACACATAATGTGTGTGGTTGTGGTGTGTGCGCGCACGTGCAATGTGTGCAGCATGCATGCATTCGTGCATGTGTGTGTGGTGGGTGTGTGTATATGTGTGTACAACTGTATATGTGTGTGGTGTGTGTGTATATATGTGTGTGTACAACTGTACATGTGTCTGCATGTATTTATTACATTTATTTTCAAATGAAACAAGACTAGAAGCATAAACCATGGTGCGACAAGGATATCTCGGCCTGTGATGACGCTGCAGACAGTTGTTCAGGGGAGATCTCCACTCTGTCCACCTGTTTGTCTGACCGTTGCAGGACAATCACAGCCAATATGTGACACACATGCTTCTCGTCTATCTGCAGAACAAATCACAAACTGGGTTTCAAAAATAATGTTTAGCTGCGTCGGCCACTTTCTTCTATGTCTATGAAGATGTGCACAGTTGCCTCAGCTTCAGGGGAAGTTCAGCTTTAGCCTTTACTGTTGCCAGGGCAGTGGTGAACATTGAATATTGTGTTATACAATGAAAATGTGGTGATGTAATATAATACGCTTTGATTGGTTCTACACGAAACGCTGTTATACAGCAGCTGTCCATTTAATTGTTTACTGGGTTTAGTAAAATTGTTAATTTCAAGACTGAAATGTATGATTAAATGATCATATTATCGCCCATGACAAACGCATTTAAGTATAGCTCACGTCGCCAATCAAAAGGCCCATTATTTCTTCTTTCTCTGTCGACAAGGCGTGCGTCAAACAAACTAGATATACATCAGAAGCTAAATAGACCGCTTGGAGAGCCATTGTTTGAAAGTTTTCTAAAATCTAGTTTCCACTTCCTTCCTAATTTTCTTCGATTATCCAGATGCCCGGAGGTGGCGCCACAGTTTACAGAGCAGTAGAGCAATGGTCACTAGGTGGCAGCATGTTTGTTCTGCGCCCCGTACAAATGCATGTTGTGTGTGCGTGTGTGCGCGTGCGGACGTGTGTATTGGGGGAAGGCTCGAAAATAGGATGTAGGTTTTTCTTTTCAAATGTCAGATTCCCAGAATAGTGGGAGAATACTCAGATATTGATTGTGGCCACTTAACGGAAGAACAAGAAATAAGAATTTGTTATAGTCTGGTGGCGCCTCGTGTGATATATATGCCATCATGTTCATCTTTGATCAATGGGCCGTTGCCGAAGAAACCAAATAAATTCGGGGAACTGAGAAAATATATACCATTGCAAACCTCCGAGCGTTTCATTTCATGGATGTTTTGTCCATTGGACATTTCCAGTGTTTCGCGCGGGAAACTATTAAATATGGCTTTGGTGGCGGGGGCTGAGACTCTCCGAAAACTTCCAACTGCATCCCCTTTAAATCAAATAAAAATCGTGAAATTTGTAAGGCGCCAATTTCCCATAGCACCCTACAGAAATTTTTAAAACCCAAATAAGGCTTAAACTTAGCTTTAAAAATAGCATCCGTCGTTGTTTCTGGTGAGAGACGGTGTGGCAGCACGTTCCATAAGTATACCTGCCAACTGTTTCAATTCCGAAAGATTCATCAGCGGTTCAGCACGCTTCCTGTAGCGCGCTGTCTCTTCGCGCTGTCTCTCAGATCTTGACATCGGAAGACGGGGGGAGAGGGGGGGGGGAGGGCTGTTGAAAATGTCTCGCCGGAACAGCGGAACATCACGTATCAGCACGCCTCCTGTGGTGTCGCGCTGTCTCGGATGATGACATCGAAAGACGGGGGGAATGCTGTTCGAGATTTGAAGCGAAAATCCGGAAGATTTGCCTGTATTCCGAGAGACCGGAAGATACACCAAAACCAGGGAGACTAGGAGATTTAGGGAGAGTTGGTAGATATGCATAGGGTCGGTGTTGCCACACCAAAAGACCGGCTACCCCGTGACGTCATGCACGCCGGATGCGAAGTAGGCTAGATTATACGTTATATTTGCGTCAGACGGAGTCGGTGAAGCAACGCATTGCCAAAATCGACTTTGTTAGTGACAAACGCTTATAGTCTGTTGACCAAGTCCAGAAATTTTTACTTTGGCGGGGCACCCCCTACAACAAAGGTTTGACCTGTCAGAGAATTTGTCTATGACCTAAGGTTCCCTCCCTGTTCAGGTGGATGTCACTTGTGAAAATGTGTTTCTTGGCTTGGCGGCCATCTTGAAAAATGGCCACCAAATCCAATTTTCTCACATCGTACTAACGGCGTCATCTAGAACCATACTTTTGGTGTCAATCTATAGGTCTTAGGGGTTTAGGATTTCAAATATTTTACATTTGACCTTCTATGACAGTGACATCCGCTATTTTTAAAACTATGGTGATCGTCAATACAAATGTCACCTTATCTTGGCAATTACGTCACGTATAGCAGTAATTTGTACATCATTACAAAAAAATATTAAATCTAACTTACGCGGACATTGACATAGGGAGTAAAGCGGTGGTAACCTCGTTTTTCTACCACCCACCAAATTCCGCAATTCCACTTCCGACCCATGCGTTTGTAACATAGGCAAATGCACCCTGGTATCTGCAGTAGCGTAACGCAACATGCGGGCTTCCTGTCGGCTTGCATAACTTGACTGTAGGCTAACGGACGGCGGGAGTGAGTGCCTGGGCAGTATATTCAAGATGGGGAGCATACGTGGGCCCTGTAGGTACATGGCGCTGGGCACCTCGGTGTACGGACACGTCCCGGTCACTACCAATCACACGCCAAGCCCTGTTAAATGGTTCCAGCCATGGATAAATGATGAAGTCGTGTCAACAGGACGATGGATGTTTGTACTGGCGACGACCCTATTGGTCTCCACCGGCAGCTACATCACGATGTCTGACTCTGTGCCAGAGATCATCCGCCCCAGTTAGAAGGGAACTGTTGACGGGAAGATGAATTTTGTCTATAGCCTTGGATGGCAATCCGTCTAGGTGAAGGACAACACTGAAGAACAATGTCCAGTGAGTTGACACGCTACAGGAAGCAAACCTTCCAGTCAACTAGTCGGCGCAGGGCTTGTAACCCAGCCTGATGAATCACTACTTACTACGAACAGTTATCTTGATTTACCAAAACGGACGACAAACGGACAACGACCCCTGTACCAAAATGGACCACGATTAAGCTCAACCCCAAATAAAATCAACCTTCGACACAGCATCCCACGTGCAACGTGGAACGTTCTGACATTAAACACTAGTGCTGCCCTGTCGCATCTATCACGCGAACTGAGCAATCTGAGAATCAACTTCGCTGGGCTACAGGAAACACGTCTCTGTGACTCAAAAGAAACCCTTTATCACCGGTGGCTACAACTATATCTGGTCTAGGAGAACTGATGGACAGCATTACTCTGGGGTCTGACTGGCCATGGATACCAATCTTAAAAAGGCTCTCACCTCCTTGAATGCCGTCTCGCCTCGTCTTCTCTCCACCCGTTTTCTTCACAGCCCTGGGCACATGTCAGTGATTGTCTGCTATTCGCCAACTGAGATGGATGAAGACTCTACAAAGGATTAATTCTACGACGATCTCACTGCCACCTTCACCCGCATCAGACGCCATGATCTGACCATTGTTATTGGAGGCTCTAACGCGTCAATAGGCTCAGGTAGCATCGCTCATCGTGGAATTCTCGGCCCGGTCTGCTCTGGCACAGTTAACGATAATGGTTCACGACTTCTCGACTTCTGTGCTTCGTCCGATCTACGCATTGGTAGCTCTTGGTTCCCTCGTAAAATAATCCACTATCTTACATGGCACAGCAATAATGGTATCACACGTAAAGTTCTTGACCATGTACTGATTTCCCGCCGCTGGTTCTCCTGTATGCAGTCCTGCAGAGTCTACAGAAGTGCCGAAATTGGGTCGACTGGTCGCAGACTCCTTGCTTTCACTCTCCGCCCGCGCACGAGCCTGTCGCCATGAACCAACAACAAAACACTTCGCCGCCGATGCTCTCCAAAACGCCGCCGTAGTTGACAAATTCCGCATCGAGATCTCAAATCGCTACTCCGTGTTATCGCAACAACCAGATCTTTCAGAAGACGCCACCAATGAGGAAACATGGGTTTCGTTCAAATCGGCCGTGCAGTCTGCTGCCACCAAAGTACTGGAACGACGACTGGATAACTGACACAACACTTGTTATCATCGAGGCGCGCAGGTCTGCCAGACTGAGAGGAGACAGAGATGAACAGAAAAAACTTACTCGTGAAAGAAATCGTGCCCTTGGCCAAGATCAAGATCGCTATTGGGACAAATAAGCTGAATTTTTAGAGAACCGGTGCTAATCAAAACCAGCATACGATATATCGTGAGTTGATGATATGCTGATTAGGACTCACAAACCAATCCACCACTGTGCAAGTGTTTGATGGAACCAAACTCACAAACATCAACGACTGCTTAGACCGACGGAAAGAACATTTCGATGACCTGCTGAACAAACCATGCCACCCACCAGATCCCATCCTCACAGCCGACGCCGAAAATGCCCCTAGTGATAACACCTGCAACATCGACCCAGTTACCAGACAAGCGTCTAAAGAACAGACGGGCCTCAGGAATCTGCTCAATCACAGCGAACGTCTAAAAAGTGGTGGAGACACAATGATAACCTGGCTAATTCACATCACCGAATCGTATGGGCCAGAAAGACGTTTCGCGACGACTGGAGGAGGGGAATAATCCTGTCATTCTGGAGAAACAAAGACAAAAAGGAAGTCTGCAGTAACTAATGCGGCATCACATTTGTTTTCGTACCTGGCAAGCTCTTCGTCATGGTACTCCGGGCTTCACTGCGCACCGCAGCACAACTGACCAAATCTTCGCCACCAAACAACTAGTAGAAACAAAACAAAATAATTGAATCAATCTACCTTTATTCCCTTTGTTGACGTCAAAGCTGCCTTTGATTCGGTGTCCCGCGATGCACTGTGGAAAATCCTACAATTTGTTGGTGTCGCTAAGAAACTCAGATATCTCGTCCGCACACTTTATACCGACACTCGTTCATTCGTGCGCCTCTCCCACTCTCTATCGGGCGAGTTCGCAGTCGAACCTGGTTTGAAACAAGGATGTGTTCTGACTCCCGATCTCTTCAACAGAATCATTGACCACCTTATGCGCTGACTGACCAACCGATGGGACTCTGGCATCAAGGTCAATTATACCCTGACTGATCTCGATTACTCAGACGACATCGACATATTCACCTCCACCATCGATGGACTACAACAGGCATTGACAGTACTTCAAGAAGAAGCAAACCTGGGTTGCTTCTTCCTATGGTCTTGCCCACATGGTTAAACATGTGGGCATGACCATAAGCTGGACAAAGACCAAACTCATGGTTGTCACTTCCGATCCGTCAACTCCACCACCACTGCATATCGAAACGAACATGTTGGATTTGTGGACTCTTTCACCTATTTAGGATCTGTTGTAACAAACAATGGATCATCAGTCAAAGACATACATCCGGCATCTACAAAGCTGCCGGTGCCATGTGCCGCCTATCCAACCCTCTTTTCCACAAACGACGCATCAGCATCAAAACCAAGATAAATACGTACCGTGCACTGATTATTTCCGTTCTTCTGTATGACGCTGAATCCTGGGCTACAACTCTCGCAGATCGCCGTCGCATCGACGTGTTCGATATGCGCTGTCAACGTCGTCTATAACGTATCTCTTGGCAACAGCACATCACCAACTGCTCTATACGTGTCAGAACCGGCCAACCCACTGCATAATCCCTCCTACGTCAACGCCGTCTCCGCTGGTATGGACACCTTCATCGCATGACGTGCATCGTCCCGGCCCACCGAGTCTATGACTTTAATCCAAAAACAGCAGGATGGTGCCGCCCGAGAGAACGGCCCAAGACCCGGTGGTCCGATTCAACCGTCCATGACACTGCTGGCATTAACATTACAACCACCACCACCACCTCCCATATGTGCCATAACCGCTCCAGTTGGAGAACGGTCGTCAGAGAAATGCCCATGCTCGAATCCGAGCATGCCAATTAAGTCAAAGTAAGTCGAGGACATTGATATAGTCGTCGCCATTTTTAAAGATGGCGCCCATCAACGCCTATTATTACATCATTTTTTAATTCTTCATGGTAATTCCACATAAGCTACTTCGCTTGGAGTACAAAGCTTTGTCAAGTGTAAATAATGAATGGGACTAATTCAGCTGCTGTACACTAATCTGTAGCTGGTGGATAACTGCACGTAAAGCATTGAATTCATGTACTGGAGCCGGTAGCATGGAAAATCTTGTAGTTGTCAAGGGACTTGTTTTCAGAAATCACTACATTTCATCCAGTCCAAGCTAGAAACTGTTGGTCCTCATAAGAGATAACGTTAGGTACACTTAAGCCACCCACTGTCAAATGCAGAAGCCTTTGCAGAAGCAGTTCATCTTGTATAAACTTTGCACGCCTTTCTGGAAGTCCACAAGTATGACAAGGGCGCGGACCATGCATATTCACGTGCACCATCTGATGAAGATCTACCGCTCCTTTAATATAACGGTCCCATAACGTCCTTGAAGACAGCCAGGTGGAATCCACAATGACCCCAGGACCAGACGAGATCACAAATGAGATGTTGCTTCATGTGCAATGTGCAATGACAGTTGGAGAACAGGAGTGGTACCACGAGTATGGAGAGAATCCATCGTGATCCCTGCATGCAAGAAGGGAAAGGACAAGTCCAAAGCAGAGAACTACCGACCTATCAGTCTTACCAGCTACGTTGGGAAGTTGATGGAACGTCTCATCAACACCAGACTAATGTGGCACCTAGAAGAAAAACAGCACATCAGTCCTGAACAAGCTGCCTTTAGACAAGATCGGTCCACTGAGAATCAAGTCACCTACATCTCATAAGCAATAGAAGATGCCTTCCAAGAACAGAAACACACTCTTGCTGTGTGGATAGACCGTGAAAAGGCATCCTTTGAGAAAGTATGGAAAGAAGGGCTGATGTTGAAACTACGACAGTGTGGAGTTGCTGGACGCATGTTCAAGTGGATCAAACAATATCTGCACAACAGAAGAGCCAGAATCCAAATCAAACAGCACCGCAGCAAGAAACGACTAATGCGACAAGGTGTGCCACATGGTGGAGTGCTGTCACCAACGCTCTTTCTCATCTTCATTAAAGACATAATCCAGAAGTTGCCAAAGTATGTACGGGGAGACATCTACGCAGATGACCTTGTCCTCGGGAGCAGTGAAGAATACATCTCGGCAGCAAACTACATATTTCAATATATACTCCAGGCTGAGGATACACCAACCTACCTTGGAATCATGCTTGACCATAGATTGACCTGGAAAGGTCAGTTGGACAAATGCCAAACAAGAGCAAAGATACGAAAGTCAGTGATGAGAAAACTTTCTGGCAAAATTGGGGCGCTGACCAAAGTGTACTGAAGAAACTCTACGTGGGAAGAGTCCGTCCAGTCTTGGAATATTGCATGACAGCAAGTTCTACAGCTGCCAAATCAAACACTGACAAGATCGCCAAAATCCAGAATAAAGCCACGGGAATCGTGACAGGACCACACCTGGCACGGAACTGGAAACTGTCACTGGACTAAAAACAATAGAAGACAGAAGAAACGCCAAGGAGCTGACACAAGCAGCCAAGTTCAAAAGACTGAATGACCATCCCATGTACAAGAATGTACAAGCCAACAATCGGGAGAATCAAAAGATCCAACTTCATACACCAGAGCAGGATGCTTGAGAGAAAAGACCCAGAACTGCTGGATCACATATCAGAACCCATACCACCAACTGCATATGTTCCATTATGGAAGAGGAGACATTTCCCTGTCATCAAAGACTGTATCCCAGGAATTCAGAAGAAGGGAATACAGTCTGATGAGGAGAGAAAAGGCATATCCCTGGAGTTTATACATTCTCGGTACACTCGTAAGCAATGGACGCATGTCTACACCGATGGGTCTGCCACCGAAGCAATCCGAGTTGGAGGTGGAGGAGTGTGCGACAAGTACAGAGAAGAAGAAGCACGACACACAGTTGCAACCGGCAAATACTCCACCAACTTCAAAGCTGAAGCGGAAGCCCTGAAGACAGCTGTAGTACAACTGCAGAGCAACCTGAGAAACCACATAAAACACATGAAAACACTGTCATCTTTACAGATGCTCTCTCAGTACTCCATGCCCTCTAGAATTCCCGAAAGAAAAATTCAAATGAACTGATTACTACTCTGTCAGAACGGAGTGCGCAGACAAAAGTAACACTACAGTGGATCCCTGCACACTGCGGAATCAGGGGAAACGAAACAGCTGACAGGCTTGCAAAAGAAGGGAAAAACTGGAACAAAACAACAAAGGTGCATCATACAGTGATGAAAAGACCATCAACAAGACCCTGACAGAAAGAAAATGGTGCCAACAGCACCCCAAGCACAACAAGAGTGACAGCTGCTGCTATCTCAGCATAGCTGACCAGGTCATTCTGTTCAGACTTCGAACAGGACACAACAGAATGAATGCACATCTATATAACAAAATGAAGATTGGCCAGTCCGATATGTGCTGTTGTGAAACCGCCCCGATGACCAGTTAGCACCTACTTCAGTACTGCCCACTACAGGATGGCCACAGGCGGCAAGCGTGGCCAGAGAACACCCCCTAAATGAGAAACTACATAGTGATATCGAGGCTTTGGGGACGATGGCATCATTCGTGAGGGCGACAGGCGTTCCCGTCTAAGTGAACGACGAAGAAGAAACAGTTGGATTTGGTTTGAGGAAAAGGTAAATTATCAGGCTCACGAGCATCTCCGGCTATTTGATGCACTACCACGTTAATAGGATGTGTGGTGTGCGGCATGCACACTACACATCTGATGGAGATCTACCGCTACCCATGATGCCGGCTCGAGCAACGATTCGTCTTGAACGTCAATGTTATCAGCTGCCAGACAGAATTATCATGCCTTCTCTTTGCTGACTTAGCTGGTCTTGAGCAATGCGGATATCACTGCGGTGACTTCTTCGTTATAAATACCATGTCCTGAAGCCTGTAAAATGTTCACTAACTGCTTGGATCGTGACGCGTGAACTGCTAATGGTAAGCCAATGTGCTTAGGAGTCTCTTACGTTTTCTACAAACAGTATGTCGCGGCCAATGTACATGACAGTATACGACGCAGATCCTTATATTCGGTTTCTACTATATCTTGTCATCTTCGCCACAATCTTTGTCATATTCACAGTCATATATGATCCAGTAGAGCATTGTCAGACACTATGGGTGAGGCAGCTGCGTGTGTCCTTTTGAAACTAGCATTGTCAGACACTATGGGTGAGGCAGCTGCGTATGTCCTTTTGAAACTTTCAAAATCAGCCTTAAGTTTTGAGCAGCATGATGTACTATTGTTGTTTTTCCGGGAACTCTCTCTTCAACTGTATCAACTTACACCCCTTGTGTAGTGGCTGCCTTAAGTGAAATAGCGTTTGGTGTATTATGCGTCGGAAAAGGGAGACTAGAAGGCGAAGATAAGGACTTGCGCGGATTCTCCTGCGCATTTGCCAAGACATACCGTTTGCAGCCTAAAAACGCAAGAAGACCCCAAGGCACATTTAGCAATTAATTCCGCGTCAATATTAAAACAGTTAGTGAACTTTTTACATGCATGAAATACCTGAAATACGGACATGGTATATCTTATGAAGAAATCAGACGCACTGATACCCGCATTGCTCAAGACCAGCAAAGTAGGCAGCGAGCAGGCAGCTGATACCCCAGGATATAAACCTGATTCTTTTGTTCAGTATGCAGCTGAAAATATTGACTGTCGAGAAGAATCGTTGCATGGTATGTATACCACAGATGCTATTAATATGGCAGTGTATCAAACATCCAGAGATGCTCGTGAGCCCAAATCTTCACCTCCTCCGGAAACCAAATCAGAGACCGTTCTATTAAACCAGCCCTTCCCACACTTATAGCAATAGAGTAGGGGCGTGCTAATTTGATACACGGTGGAGCTATTGTATCTGCAAAGGATTCTGCATTAAAATGTGGTTGGCTTGTGTCTATGGTTTGCATCTATGGGTGGCATGTGTCTTATTTGAGGACCAACAGTTTATAGACAACCATCAAACAAAGTTCTACCTATGTTAACGGCTCCCGCACAGGAATTCGACACACAGTTTCTGGTAAAGCAGTTGAACCAGTCTCATGTAGTACTTACGCTTGAATAAACGTTGTACTCCAAAGTTAAGTAGAAATACAGTATACCGTGAGGAACTCAACACTGGTGATGTGTAATCTGAATGTCTTCGAAAGTCAAAGGTAATACAGGGTATATATTTGAAATCGTCGCACCTGAGCCACATAGTTTAAGGGCAGTCACGTTGCTCTGGGTTATATGATTTTCAAGACAAGGAAAAATATGGTAGAGCATAACATCGACTAAATCTCTAGCTATTAACGCCCGAAGATAAGAATTTGTTGGAGTTCCATAGATTTGGGGTTGCCTCACCGAACAGAGACGTCATACACGCGGGATGCGAAATAGGCTGTTGATAATTCGTGTACCTCGCGTGAACCCCGCGAAGTGAGACTGAGTCTGCTTGACGGTAAATAACGTACACAAAGACGAACTGTGATCGAATCAACGCCCAGTACATCTTTTGATTGATTCGATTAATTCTGCCATTAATTTGTTTACAGGTTTCTCCTCTCATTAGCCACGCGAACTGTGTGACCCAACTATCTGTGGATCCGCACGACCAACCGCTTAGAGGGGAGTAAATGATCGGCTGAATGCAGCAGTGACATCAGGGTAACAAACGGGTAAAATAATCCCGCCACAAAACAGTTGATGTTGAGTGTATCAATGTTATATGTTCGAACTGTACGCATTTTATTATTATTAATGTATTACTATTATTATTTGTATTTATATTTTAGAATTTTACGGATTTTCCTGCAACACTTTTCGTTCTCCTCTACTCGTTTCTTACAGTTGGCAGAGACGAGCCAATTCTCCAGCTGTGTGTAGAGTGCGAGATCGTTCGTGCCAGTTCACAACGTTATCCTATATCTGCTTTATCTTCTTTTCTAGATTATTGCCTTGTTGAACCAATTCCAACCAGTTTCAGCCACAAATTATATCGTAAGTGTAGGGACCTTCAATTTCGCATATTTGCTGCAGCGCACCAGCTGTGAAATAAAAATAATTCCTTTATCTAGTAAGTATCATTCTTTTAAATTCGTTCACTTGACAATGTGAAATAGTCGACGGAAGTGCAGTGTAATTAACAATTATTCTACAGGCTTTGTTCGAATACCTAACTTTTAAAGAATATAGCGACAACTGTTATTCTGTAAACAGTATAGGTAGTCGCGGTACTATTGTCTCACTCTAAGTGTTCTTTCCCGTTTTCGATAAAGCAGTAGTCACACATAATCCCACACCTATCGACCAGTAGGCATTATCGCCGACTGCCTTAGCCTACTCGCCGTCATCAAGTCTGTGAATGGCGAATGTCATAATCATAGTTTGACTTCACCACTATATAGAATAACTGTTCGACTGAGCCGGCTTGTTTACGAATAACATTGATGTAGTATATATTGGATAAATTATTTTTATGTACAGTATGCAAATACAAATTTTACTTGCATAGATCCATTTATAAAATAAAGACGCCCAAAACTCACGATACGATCCCGTCCCCTAAACTTTTGAAACACCGAGAACCCTATAAACCGGGTCATTATTTGTTAGGTAGTGGCACAGAAAACTGGCTTTCTGTTTAAGGAGGAACACCCAACTAAAATCGATGGGATTGTATTGTGTCCAGACATGCACCCCTAACATGGAAAGAGAGACACATTGGCTAAAGATTTCAAGCAAAGATTTACACTTTATATAAAATATTATTACGTTGTTTTGGATTGTACTTTTGCGGTGTTTTGTGCGCCGATCCCACTGGTAGTTTATTTTCTGAAGCACCTGAGGTAGCTTCTGTTGTGGTGAGTGCATCTTCTGCTTGATTTGAACAAGTCGAACTCCAGCATTGTATGACCACCAAATCAACACACCAGATTGCACAATTTAACACGATTATTTAACCATATCCAAATAAATGTTCCATCAACCCGTGGTCTTTTCTAGCCAGCTATTTGTTCAGTATTGAAAGGTTCAGGCTGATAGTGTTTACAATCCTTTCAATTAATTCTCTTCACTGCCTTACCAAAAATATACCGGACTCTTTCAACTCCGCGTTTATTTTAAAAGTAATAATTATATAACAATTCCCTTTCTAAGCCATTAGTATTCCGAAGAAGTCACAGTACATTAAGAGCAGTTCACAGTACACCACAGAGCATCTTGAAACTAGACCTAAACTTGTTTCAGCTCTGATTTAGATGATCTATACAGTGATGGGAAGATGTGAATGGATTGAGAACGTTTGAAAGGTGAATCCATACAACGCGTTCTGGTGATCTCAACCACCCGACAGAGTTCCCCCGAGACTTCCCGTCACACGACGTAAATGAGTTGCAAAGACAGCCCTACACATTGTACAACACGCTGCGTGTCGCTGGGTAGCTTGTGCATATCCCGTAGGATGTGCTGCGTGTTGGAAACTAACCAAAACATGCCAAATACAAAAGGAAATATGACTCAATATTCATCCTTTAAGTTTCAATATCAAACTTTTTTCTTTTTTCTGCGTTCTCATTTTGGTGGAATGTAGAAGAAGAACTTATTCCTTTATGCATTGATTATCTCTCACCCATAAGTCTCTCCTCCGAATTCTACGTCATACCAACATCTCGGATGCGTGTACACGTTTCTCGTCATCCTTCGTGTGTTCAACACTCACCACCGTACTGAGCAATGCTACAAACAAATGAATACACACAATATTAAACCTTATATTCTTCATGTTTATACATGATTTGGCATTGTCTTTCCGTGTGTTAACACAATCACTTGTCAATACATACACGTGCACATACACACCCACACACAAAACACTACTCTCTCTCTCTCGCTCTCGCTCTCTCTCTCTCTCTCTCTCTCTCTTTTTTCAATTATCATATGATAATTATTATATAGCTGACGGTACTTCAGGGCATTGGTGAGACCACTGACATACCAGCTAGGCATGCTAGCTGTTCAACTAATGACACTGCCCCCCATATTTCAACAGCGCCTGGCGCAGTGTAAACACGGGACCCGCGTCATTGAAATGGGATGCACCCACGCGGAACGACCAGCCGACAGCCGACATGGTCAGCCAAGCGTGTCAAACCTATGTGAAGGCACCTACAGCTCAGCTCTTACAGTAATCGTCCTATGTGTCGGCAACGAGGACCAACTTTTCTCAACTAGTGAGTGTTTGGAATAACGGTTTAACTGGCAGAGGCATGAGTACGACATATTGGATTGGGTGAAATCGCCCGATTCGTTTGAAGTTCGGCAGAATAGAGCTGATCAGCAAGAAAGGTGAGTACCACAAGTTGCCTGTGGTTGCATCTCGTACGTGAAAGACTATGGAAGTATAAATCGTCTTTCTCTTCTACAGCGCTACCGTTGTCCAGCATAACTCACAGTTAACTACTTGACGATTAACAGTAGGTTTTCTTTGAAGCTGATGTTACCATTAGAGTCATGTAAAAGTAAATTATACAGTTAGGACTAGTCTGCTAAGCTTAAACTCTATTGATATGCAAACGGTAGAAGGGTACGGGCTTTGACGGCCATTCCTAGATGGACTCTCCTTCACAATGCCCTTTCACTCCGTGCACGAGGCTGCCTTACCGGAGCTCGGCGCGGACAATCGCAGGTAAAAACACTGCGACATGTCGGTGTGCCGCCGCCTCGGACTGTATTGGGTTACACAACTACTCGTGTTAACGCTCATAAAGTGTGCAGTAATGTTGATGTTAGTCCCAGTAGGTCGTTAGAAGACAATATATATCCATTCAGAAACACTGCGTTACAGCACGATCTGACCATCAGGTTTAACTGAAGGCGGAAGAAACCATTGCTTTATCGCATAGCCTTGTCTCCAGTTATCATAGTATCCGGTGTCTAACTCAAGAGAGACACTATGTGGATGCGTGCGTCTCACTATCGTAGAAATAGCAATAATACCCACTATTGAAATATGCACACAAACCACACCGAGCAATGAATGGATGTATTTGTTTCATTCCGTGACACGAAATTAGGTCTTTCTTTTATTGCTATTTCGTTTTCAGTCTCAAAATACCTTCAGACAACTTGTAAACTAAATATAAATGAAAGTAAGAACTAATTATCTGATTGTGTATCGATAAAACGCATTAATCTATATTATCAACTTTATTAATCTCTACAATAACACACACGGGGTGACAACGAGGAACCCGGGCCGTATGTGACTATGATCACGCTTTGGAGTTCACAACCGCGCCGTTGTCAGGTTATCGACGACTTGGTCCACGAACACTAGATAGAACGATACGTCAAGTTCTACGGCGACGCTGTCAACCAAGACGACTTCTCACCATTCACGTCGGAATTTCGATTGAAAGTTACACTGTTGGTGGTGTACAAGAGAGTGGGCATGACTAACGCCAATGCCATTTCCAGTTGACATCCGGCAGAGGGATTTCGTGCACGTGTGTCGTGAACACGTGATAAGTGAAACTACCTGTTGTAAAGTCGGTGATTTAAGTCCTCATTTGGCACGTCTCATAATGAAATGGCATTGGCGAAGAAAACATAATTGATTTTGCTCCATAGTCACTAACACTAGCTATTTGTACTTGTCTCTGACACCTCGCTCGTATTCTGTTTACATTTAAAGTTCGTAATAACGTAACATAGTTTAAATTTGGCTTACATGTCAACAAATCCCTAGCAGATACATTGCATCCTTCATGCACATGATTTGGATCCAAACAGTTTTTGTATCTCTGTCCATGTTTTAATTGACAAGAAACCAGTTAATTCAGCACTCCTTTACTTCAGTGACCTGCATATGTTCAATGTTTTCATAGCTACAAATTCAGCAGCCTGCTTATTTGCTTTTGACAATATCAGTTATACAATATTACATAGTACAATAACCCGACTTGCCTTGACTTATAATTTCTGCACTGTTTTGGGTTCTTTAATCAATTCAATGTATATAATTAACCGAATTTCTGTTTGTTTCGTTGTGGGCGACTATTGTAAGACGAGTACGTGACATCCACAAATGACTATCTACATTAAACCATTTTTTTTCAAGAACACCTGTCACAGGCCAAACGACATTCAACACAACTATTTGTTTGTTATGTGCAAGACAAACGAGTACCGTACTTATGTGGGTTCACTGGGTTGTGTGTGTGTGTGTGTGTGTGTGTGTGTGTGTGTGTGTGTGTGTGTGTGTGTGTGTGTGTGTGTGTGTGTGTGTGTGTGTGTGTGTGTGTGTGTGTGTGAATTATTATTATGTAGTCGCTATGTTGTACTGCATTTATATATTATCATCATAGGACACATATACACCACGGTACAGTAAAATAATATCCAACAACCAGCAGTCGACTGTTCAAAGTTTACTAACTGATTATTAAACGTAGTATGCAAACAGTTGTCTTTTATTATGCTATTCTCTTTCTAGTCACTAGTACGTGGATATCGATATTTAAATTCCTACCAAAACCCTGTGCGTAATTTCAGTAGATCATCATGGATGCTAGTATAACTCACTAGATCATATACGTAAGCTCACCACATGGGTGTTAGTATAACTCACTAGATCATACACGTAAGCTCACCACATGGGTGTTAGTATAACTCACTAGATCATACACGTAAGCTCACCACATGGGTGTTAGTATAACTCACTAAATCATAAGCGTTTAATTGCTCCCAATCGAGATGTCATGGTATAAAATGTAAACATGGTTGACCCAAAAATAACCCCCTTTATTGTCAACGAATTATATTTTAGGTGTAACATTTAAGTTTTTCATTTGCGTCTAATAGTGTTAGTGAGATATCATGTTACCCCATTGAACCTAAGGAAGTTAAGAACAGAAGCAATTCAAATACAAAAGTCCACATTCTGCAATGGTTGCCACGCATAACCATCGTCATGATGAGAACACGGCGGTGGTTTTTATACTTTTTGTTATGTTGTTGAATGTTATATTTTGCAATACACTGACAGCATTTTCTTGTATTTATTTACTTCCGGGTTTAACCCTGATGTCTAAACGAACTACAAATCGAGATTATAATCCATTAAAAATACCAAGACACATATTTGGGATGTCCGATCAGTAAAGCATTCATGCAAGTTTGACGAACACGTCCCGATGCAACTCAAATCACGGTTCGCAAAAGAACACCATCGGCAGTTTCATCTTGGATGACCGCTGAGTTCCTGCAAGCTAAGAGACACAACCATTACATCGAGCGATTACAGCTGAAATCATACTGTCACTGGACAAGCCAAGTTACCAAATGCGATACCCCCATTGCAATGGACACTTAACAAATACTAAATAACTTTGGCAAAGCAGGGCAGCTACGGAAATGTCCTGCTCCGTCACCACCTGATCTGAACAGGCACCATGTAACATATTTTCTAGATAATGTCAGCCGTTTTAGCATTTTCAAATGTTATTCAAGATCCTATGACAATCGAATACAGTTAAACTCGCCCACGGTGTTGTCATATATACCACATACAACTATGAACATTTGCCTAAGAGAACTTACCTTCCAAACCTTACCAATTGCTAACCGGTTTCAGTCTACAGAGACAATGCAAAAACTGCAGTCGATCTTCTCAGGTTTTACTGGTGTGGATCAGAGAGCGGATATAATGAATATCGCGCAACAATGCTCTTCACGTCGATCGTGGACGCCACCTTTGGTTGTTCGTTCTCCAATCATGTCTTTCTTCCTCGCCCCTTGCTCCCAATCTCTCTGTTTCTCTTCAACTATATAAGCACCTCGTCCTAGCTCCACCAGTCATTGTTTACAGTGGTTAACTGAAACAGGTACAAAGCAACGGCGATATACCACATTAGGAACATTATAGCATACTGAACTGCATACATAACAATACAAATGTCTGCAAATTGCTACTATCTGCGTATTCTAATGTTATTGTTTGTTTAAAAACTGTCTCTGGTTACTCGTTTTGGGGTTTTTGTACTGCTGTGTTCACAATAAAAATAACTTGAATGCAGCGAAATGCATACTACACAAATAGCATTTTTTATGGACTTACGGGTGTGCACCAACAGAATGACGAACAATGGGTGATATAAAAAGAACGGCCACTGAATATTTAGTTGTTTAAACCATTGTTTCCCTGGATAGTGTGGGGCGCGCGCTTGTTGCTGATAACGTCTTGTGGTACCTGCAGCGACAATCGTATGACAATACACTGATCGTGTTGAGGATACGACAATGAACCAAGTGTGTCGACACAATGCAGTGAATGTCTGCTCGTCTTAAACATACACAATTGGAGGCGCGAGTAATTGTAGGTAGAAGCAATGGTGGGAGCGGCTACCAGACAGTGATGTTAGTCACAAGATGACACCGTTCCCACTAGTTGCTGCTCTACTATACGGTGTGCACGTGAATATGCCTGTATTGCACATTCAACAAATTTGTTTAATTCGAACTGACCTAATAAAAGTAAACGTAAATTCTTATGTAGCGTAGTATCCTGTCGTCGGGACTGCTCAAACCGTTTTACACTTTACTCCCTGGCAGACCTGTTCAATCGAACACCACCTAGACTTATACTTGAAGCATTCAGCCACGCTGCAATTAATGAGCGAATACTATTCGTACACAAATATCCACCACTGTCTATAGCCAGGTACTCATTCATACAGCTGAGTGAACTGACGCAATGTAGAATAAACAAACCTGCCGCACAGGATTCGAACCCGGTTCTCTCAGTCGAGATTCCGAAGTTTTTACATTGCGCTCCACGTGGTAGTGGTAGGCTGTACCATATTAAATGGTCGACAACGTTCCCATGCCAACAGCAAACCGACCTGTTTTTTGCTACTTTTTACGCCGCTTTGTGGTTTCGTGGTAATTCTAATGCACCAAATCGCGTTGTATTTTATGGTCTGTGTCTATCGTGGTTCTAGAACAGCATTCATTGCCTGATACGAATATAAAGGCAGGCGAAACCGATGTGGACATGCCTTGCAGTGCCCAGTCTTCCTATGAATGCTTTGCGTGACCGTGACATCCAGCTGACGACTTCTTGGCCGTTTTCTCTCTGTCAACAAGAATGTCAGAATTGAAGTAAAGATGAAGCATTCTATTGAAAGGTATCTGGCACAAAATATCACTAACAATGCGAGTTCTTGTCCTAATCGTGGGATTACAGCTGTTGTCTCCTTTCTAAAATGTCACCTGCTGGGACCTTCTGAATGATCTACTATATGGCCAAGACCTCAAATGAAGTATTGCTACACCACAACTAATGGGCTGTTTGGCTGTCTTGATCCGTATGTATGTACTCGTCCGGGTTCTAGAAATTTGACCCGTTTTGCATGTTTTCATTACTCGGACCAGTGAAAGGAGAACGAAATTTATATTGATTGAATCAAACCACTTTTAAATTACTGTTTCTTTCAGTGGTCGTGTTGAACTGTTTTATTTGTGTTTTGCGAAACTTACTGCAGTGTTGGATACTTACTTTCACATACTTGCTTACGATGGCAGCTCATGTTTACCACAGATTGCACCTAAGCTTGTCGGTGTTCTGAAAGAGGGAGCGCTCTCGATTTAACAACATTTTGTTCATTCTCCGGTGTTCCACATTTCTCACCTTTGTGGTCGGTCTCTTTTCTGAAAGCGATTGCTCCAATTAGTTCACTGTATTTGCTTAAGTTTTTGTCCTACTTGTTTATCAGGCAGGGTCCTGGAGCTTCCTTCTGTTTGGTATACGTCAGTTCTTTGCACGGACCCACGGAATACCATACCGCCAGCCATGTATGGTATGACCGAACAAGATTGCCTGTATGGAGGGAAATTAATGAAAACCCCCGCGGCTTCACCAACCACTATTACACGTGTTTTACGGAAGTATTAATACGTCAACAGCAGATGAATATCTCACTGCCAGATGTTTGTTTCATTTTTATTTTTCACTGTACGTTGTCCGCCTCTGCGTCGTCCGGTAATATGTCAAAAGTTTCCGGGCAACGCACAATTCGCCAGATCCTCCGACGAGTTCCAAGTCAATATATGACATCCACGTTCTGTAAATAGCAACACTGAACCTGTGTTATATACATGCAATCCCTGTGTTGTAAGCCGTGTATAGTCAAACAGAATATATCCTCCAAGTCCTGTCAGAAATGAAAAGGTTTTGTTTGTTTTGGCCTCACGGCGACGGTAACGCCCATCTCCGGTTTGTGTCAGATATCATTCGACTGCTTGCTTGTTCGGCTATTCTTTGTCGAATCTTGCATAGAGGTTGAGTAGATGTGTACAGAAGGCTCGTATCATTGCACAGTCGTTCGACAAAGTAGGTAGATTTGATGGTCAACTCGTCGCTATAACTTCACCGTCTCGGCTGGTGAACTCATGACATCCGAACAAACACGGGGGGTTCAGTGCTATTAACAACAAAATTGTGTGTCGTACCGCTGCTGTCAATTTACCTTCTCTCCGCTATCTCCGCTGAAATGATGACATCCGAAGATGGCGGGGGGGGGGGTGTTTTCGAAAAAAAATTCCCCACCACGCCGCATATTACCATTTGCACACAACTTTCACAGTTAACAAAAATACACATTAATTGTCTCATAAAATTAAAATTTTCACCGCCATTGACGCTCGCCACAAAAACAAACATTCACACTCACATTTAATGGGGGGGGGGCAGAACTATATGTCTGCCCCCCACATAAATTCCAGGGGGCAACTGCCCCCTCCCCGTTCCCGCGTTTATGGCAGGACGTGCATCAATGCACATCGTAGACTAGGCGACATACGAGAGACTTGCAGAAGCCGACGGCACCAAACCTTGTCGGTGACATCGTCCAATCCCCTGTACCGTAATATAGATTAGATACCAATTTGAAAGAGAGAACACGTAACTTATTTTAGAACAGTGGTGTTTTAGAGTATAAGCAGATAAGCGATTACAGTTATCTCAGTGAAAGAATGTGAATCCATAGCCTGAAGGTTTTCCTCTGCGCAGCACAAACACAAACGATTCACCATCCACTGCAGGATGTACCTCTAAAGCTAGACCTTTCCAAATTATTCTGCGTCTGGCTGTGCTTATCCAAAGTGCTCCTGCGTAACTGGTAATTTGGTCTCTTCTCTCCTCTTGTTTTTCTTGTTTGACATTCAGTTGTTCAGATGGTCCACCAGAATCTTGTTCTTGCGGTGTAATCTGTCATTATCCACTTTCCTCTCATATTCTATATTATTGCATGTTTGTATTTGTCGTTCTTCTGATGGTGCTGTGTGGGATTCTATAAACGATTACTAGAAGCTAATATGGAGGATTGTGTCACGGGTGATACCTTTTATTACATCAGTCGCGCCCTGCTAATCTAGATGCGTATATGCATATACTTGGGGTTGGACATCGCGTAATGTCGGATCAGAAATGTAAACTATTGTGCCAGCTGTTTTGCATACATGCCATTGTTCGCCCTGTGACTGGCGAACTGGGCCTGACGCATTTACGTCATATTGTTAAAAAGAAGAAGAAGCTCCAAACCGCCCCTGTTATCATGTTATTGTTATGGAGGTTTTGTTATTGGAACCCTGGTGTCATTAGGGCCGATCGTATCAATGCAGGTACCTCGATATAATCTTATGAAACAAGCAACACCAACAACGTTGAGAGCACACATAAAACGAATCATATCAATAAAACTAGCATTGCACCGCTTTAGGGGCGCTCGCTGGGTACACCACCCAAACAGTTCGTGCTCGAACGACGACATTGCATAAGCTGTGGGTGTCATTCATCAACTCTCGTGTCGATCAGAATGATGAAGCTAAATCAAGTAGTATTATTTGCGGTGTAACTGTGAACTCTACGGTTAGTTGGCTTAGTGTGTTGCTTAGTTCGTCTCCACACGCCCCGCGTTAGTTATATTGTCACGCCTCGTACGTATGCGGTCTACCTATTGCATAGACCTGACGAGACAGGGCCGCCCCCATCGTGTGTTTCTCGAGGGTCGAGTTTCTCGTTGGTAATAAAATCATCTCGTTACCGAGAGACACCAAACAACAGGTCGATTCATAACGCATTGAGTTCTCTTATATACATGTTGTCTGCTTGATGTTTGATGTGATAATCGCTAAATATCGGATCACATCATCATAGCTACATTGGTGATTAACTGGGGCTAAGGGCCAATATGTGAGTCACGACATAGTTAACAGACAGAAAGGCAGAAAAGTTTAATGGCATACCATACGAAAGACACAGGCAATGAGGTGTTAACGAAATTACCCTATTTTCGAAACGGCAGCAGGTGTACTCAAATCCTAGTCCTTTCGATAGACAGTCTGGCGTTCTGCCGCAGAGATACCACGTCCCGATTGTTCTCTAAATTGTAAAACATTGTGTCTTTTTTGTATTTATGTACGATTTTATTTGAACAGTAGTAGTTTATACATATTTTCGACATGTTTGTTATAGTTCAGTGTTGTTGAAGAAATTTATTTAATTGAACGTTACATGTACGACGCTACGGTATTGGATCAAATTAACTACAGCATGTGTTCATCTTCACCAAACACGGACTGAAAATGGGTTGGGCAACAAAGCAAAGAACTGGAAATATACATGGAGGGGAAGAAACTAAAATAAAGAAACAGTTTTGTATACTTGGGCGGGGCGGTATGTGGGGATGGCTCCTCAGAGACAGAAATTCGCAGGAGAATACAAGCAGGGGCGAAAGCATGGAGGAAAGTAGGTGTGATGGGAGACAGGCACATATCGCGAAAACTACTCAAGGGAACGGTACCAGCCTACCTGTATGTTCTAGAAACTATAGCAATGACAGAGAAACAACAGGAGAGGGTACAAGTGTGCGAAAACAACTGGTTAGGAGAATTGGGGGGGTAAAGAGAATAGATAAGCGAAGAGTGGAAGAGCTGAGGGAGGATGTTGGTGTGAAAGAAAGTTTCAAGAAGAAGTTGGTGAGAAGTCGGTTGAAGTGGGCAGGACACGTGGAGCGAATGGGAGAAGAAGGGATGACAAAGAAAGCAGATGCCTGGAGAGTGGAGGGAAAGAGAAGACGAGAGCGACCGAGACTTAGGTGGGAGGACTGCGTGAAGGAGATCTGGAGGGATGGAAAGGGGAATGGAGGAAAAGAGCAAAAGACCAAGGAGGGTGGTAGAGAAAGTAGTGCATGTGCAAAGAGGAGGCAGAGAAAGAAACTGTCGACGTATCCAAGCCAGCCTCACCCCTGAAGACAGGGAACGGCGAGGAGAGAACAACATGCGTTAGTTGCACAACGGTCGTGCGCAGCGTAGAGACAACGAGTGACATTATTAGACGAACTGTAAACATATCATTTACAGTGATAGCGTGCGCGGTTAGCAGAGTGTGGAGACGTGTGACATGTCAATGTTGGTCGCGACAAGTGTCACATTGACACGTCAACATAACACCACTGACACAGGGACGACAAATGTCACCAACACAAGCGCGTGCGTGAGTAGGGGAGTGATATCTACGTAGACGATAACTGAGCACACAGTATTAGGTTAGCCGCCGACTAAGTGTTGTTACTCATTTAACTCTGAAAGTCGTGCCAAATGTGCCCGTGTAAATATGTAAATATGAACACCTATTGTAACCACAACGTATGTACACTCTAATCCACTAATAGAATGACTCATTAGTTGGAGACTAGCAACTTACTCGTGCCTTGGGCTGTCGGTCATCTATTGTGCTATGAGTATACCTAGTACATACATACCCCAGGGTCCCCGCCGTCCAAAACATACGTGTGCCTAGTGTTTCCGCTCGTTGACGACTACGTTCCCGTCTCCCGACTGCGTCCATGTGCTTCTCAGCTGTCGTATATGCTTAGAGTATGTGCCGAATAAAGATGCGATGTCTTTCACTTCCGGTTCCTCTACTTCTGCATTAGGTCTACTATGTATTACGTTTCGCCCAGCAGTTGTTATTTCTGCCGCTCCCACGCCATGTGATGAGTCTACGTTGTACCAACCTCGTGACTTTCAGCAATAGAACAATGTGAATTAAACTAGCCGTGGGAGAACTGCTGTGCCGATGATGTCAATGTGATAGACACTGAAGAAGCTTACAGGTTACACGATTTTACGATGTTATTATAAAGATACGCAATGAACTAGATCGAGTGTGAAACATTTGCGATAGCAGCAAAGTCATTCAACCGGTACCGGAACATCACATGGTTTTAGAATGGATTTTAACCGGGTATGGAATAAATTATTGAAATATCAAAGCTCAGACTTCCTCTTAATGTTAGATCATTAGAACATATTACACAATTCTGCCGTCATTTAAAAACTTACCTTTATAGCCTTGCTTATCTCTGGCGTATCCATCCATCTGTTGGCAACTCGAATACTGCTTATCGATTTTGAGATTGACCAACCCCAACCTTGACCAACCCCAACAGTCTTGATGCGTCCTGAGTTTGGTTTCCAAGGACTTAGGCGCAATGGAAGTTATCTTATTATTGCATTATTATTACTATATTAAACAGTGGTTTCTTGTTGATACATGTACTTTCCCACAACAATGTATACGGTTGCTACCATCCGTCAACGGTTTGTAACTTCATGCGGCCAAATCACCTTTGAGTCATCTTGACGCCTGGAGTACCTGCTCACTTTGCCTGCTGCCAGCAGCTGACAATGCACAAAGGACGCGAGTACTACGCCGTGAAATACAAAAACAACAAAGCAATCGTGTTGTAGATCTGGCACCGTGTTGGTTAAAACGCATGTGCCAATTGCTTAAAGGTTAGAACACACTGATTTTCGCATTGGAATGGATCATGAACTGCATGTGTACATAAACGGAGCATACACTAAGTCCGCATACAACGAACTTGGACCTAGTTGGATCAAACATAAAACCTCAGATCACCGTGTTAGTCAGTGTACAAACTGTTGTGGCCAGACAACAACATTCCAATCGTGCCATTTAACCCAGTAAGCGACCTGAATGACAAACGCCTAGACCATTCCAATTACCCCGCGACAAAACGACTCAAGCAGAACAGTCTTTGTGTATACAACATATCTCCTAGGGCAATTACCCCTGTATGATGCAGTCCGTGTAGTTCGCGGTGTTACCCCGTAGGGTGAACATGAATGGGGTATTTATCTAAGTTGTGGGCGATTCGATCAGTGCTGGCCGTCGATGAACACGACACAGGGTCGAGTCAGTGTTTCCGTGGCTGGTGGGCAGCTAACGGTTAGGATCCGGTACGGATGATCCGTAGATAATCTTAACTTAGTCGTCAACACAGACAAGAACACACACACGCCGTGTGCGGAAGGACTGAAACAGGTATGTGATATACGCCGACTACGTATCAGTGTCTGGTGATAACATGCAGAATTGTATGACAATCTTTCAAAACGACGTGTGCGTGACTGCATTTCACAGCGGTTCAAGTTAATTCTTTGACCGAATCGGCCGTAGGGGCGGCGGTACGTCCACGTAGAGGCTATGCAAGTCTGGTCTGTCTTCTGCTGGCGTAATGATGTCGGCACACTTTGGCTGGACCATTAGGTGATGGTGTCCAGTCAGTTATTTTCTTTTGGCATCGTCTTCTCTCGTTGGAGTAATCATACGTGTGCTTGGTAAAAATGTGTTTACTAGTCCAATACAACGTTGTTAACTCGAACTTTCCTCAACTCGCCTTCCCGTCATAACTGGGAATGTGAACCGGGTCCAACCAGAACACACACGGCTTATCTCAAACACAAGGATGAATCGAGGTATGACCAAGGTACCACTAACATAGATTTAGTGAAATTGTACGGTACACGGTATACTCGTTTTATCAGTATTCAAAGATCAACCTGCCGCCACACTGACAAATTGATAAGATATACCAAAACGTCATTTGTTTCCAGAAGCTATTCGTAGTACCGACCGACAGGCCGAGTGGGTACGTCCTACAGTCAGAGTCATCCGCCATGTTCCGGAAGTTCTCGTCCAAGCTGTCACGGAAGGAGAAAGGCAGCAAATGCGTTAAGGTTTGGTGCACTCAGTTTGATTAGTTAACGATAATATTGTAATATTCATATGTTCGGTACTATACTACAAACTCTAATAACAGTTCGTATGTTAACTGGATTCGGAAGTTTGCTGAAATTGTTATGATAATAATTGACTGGACTTTCAGAATTGTTATCCCGATGTATGCATCTGGGGCCGAGATTCAATATTTGGTTCACGGTACCTTTAGTTAGAGACAAACATACAGAGGAGCAGAGCGGGGGGGAGGGGCGGAGAAACACCGGTTGGCGACAGGCAAGCGTGCTGACGGAGGAGGTCAAGCAAGCAGTCTGGCGGGTTGGTTGGGTGGTTGACTGGCTGGTTGGCAGGCTTGTTGGCTGGTTGACTGGTTGGTTGACAGGCTGGTTAACTGGCTGGTTGGTAGTCTGGCGGGTTGGTTGGGTGATTTACTGGCTGGTTGGTAGGCTCTGATTGGTTGACTGGCTGGTTGACTGGCTGGTTGGCAGGCTAGTTGGCAGGCTGGTTGGCAGGCTGGTTGGCAGGCAGGTTGGCAGGCTGGTTGGCAGGCTGGTTGGCAGGTGTGAATAAGACAGTGGTCAAGTCCTATGGCTCAGTCCTGACCACTTAACTGGTTCAATAATAAATTGATTCTGATTCTATCGTCTTAAACAAACATTCCACGCAACGTTTGGGCCTTGGGGCACATTTCTGTAACTCGTTAATTTAATTATTATTATTATAAACAAAAAGGAGAAAGAAATTAAACATGTATGAATGACTGATCTTTCGTTCGCGCAGGAGCCGCTAGGGGCAGCAGTGCCCTACAAGCAAGCCAACGGTGGTGACGTCATCGGAAATGGAAAACCGAACGGGACATCGGTGACTGGTGAAACAGGAGAAAAGCGAACAAAACGTGCAAGCGATGCGTCTGGCCGACCGGAAGGCATTCTCTTGGCGGAGGCTGTAGCGAAGGGAGAGGTGTCGGCGGTACGACAGGCACTCCGGTCTGGCGTTGATGTCAACGTAGTCAGTGAGGTGAGTGGCGCCATCTGGCGAATACTACTGCCAATTTACGCCGAACCCATGGGCGACAAGCTACACGAATTCCAGATCAACAGTTAAATAAATTGTAATTGTAATATAAAAATTACATTTTGTGCGCTGTGGATTTGTGGATAGCTAGAAAATAACTAAACTTTTACCTTGCGAAAAATACGCCAGCTGTTCTTTTTATGGTAACATTTGCGTGCTGTTCGAATAAAGTATCATGTAAAGGGTGGAGACCTACATGCATGGTGAATAAAATTCCGGTGCGACTCATGAGCATTTTGATAACAAATACATCAGAGACAAGTTTGTGATATTGCTAAGTGCATGGAGATATTGTTCTGTTTTCAGTCCGGAGATTCCGCACTGCATTTGGCAGCAACAAAAGGTCATTCTAAGGTTGTTCGTTACTTGTTACTGCATGGCGCAGATATAGAGGCGCGAAATGCGGTGAGACTACGGCAGTATTTCATCAACTTACCCAATTTATAAATTTGTTTTCTTGTACTGTATCTACTCAAGTAAAGCATATTCAATTATTTATTTGTTTAGTCTATAGTTTGTAGGTGGCGTTGCGAATGCGGATAAAGGTTTCTGTCAATCAAGACTAATTCCTAATACGCCAGTTGCAGTGTTTTTTTTGTAATAAATTAAATATTTCTTGTATCTCGCTAATGCTTAAGTATTGTAATTTTAGTGGGAATATTAATTAAAACATTAATGCACCGTAACGAAGTGACGTGTTACTGCAAAATACATATTATAACAAAGCATGTCTATTCACATTTCAATAACATCTAAACAACCGTGCATGTCGCCCTACCTGCCTGCGCCGAAGTCTACCTATTCACGGTCGACTGCCGTCTTGTTTGCAGAAGAACCAGAGCGTACTGCATGCGGCTGTCGACAGTGGCTTTGCAGGCACCGTCGGCGTCCTTCTAGACTATATGCACTCAGTCGACAATCGGGTCAGTTCAATTTATGCGGCGAGACATTGACACGTCTGATCGCACTCGCTAATACAAACTGCTATTCGGTCTTTGCGAATTATCCCGAAATGCACGGTGACGCAACTAACTTCCGGTTGTTATGCACTTCCGGTCAAAGTAGATTTCAACACTACTTCCCGCGCTTTGACTTATGTGGGCAGCCGACGAATATAGAAATGTATATAACAAATCACTATAGAACATACGCCTCTATGGGGACCTACTTTGAACAGTGTTGTGGCTCTCACGCCGACTGAATTGTTCGAGTAAAGGTTAATGAAATTAGTTTAATAGATTAATAGTCAAACAACTTTTTAGCGTATCCAAGACGATTAGAGAAGTTCGTCTGCGTGTCACGCAAACATCATCAGTAGGCCTACTTGTGACGTCTAGTAACGTCATCGTAAACGTGTAACAGATCGTAGTTGTCCTCGTCTCGATTGATCGGTGTTTTGGTTTTTAATTTGAACGTCTTATCGGTTTACTTCCTGTCTACTATTTTCGCAGCCTCCCATTTAATATGTAATCTAATAATTTAATAGATTAAATTGTATATTTTACAATGCTGTTATAGCGGCATTAACAGTAGTAGTGATAGTAGTAATTGTTTTGCATATGTTGTGCATGTTCAATACCTACTGTCGTCTGCCGTCAGCCCCGCGACCCGTTCGTGATGGTGCGGGGAGCGAAGAAAGGGGACAGTTACCTGATGGAGGAGGTGTCGACGTGTGGCGAGCTACAGGAGTACAAGCGACGAGGCACGGGGGTCGTCCAGCTGCTCATAGCCCACGGTCAGCGGGCCGACGACCTCGCAGTCTTCCTCTACTCCGTCCTCGACGTGCCCGTCGCTCACGCCTTCTTCCTTAACACCCGCGGCGACCTTAACATGAGGAACTTCCAGCGCTTCGAGTCGAAGGTCAGTCGGCATTGTTTGTGGGCATTCCAGCGTCCAGCGTCCTCTACTGAGTAACACGACCAGTGCCGGATTTAGGACAGGACAGACGGGACAATTTCCCTGGGACCACCACACTGCTATTGTTGTTGTTTTTATTAAGGAGACCTCCACAAAAGGCTTTTTGGGTTATTTTTATATGGTCGAAACGTTTCTAGAAGTAACGTGAGTGTTTCCATATGATGAAACTTGGTGTTCGCAGTGAGCAATTGTCGTATGTTGCTGTGGTGTCCCTATGTGGTAGAAGCTAGGAAGGAGTGAGAACTATTATCACACGATATTGGGAAACACTGCCAAGGGGCCACCACAGTCCTAAATCCGTCCTGAACAGGACTAACTTATTCGAGTACTTGCATTCAGTATTCCATTGTAACTCTGTTGATTTAGTTGTGAGTACTGTGCGGAAAGTAAGATATTGAATGTGTGTCTCCCTGTAGAGTGACCACCTCTCTTATGCAGCTAACTATCCTTTATATAAAAGATGGTCGCACAAGGCGGGGACTACGGTATTAACGTTACTGATATTAAAAACAAAATGCTGTATTTAAATATTTTCCAACATAGCTGTGGAACATGTCGGCTGGAACTATCAACCGACAGATGAGTATTCCCTCTGTATCCACTACCAATGTATCGGTCAATGTTCTATTATAGGCGGTCATCGCGTTTCAGTTCTTATTTGCCATTTTCCACAAATTATAAATGTAATTCTCTTTCGCAGACGAAGTCGCTGTCAATCACAATACTCAACACGACACTGCGAGTGATGGAGGCGGCGAGCTACCAGAGCATGCGCAGTCTCATTCTCGTCTCGTGCGGTCTGGTCAAACTGACCCTGTCCGAACTGCCGAGTCTCGAACTCATCGACGTCCGCTATAACAAGTTGGAGACGTTACCGAACACAATCAAGGAATGCCCGAAACTACGCACGCTTCGCTGTGCACACAATGCTCTGCGCAAACTCCCGCTTGAACTTGGCTTTCTTGGCCATCTGATGGCGATTGACGCGAGCTTCAACAGCCTCAAGCGACTGCCGGCGTCCATCGTAAAGTGTACAGCTTTGCGGTCGCTACAGATCGACAATAACTGGCTCCTTGAGCTGCCCATTGACATCGGTTTACTGGCGTCTCTCGAGGAACTCAAAGTCGACAACAACAAACTCTCACAAATTCCTTTGTCGATCGCAGTTCTCTCGAGACTCGACGAGATCTCGTTCCACTCTAACCCGTTGTTGAACATCCCGGTTGACTTCCCCGAGCGGGCGACAGAGGTGCGCGAGTACCTCGGCTCACTGCAGCAGGACCCGGTGCCGAACAAAACCGTCAAGCTGGTGATAGTCGGACAGGAGGGGGTCGGAAAGACATCACTTCTCAATGTAGGTCGAGTTCTTGCTTAGCTCAAATCTCTGGCGTCTTGTTGGTGCACGAATCACGGTTTTTGTCTTGCTTCAACTCGTTCTTAACAAAACTTGTCCAAATACGAAATATCGTTACACTCAGCTACAATCGTTATCATTTGTAATAGAGTATATCTCTGTTTTATGACGGTATGTATATAATAAAAAACGATATTCTACTCGAGTTCAACTTTACTACGATTGAATGATACTGTTTTCTACAGTGGCACATATATTTTCCCTATATCATTTTTTTGTAACACGCTACATTACTTTTCTAGTACGTTCCATAGTCGTATTTGCCTCCTAGGAATACTTTGAATTACGGCGTTGTTGGTGGTAATATCGTGCTACTATTCCCTCTGTCCGGGGCTCCTCTGTATTCAAATACCGCCAATATCGTTTACTAACAACCCGCATTGCTCCCACGAAGGCCCTGAAGAGAACCTTCTGGGTGATCCCGCGGACTCAGTCGACGGAGAAGACAGAGGGCGTGGACATTAAGGACATCCAGCTGGACGACACGACACTCCGATGCTTCGACTGCGGCGGCGACGTAGACTTCAACGAGACCCACAACTTCTTCATCACCCAAGGCGCGCTCTACCTGGTATGCTTCAACATGAGCGAGTACTGCCTGTCGACGGTGGAGCGCGACAGCTTCTTGCTCGGCCGCCTCCAGCTCTGGCTGCAGTACATCTTCAGTCGGGTGCCCAACGCTCAGGTGCGGTTCTTCTCTTCGGCGCTAAGAATTGCTAACGTTGGCGTTCATACGGGAAATATCCGGCTTCGTTTTATAATTGAAGAGGTGTATTTGTTTTTTTGTGTTGCTCCGGAAACTAAAAAATATTAAAACGTAGACACATATGTCAAAGGAAAAGAAAGAGGACATCATTACAACAAATGTAACTATGTTGGAGAGTAATATATGTAATAACATGAAATCGTTATATAACGTTATTTTTCATAGGCGTCGGAAGCCGGAACCGTGGGGGGGGGGCTTTTATGGAGTGAGCCCTCCAACATTTTGTCAAGGGTTGTGCAGCTGAACCCAACCCCCAATATATTCACTATGTTCCGACGCCTCTGCCGTTGTATTACTACGCGAAGCTTATATTGCCGTTATGCGTATATTGAAAACAATTTCACACAAAACGTTACCAATAGTTTTGTCTGTCTGAACATTTCTGCTGAAATGTACAGGGTACAGCACACGTACACGCACATGCGCACGCACGCACCCCCCCACACACACGCACGCACTCACGCACACACACATAAGTTGACATACAGACACATAGTCATATAACAGCCTTTCACCACACTCGCAGGTGATGATCATCGGTACCCACGCCGACCACGAGTCTCTCAGCCGAGAGGTATTTGAGGAGATCTGGGAGAAGTTGAGGGAGCTCCTTGTGGACGCCCGCGAGCACCACACGGGTTACTTCCGGGGTGTCGACCGCGTGTCCGACTGTCTGCTGTGTCAGGCAGACTGTCGCTGTCTGCGGCGCTCGGCCGGGCCCGAGACAGTCGGCTTCGTCAACCTCGGCTACAACGACGAGGCAACCGGCTCCGAGGACGAGACAAGCTTCAGGTGAGTGGGGTACGGCAACATAGTGGTTAGAACGGCAGACTATAAAATATTCGAAGCTTGGGTAATTTAGTTCACCCCACGTTGCATCAGTTCGGTCAGCTAATTTAGAAATGTGTATCTGTCTGGCGGCCGTTATTTAATTATAATGTTATTTAAATAGTCCGTCCCAAATATCATGTTCAGATTACCAGTTCAGAGACTGATATCGATCAAACAGAATAAATGATTTCTCATTAAAACTGTTTATGATGTATAGGCTAACAGTTGACGCGCACTATAAGTAATTTGTTGGGATTTTTTCAAACTGTTCTTGATATCCAAGGGTACATAAAACAGTGCAGCTCTTAATGGGGATTTCCATACTTGTTCCTTTCAAGCGGTTATTCGTTACATGAGTCTTTACAGCAGACGGCCATTGCTGACTTACAGTACATAACTTAATTTTACAACATATTTATGATTTGATTAAGAAAAACCCGAAAATAGTTGTATCTTTATGATTACGGGATATTGGAATGTACTTGTAGCGACAGCCCGTCCAACGCCGTCTCCTTCCCCCACATTCTCGGCTACTACGAGGTGAGCAGCGTGAAGGCGGTGGGGCGGACAGGAATCCGGCACATCAACGTCAACCAGAGCATCGAGCACGTGAAGACGGCGATCAGACGGCTGAGTGCGCGGCTCATCGAGCAGAACCCGCGCATCCCTCGACGCTGGGCCGACGTTCAGAAGTCACTGCGCAACCACATCGCTCTCAACCCCGCCGATTGTGTCGCCACTGTCGAACAGGTTCGTTTGGGTATATTTTGTTGTTGTTCCCGTCGTGTTTCCCTGTTTGTAAGATCTTGCCCTGCTCTCTCCACCAACTGTCTCCACCCCTCTCTATCTTCTTCTCTCGTTCTCCCCATTCTCTCCCAGTCCTTTACAACACTCGCTAGTTGTCTGTAAAGTTATGTGTAACTGGTGTTATCATCTGTGGAGTTTGTGCTATCCTACCTGCGATAAGTGAGTGGTGAACCACTCTACACAGAGGGCGCCACTACGGGAATGACCTATAAAATATTAAACTATTGTAATGATGGAAACTGTTGCTCTTTATTTGTTGTTTTATGTGCTTTTTATTATTGTTACTGTTATATGATTATGAATTCTATTATTGTTTATAGCAGTACTGCAACTGCTACTACTGCTACTATTACTACAACAACAACAACTACTACTACTACTACTACTACTACTACTACTACTACTACTACTACTACTACTACTACTACTACTACTACTACTACTACTACTGGTAGGGGTAGGGGTAGGTGTAGGGGTTTTGGTAGGGGTGGTAGGGGGTGGGGGTGGGGCGTAGGGTAGGGGTAATGGTAGGGGTAGGGGTAGGGGTAGGGGTAGGGGTAGGGGTAGGGGTAGGGGTAGGGGTAGGGGTAGGGTAGTGGTAGGGGTAGGGGTAGGGGTAGTGGTAGGGGTAGTAGGCCTAGTAGTACTGAAAGTGTGCTAGCGCTAATGACCGTAGCAGCAACGCAACGGCAGCAGTAAAAGTATCAATAGCAGCAGCAACAGTGACTGTGCTTACGCTCCAGGTACGCGTACTGTTGCCGCTACAACTGCTGCAGTTGGGCAAATATGTATATCGCAATAATATATATATATCTGTCGCAGGTGGAGAAGATCGCACGGGCTCAGGGCATCGTCGAGAGCACGGAGCTCGACAGCATGCTGCAGTTCTTCAAGGCGCAGGGATACGTGCTCTACTTCCCGCAGCTGCCCGCCATGGCCGACCTCGTCATTCTTGATCCCGAGTGGCTCGCCAAAATTTTCTCTTCCGTCGTCTCCTTCCGCGACACCGGCATCGACGACAACGGCTTCATGAAACGAGACGCGCTCTGTGCCACGTGGTCGCACGTCGACGAGCGCATGCGCGACAAGCTGCTCACCCTGCTGCATCACTTCGGCATCTGTCTTCCGGTGGGCGACGGCACGCTGCAGCTGTTCCCGTGCAAGCTGCCGATCGGTGAGCCGGACGAGACGGCGTGGTCGTCGTCGCCGGCCCCTGGGGAGCGTCAACTCACCTACACCGTCACCTTCCCGAGCTGCGTGCCGCCGCCGTTCTTCGGCGACCTCACCGTCTACATGTTCCGCAACCGTGCCGAGGTGCCCGAGGACGGAGACTTCGCGCAGACGTGGCGCTACTACGCCAACCATATCCTCGACAACTTTCGCTTGAAGTCCGTCGGGTGTCGCCACTGTGCCGCCGCCGCTACCGCGGCGCCGTCTGGCGATAGCAAGCAGTTGTTGCATCGGGTGCACGTCGAGTTGATTCCGCACCGACGCACGTTGGTCGTGACTGTGCGTGGTGCGCATGCGTGCTGCATGGTCCGCCAGGTGGTCGACATGCTCAACAACGTCGTGCAGAAGTTCGAGGGGCTCGGCACGATTGAACTAGACACGCTGCTGTGTCCAGGATGCTACATGCAGGGCAGCAAAGACCCGCATCGCTTCAGCGCCAAGCAGCTCGCTTCTGAAGGCGGCGATGTCACTTCCTCGAGCGACGGGCGCGTCATCTGTCGGAACGCCCACGTACTCGGGGACGCTAGCACCGTGCTGACGGGCGCCGTCAACGACTCGTGTCTACCGACGGCGACACTGAGACCCAAGTCGGACCGCGACAGATACGACTTCTCCGGCTGTCCCCGGATGTTCATCATGCTTCCGGTCAACCGAGACGGACTCTCGTTCGACCGCGATCTACGGCTGTTCGCGTCGAGTCTCGTACATGACGGTTTCGCCGGTCACATGCTGTGTGAGTTCCCGGACGGCTACCACCTGACCCAGGCCCCCGGCTACCGCCTCCGTCAACCCGTCGAGTTCATGCGGGAGTACGGGGAACACGTCCTCGCCGTGCTGCGGCTACTGCGGCATGTCGCCGGCTCCACGGTGTCACCGCAGTACGCGACACGGACTCGGGCCGTCACCAAGACGATCGACGCCTTGCTGCGCGACATGTCCTCCCGCTTCCCAGGCGTGCGCGACGCCGGCGCGGGGCTCTCCCCGGACGACATCATCGCTCTAGTGCAGCGCGGTGGACGCCGGGTAAACCGGGAACAGTTGCGTCGCTACTTCCACGTGACCGACTCGCCGGACGCGTTCGGTCCGCTGCGGCGTCTCTACTACGGCGACCAGGAGATGTGGCTGTGTAACGAACACTTCCGGCAGATGCGCGTGCTCACCATCGGCACGGTGCAGGTGGACGCGCATGTCGAGAGCATTGCTTGAGCCAATCACTGTACAACCGATATAGGCTCACAGTGTTCATTTTACGTAACCTGTGATGACTGCGTCACGATCAGAAAGGTTACACTAACTCCTGTTTGCCAGGACAAACGAAGCACAGCCAGTGCGCATCGTATACAAACATGGTTGCGTGCCGGCAGTGGAAGTACAATTTTGTGGAAACTTACTTTTATGCACAAATTATGTTGCAGAAATGTTATTAAAATTGTTGTATTTGGTTAGTTTTCGGTATATTATCTTCAAACCAAATACGACAATCTTTAAAAAACACAATGATATTTACTGGAAAGGCGTAAACAGCAAATACAAAAGGGTTTACATTTTGTAGTTATTTTTGTATACATCATGAACTTAAATTACAATCTATTCACTGTGTTACGTTATGCTCTTGGGAGCCAAGTGCAATGTTACAATCTGTATATACACCACCCACAAATGTGCCTTGATCTGTGTGACACCGTCTGTAACTTAATGCAGTGAGTAACTTATATATATTATAGAGAGAGACGTCTACGTCACCGCTCAGTGACCATCTGTGCTGTTCATTGTACTTCCTACAACGTGATCACTCACATCGCATGTTGGTCAATCGTACCGGTCAGACTGTATGTCCTGTGTCAGCCCCGTTGTATCTGCAGCGGTGTGATTGACACAATGCGAGCGACCATGCCTCATTTAATGCTTACGTTAATCATACACGAAAATCAATCGATGGAGGATTAATCACCGTTATTAATGGGTGTTTCTAGGTTCCACTATAGGCGGGTATATTTTAAGAATACAATGTTCTAAAAATCATACGAACACAATCATATTGTATGTCGATATCGACAGGATTTTACACACTTTATTTAATTTTTTTTATTCACTGAATAGTGTCCTTTTCTTTGTGCAAGAGTGGTGAAGATAACAGTGCAAGTTATTTTAATGAAAACTTAAATAATGTTTATTCACAGAGTGACATGTACAGGAATGAATAAAATATAATGTTGATAATAAATCCTGTCCAGGTTTGTGTCCACTACCGCGGCGACCACAAAGAGACATACAGTGATGGTGACACGCCTAGCAGTCGTCTCAACGTGTGCGCGCAGCGCGCGTGCGTTTGTGTGTGTGTGTATGTATGTATGTATGTATGTATGTGTGTATGTATGTATGTATGTATGTATGTGTGTGTGTGTGTGTGTGTGTGTGTGTGTGTGTGTGTGTGTGTGTGTGTGTGTGTGTGTGTGTGTGTGTGTATGTATGTGTATGTATGTGTATGTATGTATGTGTGTGTGTGTGTGTGTGTGTGTGTGTGTGTATGTGTATGTATGTGTATGGTATGTGTGTGTGTATGTGTATTTGTGTGTGTGCGTGTGTGTGTGCGCGAGTTTATGTTGCATATTTTAAGCGGATATCTTGCACCAATTTATTGGTGTGCATTTTTATGATGAACGCATTCATTGCTACCCTTACTTTAGAGTGATAATCGTCATTCGTGAACAAGTTAAATTAAAGTATGTAGCTGTTTTGTAAATTTAATCTACTAAGCGGCGTCCGTAGAGTAAGATGGAGTAGAGTAAACATGGTGCAAGTTGGTGACGTCATTGAAATAACGTTACAGTCACAACTATAGTCCACCAGTTGATGGATCCATTGTGTATCTTACTGCCTAGCAATCAGATCCGACAAGTTTAATAATATGGCCACAGCAAATGTGAAGGTGTTGGACATTAACATTACTGACGCCATCTGGTTAAAGACTTTTGTAAAACGTATGCCGGCAAGGTACAAGTGAGGAACAGATAGCCTTGAGTATCCATACTCCGTAATGTGGCGCCATTGTATGTCGCTCACATGAGAGCTTGGAATCATACAAACGTCCCTCCACGACGAAGGCCGTGGATCACGATAACCTATAAAAATTAACTGATGTGTTATGTCATAAAATAACAGCGGATGCTTTTAGTTTATTCGAAGCTTTCCAACCAACTTTAAATTTCGAACACATTGACAAAAGTCAGACAATAGAATAAATTGTTTGAACCAGACTATAGAAGAGACGACTATTTTCATTATCTCTCATGGCACCAGAGAATGTTCGACGAGACGTTGTGATATAGGGTACAATTCCCAAATGGTGATGACGATATTATCTAAGACAGATCTTGACAAAGTATATCTGTTAAGATCTTTGTTCGCTTGTTTTTGCGTCTGGTCAATATAACGCATTGATAGTACAGAAATACATACAAGTTCCCTCCAAGAGTGAAGGCCGAAGGAGCTCGCGACCGGAAACGGGTTGCCGTTTGGAGAGTGGCTCCCTTTGCTAATAATAATAATAAACTTCTAAAAAAGTTGTTGTAAACAGATGATCTGAGTTTCCTGGGAATATCCGAAAAACGCAAGAGACTAACCAAATAGGACGGTTGTTGTGTAGAAAGGGTACGTAGCAGTGGCTGACTTGTATTTGATTTGACACGCAACCGGAAGCCAGTGCAACTGTTTAAGCATGGGTAGTGAATATCGGTGACAGTGAGAAACGAGGGGCCTTGAGTACCACACGTGCGAAACAATAGCATTTAGCTCAGTACTTTTTTTAGCAATCTTGTCTATAGTAATTTATATCAGCAAAAATACGTACATCGCATTACTGATGCGGCATGACGTCTGCCAAATCAACCGATCCCGCGTGTAGTTTTCGTTTCAATAACTTCTCTTTATGGTTTTGTCATAAAGAATAAGTTTTGGGCCCCAGTATCAACAGAATATACGATGGTTACGACATCCATTTTGGTGACTTGACGGAGCTTTGCCAGACAACAGGTCACGTGATGGATAGTTCGATTAACTCTGCTCATTTAGTCAGATTCGTCAATGTTTACATCTGTTGTAGTCCGATTGTGACGTCACGTTCTGGATCCGTTAGGAATTAATGATTCCGTCCCAGCCATTTTGATTCTACAGGGGCCTACTAAACAGCTAATTAAGTTATCCGTGATTCTGTTGAGCGCAGTTCACTGTCTGTCTTAGGCTGGACAATGACATAGTTTAATTACAAAACTTATTTCCGAAAGATAAAGATACTTGGAGCCGTATTGTAAGAGGTAAATACTTTCGGAATCCTAGTGTCTTTGAAAGAAAACATCATATGATTACCACACTACGATTCAAACTGTTGCACGTTGTCTGCAAAGGAGCATGCACAGATAGTTCGAGAATATCTAAAATGGAATTAGACTCGTAAACGGATGAACGTCAAGAAGGGTTATGCAGTTATAGATGCGGCTTTGATACGACGCCTGACCCAGTCGCTTCATCATCCTTCAGCCGTCGAGCTGATCTAGTTTCGCCGCCAGTGGCCAAGCTGCTGAAGGGGTCGGCGACCTTAGGATTGGATTAACCAGTCCGTCTATTTCTGTCACCACTGCCTCACGCCTGCTTTGCTTCATACTGAAATAAGTTAACCGTTCGAAGCCATGAGACTAAATTATCTCATAACAATCATTAGATTCATGTTTATTACATAAGATGGTTAGGACTTTTCATCGATCCCTAATTCGCAGTTGAAGCGAAATGTGTGTTCCTATGTGAAGATCGGTGTTCTGTCCTTATGACTGCTCAAAGCACCGCTTGCTGGTAGTTCTGTTCATTATAACACTTATCCAACTTTTCAGTGAATAATTCAGCTACTTTATAATTAATACGCGAAAATGAATTCGTCACAAGATTCTGTCACTTGTTGTAACTAATTAGTTATAATTACATTTATGTTATTTAGACATGGGGACTAAAATAGCACAGCGCAAACGTCTTAGCCCTTGCGGTACTCAATCACTAAACATATTGGAGAGAGTTGATGCATAGGCTTAAATATGTTGTATAAATGTGTGTGCGTGCCTTTTCATGTTTGCGTCTACGCGCGTGCATGTGTATGCGTTTACGCACGGCATTGTGGATGCAAATTGCTAAAGAGCACGCGTCACGGGATGGAGGAAATGGACCGGAACTGGATGAAAGGCAGAATGATTAGGACTACGGGTCGGAGAGGAAGGAACTACAAAAATAAAAAATAAGTAACCAAATTATTACGTCTAGACAAGAATAACTATTACACAAAAACACGACGACTATAAGACTAATATAAGAGAAACTTTGAACACTCTTAACAGCATAATGGGTAAAAGAAAATCTGAAACCACATATTTGAAAAAGTTTTGTGTTGGTGAAAACCTAGTAGTATTAGAAAATAAAGAAATAGCTAACCATTTTAACAATTTCTTCGTTGACATAGGTACCACATTATCCAATCTCATAGAACCCTGCCCGGGAACAAAGCCAACCGACTTTGTAAAACGTACCGTATCACAATCAATGTATATGTCCCCCGTTACTGAGCAAGAAGTACTCGAAATTGTCTCTGGGTACAAAAGTACAAGTTCACGGACACGATGAAATCAGCATGAAAATAGTTAAGCACGTAATGAAGCAAATTGTACAACAGCTAACCCACATTTTAACAGATCATTGATCAGCGGATCGTTTCCAAATTATCTGAAACTGGCAAATGTCATTCCTATATTTAAGTCGGGAGATCGTTTTCAATTTTCTAATTATAGACCTATATCTCTCTTATCTCAATTTTTAAAAATACTTGAAGATATATTCAGCGAAAGGCTAACGTCTTTCATTGAAACACAACGCATATTGACAGATGGGCAGTATGGCTTCAGAAGTAATCACTCAACTTCACTAGCTTTAACAGAATTTGTCGAAAAGATTACTTCCGCAATGGATAAATGCCAAAGTACGATTGATGTCTTTATCGGTCTAAAAAAGCTTTTGACAATGTTGACCACAAAATATTGCTAAGTAAATTGCAATGCAACGGAATAAGGGGTCTGGCTCTGGACTGGATACAAAGCTACTTAACCAACCGTAGACAATATGTCTGCTATAACAACAGTAACTCAGAACAAAAGGAAATCAAGTGTGGAGTCCCGCAAGGTTCAATCCTTGGCCCATTATTATTTATTCTGTACATAAATGACATGGGTGTAGTCTCAAAATTGCTTCATATTATTTTGTTTGCTGATGATACAAACATTTTTATTGGCCTAGTAACATAGATGATGTAAGCACTGTTGTTAAGAACGGAACTAAAAAACTAGACCTGTGGTTCCGAGCGAACAAATTATCGCTCAATGTGAACAAAGCTTTTTTTATAATGTTTAACAATAAAAAACAACCTAGACGAGATGTGAATATACTTTTGAATGGGATAAATATTGAGCAAGTATCATATACAAAATTTCTTGGAGTAACCATTGACGAAAACTTAACATGGCAAGAACACATATCAAAAACCATAGCAGTTTTGTATAAAACTATGCATGTTCTTAATTGTCAAGCGTTTCACACATTATATAATTCACTTGTTGAACCATATATGTCATATTGCTGTGATATCTGGGGAAATACTTATCAATCTAGACTAAGAAAACAATCTATGTTACAGAAAAAAGCTATACGTATTATTTATAACCTTAATTACCATGATCATACATCTGTATTTAAGATTTAGTTAAACACAAGACTATGATTATACTTTGTAAAGCAAACAACCACTCTTTAAATGGTCGTGTTCAAGCATTATTTGAACCAACCGCAGCTATACACATACATGATACCAGACAAAGCAAACTGTTCTAAGTTAAAAATACAAAAACCACCCTCCGACTGCTGTCACTCACCGTCAAGGGGATAAAAACGTGGAACAATTTAGCACATAAATTGACTCAGCTTCCAAGCTTAACACAATTTTTAAAAAACATTCAAGTTATCATTATTTTTTACATATTTTTGAATTGTTAATTGAAGATGATGTTTAGTTAAACCCATGTATTCGTAACACTTGCACTAAGGTAAACAATTTATAGATGAATTGTGAATATTATTGTGTAATTTATTTATAATTCGTATTGTATTTATTTTAGTTTTTTCGTTTGAGAAGGGCATAACAACATATAAGTCTATATCCTTTCAGCATCATCATCATCATCATCATCATCAGCAGCAGCAGCAGCAGCAGCAGCAGCAGCAGCAGCACACCATATTGTGCATGTATTATATTGTTGTTGTTGAATAAACTGCAATTCAAGGGGTTAGTCAGGGAGTAGGCGACGTGGAATTGGCTGGAGGGGTTAGTCAGGGAATAGGTGACGTGGTGTCTGGAGGGGTTAGTCAGGGAATAGGTGACGTGGTGTCTGGAGGGGTTAGTCAGGGAGTAGGTGACGTGGAATTGGCTGGAGGGGTTAGTCAGGGAGTAGGTGACGTGGTGTCTGGAGGGGTTAGTCAGGGAGTAGGTGTCGTAGAACTGGCTGGAGGGGTTAGTCAGGGAGTAGGCGACGTGGAACTGGCTGGAGGGGTTAGTCAGGGAATAGGTGACGTGGAACTGGCTGGAGGGGTTAGTCAGGGAGTAGGTGACGTGGAACTGGCTGGAGGGGTTAGTCAGGGAATAGGTGACGTGGAACTGGCTGGAGGGGTTAGTCAGGGAGTAGGTGACGTGGAACTGGCTGGAGGGGTTAGTCAGGGAGTAGATGACGTAGAACTGGCTGGAGGGGTTAGTCAGGGAGTAGATGACGTAGAACTGGCTGGAGGGGTTAGTCATGGAATAGGTGACGTGGAACTGTCTGGAGGGGTTAGTCAGGGAGTAGGTGGCGTGGTATCTAGAGGGGTTAGTCAGGGAGTAGGTGACGTGGAACTGGGTGGAGGGGTTAGTCAGGGATTAGGTGACGTGGTGTCTGGAGGGGTTATTCAGGGAGTAGGTGACGTGGTGTCTGGAGGGGTTAGTCAGGGAGTAGGTGACGTGGAACTGTCTGGAGGGGTTAGTTAGGGAGTAGATGACGTGGAACTGGCTGGAGGGATTAGTCAGGGAATAGATGACGTGGAACTGGCTGGAGGGATTAGTCAGGAAATAGATGACGTAGAACTGGCTGGAGGGGTTAGTCAGGGAATAGATGACGTGGAACTGGCTGGAGGAGTTAGTCAGGGAATAGATGACGTGGAACTGGCTGGAGGGGTTAGTCAGGGAGTAGATGACGTGGAACTGGCTGGAGGGGTTAGTCAGGGAATAGGTGACGTGGAACTGGCTGGAGGGGTTAGTCAGGGAGTAGGTGACGTGGAACTGGCTGTAGGGGTTAGTCAGGGAATAGATGACGTGGAACTGGCTGGAGGGGTTAGTCAGGGAGTAGGTGACGTGGAACTGGCTGGAAGGGTTAGTCAGGGAGTAGGTGACGTGGAATTGGCTGGAGGGGTTAGTCAGGGAATAGATGACGTGGAAATGGCTGGAGGGATTAGTCAGGGAATAGATGGCGTGGAACTGGCTGGAGGGTTAGTCAGGGAATAGAATGACGTGGAACTGGCTGGAGGGGTTAGTCAGGGAATAGATGACGTGGAACTGGCTGGAGGGGTTAGTCAGGGAATAGGTGACGTGGAACTGGCTGGAGAGGTTAGTCAGGGAGTAGATGACGTGGAACTGGCTGGAGGGGTTAGTCAGGGAGTAGATGACGTAGAACTGGCTGGAGGGGTTAGTCAGGGAGTAGATGACGTAGAACTGGCTGGAGGGGTTAGTCATGGAATAGGTGACGTGGAACTGTCTGGAGGGGTTAGTCAGGGAGTAGGTGGCGTGGTATCTAGAGGGGTTAGTCAGGAAGTAGGTGACGTGGAACTGGGTGGAGGGGTTAGTCAGGGATTAGGTGACGTGGTGTCTGGAGGGGTTATTCAGGGAGTAGGTGACGTGGTGTCTGGAGGGGTTAGTCAGGGAGTAGGTGACGTGGTGTCTGGAGGGGTTAGTCAGGGAGTAGGTGACGTGGTGTCTGGAGGGGTTAGTCAGGGAGTAGGTGACGTGGAACTGTCTGGAGGGGTTAGTTAGGGAGTAGATGACGTGGAACTGGCTGGAGGGATTAGTCAGGGAATAGATGACGTGGAACTGGCTGGAGGGATTAGTCAGGGAATAGATGACGTAGAACTGGCTGGAGGGGTTAGTCAGGGAATAGATGACGTGGAACTGGCTGGAGGGGTTAGTCAGGGAATAGATGACGTGGAACTGGCTGGAGGGGTTAGTCAGGGAGTAGATGACGTGGAACTGGCTGGAGGGGTTAGTCAGGGAATAGGTGACGTGGAACTGGCTGGAGGGGTTAGTCAGGGAGTAGGTGACGTGGAACTGGCTGGAGGGGTTAGTCAGGGAATAGATGACGTGGAACTGGCTGGAGGGGTTAGTCAGGGAGTAAGTGACGTGGAACTGGCTGGAAGGGTTAGTCAGGGAGTAGGTGACGTGGAATTGGCTGGAGGGGTTAGTCAGGGAATAGATGACGTGGAACTGGCTGGAGGGATTAGTCAGGGAATAGATGGCGTGGAACTGGCTGGAGGGATTAGTCAGGGAATAGATGACGTAGAACTGGCTGGAGGGGTTAGTCAGGGAATAGGTGACGTGGAACTGGCTGGAGGGGTTAGTCAGGGAGTGGGTGACGTGGAACTGGCTGGAGAGGTTAGTCAGGGAGTAGATGACGTGGAACTGGCTGGAGGGGTTAGTCAGGGAGTAGATGACGTAGAACTGGCTGGAGGGGTTAGTCAGGGAGTAGATTACGTAGAACTGGCTGGAGGGGTTAGTCATGGAATAGGTGACGTGGAACTGTCTGGAGGGGTTAGTCAGGGAGTAGGTGGCGTGGTATCTAGAGGGGTTAGTCAGGGAGTAGGTGACGTGGAACTGGGTGGAGGGGTTAGTCAGGGATTAGGTGACGTGGTGTCTGGAGGGGTTATTCAGGGAGTAGTTGACGTGGTGTCTGGAGGGGTTAGTCAGGGAGTAGGTGACGTGGTGTCTGGAGGGGTTAGTCTGGAGGAGTTAGTTAGGGAGGATGACGTGGAACTGGCTGGAGGGGAGTCAGGGAATAGATGACACTGGCTGGAGGGGTTAGTCAGGGAGTAGGTGACGTGGAACTGGCTGGAGGGGTTAGTCAGGGAAGTAGGTGACGTGGAACTGGCTGGAGGGGTTAGTCAGGGAATAGATGACGTGGAACTGGCTGGAGGGGTTAGTCAGGGAATAGATGACGTGGAACTGGCTGGAGGGGTTAGTCAGGGAGTAGATGACGTGGAACTGGCTGGAGGGGTTAGTCAGGGAGTAGATGACGTAGAACTGGCTGGAGGGGTTAGTCAGGGAGTAGATGACGTAGAACTGGCTGGAGGGGTTAGTCATGGAATAGGTGACGTGGAACTGTCTGGAGGGGTTAGTCAGGGAGTAGGTGGCGTGGTATCTAGAGGGGTTAGTCAGGGAGTAGGTGACGTGGAACTGGTTGGAGGGGTTAGTCAGGGATTAGGTGACGTGGTGTCTGGAGGGGTTATTCAGGGAGTAGGTGACGTGGTGTCTGGAGGGGTTAGTCAGGGAGTAGGTGACGTGGTGTCTGGAGGGGTTAGTCAGGGAGTAGGTGACGTGGTGTCTGGAGGGGTTAGTCAGGGAGTAGGTGACGTGGAACTGTCTGGAGGGGTTAGTTAGGGAGTAGGTGACGCGGAACTGTCTGGAAGGGTTAGTCAGGGAGTAGGTGACGTGGAACTGTCTGGAGGGGTTAGTTAGGGAGTAGGTAACGTGGAACTGGCTGGAGGGGTTAGTCAGGGAGTAGGTGACGTGGAACTGTCTGGAGGGGTTAGAAACATGGGAAATGCAACACAACTACATTTAGGTGTGTTGGCGCTGGAGTGTAAACAGTGTGTTATTGTTATACACACCCAGTTACCGTAATTGTAATAGCAAGAGACAAAATGCTACATGTTGCATTATGCCGTTTATTCCATGACGTTTCGCCTGCGTCCGTGACAGGAACACAAACAGGAAGTCAACATTAAGTCCCACGCCTCTCATTACGCACGATCTCGCTAATGACGTCATATCATGTGACCTGCTGCCATTCTGCTGCTCAGACCAATTGAAGTGTTCATAAAGTCATCGACGAAACTGTTAACAGCAGGCAATAAATGCTACTATAACCCATTAGCATCCGTCAATCTTCCACAGCTTCATTAGCGACATCCCGCGGCGTAATCGCTATGTTCAGGACGTGTTATCGAGGGTGTGATGCGTCCCAAATATCGGGCGTATTAAAGTTTCAGTAAGCTAATCAATACAATGCGAGGCGATGACAGGGATTTTTTATATTTTTGTATTAAAAACAGCGGATCGAACCGTCGCACAAGTTGATTAGAAGCTATAATGGTACTAGTTAATTGATGTCGTATATATAGCTTCGAATTGCTGAGGTAATTCGAATAAAATTAAAAACTGCACAGGTAGCAGTTTCACGCGAATGTTTTGTAGTGGGTACGTCACAAGTGCGAATCTACACAGATCGACAGAATTTTGCCAACTCTTGCGTTGTGACTTTTGTTGCTCTCCTGGCTCATTCTCTGCTCGTGTTCCACCAATGGCAGTCTGCTCTCCTCGCTTATTCTCTGCACGTGTTCCTCCAGTGGCAGTCTGCTCTCCTCGCCCATTATCTGCCCGTGTTCCGCCAATGGCAGTCTGCTCTCCTCGCTCATTCTCCGCCCGTGTTGCGTCAATGGCAGTCTGCTCTCCTCGACCATTCTCTGGCCGTGTTCCGTCAATGGCAGTCTGCACTCCTCGCTCATTCACTGCTCGTGTTCCACCAATGGGTGTCTGCTCTCCTCGCTCATTCTCTGCACGTGTTCCGAAAATGGCAGTCTGCTCTCCTCGCTAATTTTCTGCCCGTGTTCCACCAATGGCAGTCTGCTCTCCTCGCTCATTCTCTGCTCGTGTTCCGCCAATGGCAGTCTGCTCTCCTCGCTCATTCTCTGCTCGTGTTCCGCCAATGGCAGTCTGCTCTCCTCGCTCATTCTCTGCTCGTGTTCCGCCAATGGCAGTCTGCTCTCCTCGCTCATTCTCTGTTCGTGTTCCGTCAATGGCAGTCTGCTCTCAATTACGGTCCTTTTCATGTTCCAACATTTTGTTCGCATTATTCCCCCGCCTTCTGCCTTCAAGCTGCAACTCTGTTTTCTATGTCAATACAAGTATTCCCAAATGATAATACACAATGGCTTATTTCCACAAATGTCTTTCTATAATTCCCATTTCTTTGTAAACTATACATTACCCGCTCCACGTGTTGTTCTCATGGAGGCGTGCACACATCCTGTGCCTTTCGCTGCAAACTCCGACCTTCTACCAAACATCGAAACAGTCAACTACTTTAATCATCTGTCAGTCGATACCCATTTGCAGAAGGTCCACATCCTGTTTCCTTTTACAAGCACACACACGCACACGCACACGCACACACACCACACATACACGCACACACGCACACACGCGCACACGCGCACACACGCACACACGCACACACGCACACACGCACACACGCACACGCACACTCACACGCACACGCACACGCACACTCACACGCACACTTTCACGCGCACGCGTACACACGCACACGCACACACGCACACACGCACACACGCACACACGCACACACGCACACACGCACACACGCACACACGCACACACGCACACACGCGCACACGCGAACACGCGAACACACGAACACACGCACACACACGCACGCACACACACACACACACACATGGACGCACACGCGAACACATACGCCTACGCACGCACGCACACATATACGCATGCACGCACTCACACACACATACATGCACGCACGCACATACACACATCCACACACGGACGCACGAAAGTACGCACAAACACGTACACACACACTCGCACGCATGCACGCGCACACAAACATGCCCACCCACGCACAGACGCACACATACACACATGCGCACACACGTTTGTGAGTGTGTGTGTGTGTGTGTGTGTGTGTGTGAGAGAGAGAGAGAGAGAGAGAGAGAGAGAGAGAGAGAGAGAGAGAGAGAGAGAGAGAGAGAGAGGGAGGAGACACACACACACGCCTACGCACGCATACACACACACACACACACACACTCTCTCTCTCTCACACACGCACGCATGCACGCGCAAACACACACACACACACACACGCGCGCGCGCGCGCTTATTCTTCGATTGCAACAACATGTTCGCGGAAATGAGCTCTGCGGCCGATTGCACAAATCTCTCGGCAGCAGAGCGAACAAACAAGATGTGATATGCTACGCATTTCAAAGCTACGCAATTGTCTGTGAACGGAAATTATATCTGTAGCAAGAACCGCTTTCTAATAACGATAATATGATGATATTAACCAAACCCATCACGCAGTGGAAATAACATGATTGGAACTCTATTCATGTGCTGGAGTTTTTTTTATCGTTGCAACTAGTAGATCGATGAACAGAACAAAACGTATTGACGAGTCGATCAAGTAAGATCGTGCTGACGGAACTGGAGTCCGCGCGTGTCTTATCCAATCTGGCAAATCGCACCGATGACAGTGATTAACACGGGACGCAGTTTCCTGTTTACATTTGGACGACTTCCGCCGTCCTCAAGCCTCATTGTCCTCACTGTCGCTCGAGCTAATCAAATAGGAACGCTAATTGGTAGATGTTAGTTTGTTTACGGAGTTCGTTACGGTTGGTGTCAAAGGAAGACACACGTCGACGATTGTTAGTATCAAGTACCTTCTCAGAATCAGAGCGTGCCAACATTTATTCGGGACTGTCATTGTTGTGCCATCTTCTGTAGATGCTAAACACTTGCCATACAATGACGTCTTTCAACGATATTTAGCGAGCTGTCAAAACTTGTTTGTCAGGAAAACCATTAAAACATCATCTTGTTTTCAAGTTACTCATTCTAACTGGAACTGCGGACAAGGTCCAGAGAATGTCATTTATTGTTGCACTATTAATAATTAGAAATAGCATATATCCATATTATCTTCGGCTGTGGATCTTCTCCCAGAAATCAATGCATGATCAGTGATCTTATATTCCTGAAATAAACTGTCTGTATGACACATAATTTGATTTGGTGTAGGGCCTAGTTCAGAATGTTTTGACCTTGTAATTTGAACCTAAAAGGTGAATCCCTTAGATTTAAATAAAACCTTACCTGTTATTATTTTATTTGCCACGAAATTGTAACTAATGTAATTTAACTATATATTGATTTCCACATCTTATTATCATTGTTCTCATCGTCCTTGAACGTACACAAGTTCATAATTAAAATGCACAAACAAAGCGCCTCCAACAGATATTAACGAAATAACAAATACCTGCATTACAATATAACCAAACCTTCAACAACAGCCAACGGCAGCTACAACATAGACTCCGGAAGGAACCGTGCGGATAGTTGGGCTGGGGGCTGAGCCCCCCAATATTTTTAGTGGGTGGGGGGCTGGAGATTTAACAAGATTTAACAAGATTGCCACCCAGAGGATTAACTCTAGGTGGCAGGTGGACAAGGAAGCCCTTTGGCTTATCGAGAGTCCGACCCTTTTATCTATGTGTATCCCGCCCTTCTGAGGTATGTGTCGATTTTATTTTTAAACACATTCACGCTACTAGCACCCACACAATCAGCAGATAATCTGTTCCATTCATTTAGAGTCCTTTGTGAAAATGAGAACTTTCTTATATATAATCTACACTGCTCCTTTGCTAATGTAACTTCATGTCCTCTAGTCCTTCTATCTTTCTTAACTGAGAAAAAAAATGTCTATCAATATTTTCATAACCATTCATTATTTTAAACACTTCTATCTGATCTCCTCTCAATCTCCTGGTCTCTAATGTTGTTAAGCCGCATTTTTTAGGCGTATTTCGTAACTAAGATCCCTCAGTTTTGGTATCATTTTAGTTGCTCTCCTCTGCACTCTTTCTAGCATACCTATGTCCTTCCTGCGATACGGCCTCCACGCTTGAATACAATATTCTAAACGAGGCCTAACTATTGTTAGGATAAGCCCCCAATATTTTGGCAAGGGTTTTTCAAAAATGTTTGGTGAGTTTCGGAGGGTGCATTTAGAGGTTTTTTGTTGGCAATTTTGCCGAGTTTCAAGGGGGTGCACTTTGATGTCTTTTGTTGATGCGTTTTGGTGAGTCTGAACGGGGTGCAGTGGGGGGGTTTTCTGTAGGCGATTTTTGGAAGAGCCTCAAGGGTGTGCAGTTTTAGGTTTTGTTGAGCTCACAAATTTGGAAAGTCAGCATGAACAAGTTTCAACAACACCCCCCTCATCTTAATAGCAAGAATTAACCTTATAAAAGAGCTGTATTTGAAACTTGCAACGTTTCGATCCGTCTACAGCGGATCTTGATCACGCACTGATGTCATGTGACGCGGCTCAGATTTTGGCGGAATGATCTGGTTGTAGATGGCGGGCAGGTGGTATCCCTGGTCTCCGTTCATTGTTTGATGTAGATGGCCTCCTTTACTTTTCTCTTGTGCCAGTTCTGTTCTCTGGCCAAGACGAGATGGTGTTGTCCATGGATATTGAGTGTCCTGTGGCCAGACAATGGTCTCCTACTCCTGTAGGCTTATTCAGGTTTGTGTGTTCTTTAATACACCGGCTGAGTGGTCTTTTGGAAAAGTTGCAAGTTTCAACTATATCTCCAATGTAAATTTAATTCTTGCTATTAAAATGTAACCTTGGAGCCATGAACAATATTTTCCATACCCCTCATCATCCGGTGTTTTGGTCCGAGACTGCTGAGATCGAGTGGTATAGTTCCGGCTCAGCCCCTTCCCCTACATTTCATTCAGGCGCCTGTGTACAACATCACTCGGAAAAAACTAGAATCTCGAAGTATATTATGGTAATTGGTAATAATTGGTAACACAGTGTGTAAATCCATCCATATTTATTCCACTAAAACGATACTTCATATTAAATATACACTTTCAAGTCGTTATATTGTAAGATCACACACTTCCGCCAGTCAGTAATAAATACATTTTATATGGATGCATCATATCTTTATGCCATTGACACAATCACTGCCGTTGTCCAGCGCCCATCGGTGTCACCACATTTGCTTGTCAATTGTCACATGTGTCACAAGAGTTGACATTGCCTGTACCACATATATGTATAATCCACTAACAGTAATGTGACAAATACTTGCTGATGACATCAAACAATCGCTCTAAACTGTCAGTAAAAGAAACTATCAATTCACTGGAGCTGTATAAAACGAGAATAATGTCAGTAAATACAATAAACACGGGAACCACGATTAACTGATCTATCCACCATGTTTAATAACAAGGTCCGTCAAGCGAACAAAATGGATGCAGCACACGTGGAGTGTTCGGATATTCCGTTGTATGCTTTGTTGAAATTTTCGCCTCATGCCAGGGGCGGATCCAAAAATCGAGTCTATTTTGGGGCACAAAAACCTCCATTGGCGGCCGAACTAAATGGCGTATGGTAGAATTGTTGTTGCTGCCGCGCCGCCGTAACTTAAGTCGCCATCTCGGCTGGACGAGTGATACCGGAAGACGGGGTGGTGGGTGGGTGGGTGGGTGGGGGGGGGTCTGTTGAAATTTTTGGGCCGCCGCGTCGCTGTAACTTATGTTTATTATAGCCTCAACAGGAGCACGTTTCAAACGATCTAGGGGGCACGGTCGCGTGGGCCCGTTATAAAAAGTCTGCGGGCACGCTTAATTCCTAAGGAATAGGGGGGCACGTGCTTCCAAGACACCTGGATTCACCCATACACGCCGCCCTACTAACGTAATGCACCTACATTACTTATGTATAGTATTGGTGTCAAAGCAAAGCCTGACGGAACTAATGCGCATACTTGTTGTGTAATGTACACAAACGCCTACGTACTGGATCCGTCAGTTGTCATTAAGATTAAGGTAACAACGGGTTTTTATTTAATCTAATTAAATTATACATTATTAACATGCACAAACTGTAAAGATTACTGGAATACGTGAAAGATCGGACATTCCATACTTGATGCCACAAGCTATTTGTGTAATCACAATCAGATTGATGAGAACTTTTATTCGGACCAGCCACATAGTCAAAATATAATTATACAGAGTTATTCGGATGTGCAAAAACCACCCAGTGCTCACTCAATCTACTATCTATATTGTTCTTTCTTCGGTTGTCTGAATGCAATTGTCCGGTGTAACGGGGCGAGACTAGTCCTGTGTCTAAAGTAGGCGTGTCCTAGGACCGCGCCAGAAATACGCGTTGCTTGTGATGTTATTTGTGCTAGTAATACATTTAAGTTACACATTTCAATTGCATAATACATAGTATCAACATAATACATAGTATCAACATAAATATAACAATTTAAGAAATTATTTGCAGAGAAAACATAATAAAAACAACAGTACGAAGAAACAACACATTTTTGGCACGACAGCTATTGGACGGTCAAAGGCAAGGTCAAACGTCAAAAGGGCAGTTCAAATTGATCACTGCGTTTGCGCGCACGCGCACGCGCACGCGCAATACGAAATGCACTACTGTTGACCTCTTGGCACGGGACTACACTCTTGGCACGGGACTACACTCTAGCCGTTACACCGTCTACACAAGTACATTGGTTGATACGTAATTACGGTTTGAACGGCACATATATATTATGGCATCGTGTGTATGTGACTGTTACGTACAACAGTCAATATTCAGTTTTTGTTTCGATCGCTTTTGATTTGTTTTTATCAAACGTCCTGTTAACATGGCAGTCACTCGTGCAGGGCGTTGAGAACTGCAACATTCTCCAATATTTTGTATTACTGGCCGCATTACATTAATACACGTGCAATATTAATACACACTTAACACACTGCAAAACATTGTAATGCAGTGTTTTAATGCAACTGAATAACTTCCTTAGTGATCATACACAACATAATGAATACATAAACCGACATTTCATCTCAACTATTGTGAAACAACATTTAACGTTCATACATTTATGATAAAATATTAATTGAATCCATTCTTTGATATTCTTGATAACACTCTGTACAACTCCCGACTAACTTCACAACCTCTAAAGCCAGACCCGCTTGCTCATGCGATATGTGATCTACCGGCTTGACCATCTATGATCAACTGCTCTCTGATTGCACTTGCCGTAAAGAGAAGCCTTCACTTTAATATGGCAGAACGGCGAGTAGCGACAAATGGAACTCGGATATGATATGTTGCAAGCTTCGCCCGTGGGCTGTTAGGACTTCTCCAGACAGCATCGGTGACACAACAGGAGAATGGCGGCAATCATCAACACGAAGGCGGCTATGCCGTAACATATGAGGATCTGGACGAAGGTGAACATATACACCGTCTCGTCGCACCAGTTGCTCGGCTCGTGCAGCAGCTGGATGAAGTGTGGACGCCATATGGCGAAAGTCCAGTAGTTGCCGCACGCAAACCACGCCAAGAGGAAGAGACTGAGTACGGCGTCGGAGAACCGCGACGACTTGGAGGCAGGGACGTCTCCACCGTCCTCGTCTGGTCGATACACGTCGTCCAGCTTCTCGTAACGCCGGGACCGCACCTGGCGCCACATCAGAGACATCACCTTCAGCAGGCCGAAGCACCCGCCGACCAGAAGGTAGATCGGCAGCTTCGGTTCCTTCGGGCACTCGTTCAGGTATTTGACGCCTGTGGACGAGACGCAATAACAGACGTGTCGGAGAGGCAGAAACGAAAACATGACATCGCACCTAATTATGACCTCAACTGGACATGTGGCTTTAGAATTTGTGTTCGTTTATGTCGCCCTAGGATTGACAGTGTGTTATCGCTTCGTAAACAATCTACGTTATATTAACTGCACAGTGTAGGCGCCATGGTAATGTAATCACATTTCTTCAAGCTAAGACTCCATATAAGCATAACTCTCAAAGTCATATTCTTATTAATATGTTGCTTAATAGTTATTTGGTTTGACATTATTGATCCCTTGCCCACACATGTTGTATGGACACGTTGCACGCACGCACACGCGCGCGCACACGCACACGCACGTACACACGCACACACACACGTATGTACGCATATATGCACACACACACACACACACACACACACACACACACACACACACACACACACACACACACACACACACACACACACACACACACACACACACACACACACACACACACACACACACAATGGAACCGGTGATGACTGGAAACAATAGGCACATTTTATTGTTATACTCGATTATGTAATATTTCCTAAACCTGCATGAAGAAGACCATAATATATCGAGAACACCAGCTGTCAATCATAAGCACCCACGTATAATACATACCTGGTTCGGTCCACTAATAAAATAATTAAGCTAAACTTATTTTATGCAATTTAGGTTAGATAGTTTAGTTTTTATCTGTGGCACGCCTGGCAAATTGTATCGATTTGCATATTTGAAAAGTTTTCATAAATTGATGGTGCGTCTGTCTAATAAACATTTAGCAATATTATGTGTCGTTCATATCCGATCTTATACACATGTTTGATTAGAAGTTACACGTTCCATGACTATAGTTTTATTCAAATGCAGTGGAAATGGTGTTCAACGCATATTTCCTACATTTCGTGAGCTAAAGTTATTTGTATCTAAACTGGATATTAACATTGCTTAAGATTTTGCCAATGGCAGTTGATACGTTAAAACAGATAACAATAATTATTATTATGGCACATTGTTTTTTCTAATTTAATTATCTTTTACAATTAAACGTTAATCAACATATTTTATTATGTTGTTTTTCCTTTACAATTAAAATATCACCGACGTATTTTATTATGTTGTTTTCAAACAGTGCGACGCACAATATAAAAAAGCATACTGTGTAATAACGGAATAACGTAACGTGTACGAATACTTGAGACAAAAACACACGAGTAACTCACCTACTGAAATCATCGCAACGGGCAGCGACAGGAACATTCCGAGAAAGACGGTCACCATCACTGAAAGGGAAACGAAGACAGGTAAAGAAAACAGTTTAAAAAACAAAATACATCAATGAAGATGCAACACAGCATACGTCATTACCGGGTGGTACACGACACCAGTAGATGTCGCTCTGCATGACGTAGGATCTGTTCTTTGTCCAATGGAAGCACGTTTCTGAAGAACTACGCCCAAACAAGCGTCAGGACGAATGACGCTCCGAAGCGCTCCACTTGTAAGTTTCAACTAGTCCGTTTCGGCGCAGACTGGCTCGCGGGCACACGAATCGATTCAGCGAAACTCTCCGCTACCAGTCGGCACCTGCTGTAATTGTATAATTACACCCGAGGCGAGTGGTCGAAAATTGAATCTTCAAATAATCGGAAAGAACATAATGACGAACACATGCATAGCTGCGCGTCTGCCTGCGTCCGACTCCGTCCGTTCCGTGTCTCGTGCGCCGGAACCGTAATTAGATAAATAAGGCGAATTAGCGACACGGGACGGAAGAGGCATGGCGGAATGCGAGACAGGTCGCGGAAAAACGACGAGATCTGCAATTACTCGGAATAATTGGATGCAGATCGCCCCGCGAACGTGGCGGAATTAAATTCCTGCGAGGCCAGTGGCGAACTGAGTCCGCGTGCAGAGGTTGTTGTATTGAATTGAGGGCCTATGGTGGTAATTACTTCGGTAGGGTCGGCGCAACAAGAACGTGTCGTGTCGTGTCGTGTATTTCGCTTTACAGACAGGTTGATTATGAAATATTGACACTCAAGCTGAAGCTGAAGACACATTAGTTCATTTAAAAAATAAGAAACAGGAGATTAACGATTACCTTTCTATTTCAAAATGAATACAGCTGCTCTATTGATTTGTTTCTCATTAGAACCAACGCACATATATTACGACAACTTCATGGCAATTTAAAGAAACATACAGTACATGTATTATTGGTTTTCTAACGTAGAGCTTATCTCACGTCACACGGAACTTGACACAGAACCAGTGCACTGAAATATCACGGTGGATTGTAATTATACAAAGCAGTGGTTTTGGGCAAAAGATTAATATCGTCAAACGAGTGATAAAACAGTTGTTAAAGCGATCGAATTAGACATGGACACAACATAATTCTTGATCGCGGAAGTAGTACAAACAGCGCATGCGTGGAGATGTAGCTTCCGCCTTGTCAGGTAAGCGAAGCGCGTCATTTAATTTAATAAACCGTCTTACAATGGTGCTGATTACGAACATTAGCGAGGTGGCGGCAAGTGGGTGAACTGCTAAAGACAAATTAGATTATGGAATGTCGCTGCAAGTTAGTTGTACGTACAGGTGTTGCCGATAATGCTGAGTGACTTGCGGACGAACTCGAAGGAAGTCTCCGCCTCCTCGTTGGCCTCCTCGATCTGGAGGAAGATGGAATCGTAGGACTGTTCGAGGCAGAGCTCCGTCGACCAGTCGCTGTGACACAGACTCTTCTCATCCTCGTGGGCCTGGAAGGCAGAACACGTTAGGTCATTTCTGTATTAATGCGCTAATGTGGAGGCATGGTAAATACATCTCCCCCAGGTGCCGAGGACCATTCTCCTTTTTATGTTCTTTCGCATTCTTGGACCATATGGTCTACTAATTAACGATGGTCTACTAATTAACGATGGATTAAAACACAGAGTTATTTACTTGTTTTCAGTTGACAAATTGGGTGCTCAACCATTCCCTAGGTGGCGCCTGGGTGGAATTTTGTTTAATGTGTCAGAAAATCATTATCTGCAGGCGGGCGGACGGGCGCGGGCGGACCGGCGGGTGGACGGGCGGGCGGGTGGACGGGCAGACGGACGGACGGACGGACGGACGGACGGACGGACGGACGAACGGACGGACAATCAGACAGACAGGCGAAAGGACAACTAATTCGTGTTGGTGTGTGTGTGTGTGTGTGTGTGTGTGTGTGTGTGTGTATGTGTGTGTGTGTGTAACAGCCACACACACATTAACAACAACAACAACACACACACACCACACACACCACACATACACCACACACACACCACACACACCACACATACACCACACACACCACACATACACCACACACACACCACACACACACACATACACATACACATGCGCGCGCACATACACACACACACACACAAACAAACACACACACACCACACACACCACACCACACACACACCACACACACACCACACACCACACATACGCCACACCGCACACCACACACGCCACGCACACCACACACCACATACACCACACACCACACCACACTCACCACACACACACACATACACACGCGCGCGCACCTTTACACACACACACACAAACAAACGCCACACACACCACATACCCACACACCACATGCCACCGCACACCACGCACACCACACACCACATACACCACACACCACGCACCACACTCACCACACACACACATACACACGCGCGCGCACATACGCACACACACACACACAAACAAGCACGCACGCACACACACACACCACGCATGCACCACGCACCACGCATACCGCACCGCACACACCCACACACACCACACACTACGCACACCACACACACCACGCACCACACATACACCACACGCACCACACATACCACCACACACACCACACACGCACACACCACACACACCACCTCACCACACACACACACATACACGCGCGCACATGCACACACGCACACACACGCACAAACACACACACACACACACACACCACACACACCACACACACCACACATACACCACACACACACCACACACACACCACACTCATCACACACACCACACACACCACACATACCACACACACCACACACACCACACATACACACGCGCGCGCGCACATACACACACACAAACAAACACACATGCACACGCACACACACAAACACAAAAAAAAAAATAAATAAACTAATAAGACAAACAAACACATATATACACATAGACAGGCGCATACGCACGTACGCACACACGCACACACGCACACTCGCACACACGCACACACGCACACACTCACGCACGCACACACGCACACACGCACACACGCACGTACATACGTACTGACATAGTCCTGTTTTCTTTTCCCCAGAGAATCTACTGACTGAACATTTTATTTTGATGTTATGCGATTCCAACACGTTTCCAATTCTTAGTCATGATATTATCACCGACCTCAGACATACAACGACAGGTAATGACCATTGATAACAGCAAATGCATTACCGCAATTAGTCGTTCAACGAAGCACGGTTCTGCTGCCAGTGATCAGTGTCTTTAACAAAAACACAACACTACTCTGTGATCTCACCTAGTCAACCTCACACCACGGACACTTCTGTGTGATCTCACATAGTCAACCTCACACCACGGACACTACTGTGTGATCTCACATAGTCAACCTCACACCACGGACACTACTGTGTGATCTCACATAGTCAACCTCACACCACGGACACTTAATAGGATGATGCATTCCGTTCATCTGCCACACTCCTCGTTCGTCGACGTAGACGGACGTGAGCACGAATACGGAGCACCGTTCAATATCCCTATGGAGTTGTGATTACAACTTGGAAAACGATCTATCTTCGTTTATATTATATAACACTTTTTAAGTTGTGAATAGTCATGTCAAATGTGTCATTGTTGCTGCAGGTGATTGTTATATTGTATGTTGATTTTTGATCGCGCCATTTCATCATTTAATGGGAAGAGTGTCAGGATCTCTCCAATTCCTAAGCAACCATCGTTCGTTCTTTTAATTCCTTCACTGAACATATCTAAGGACTGAAAGAAAGGATCTAAGCCTCCTGCAGCAGATACGAAACTACCAATCCATCTAACAATCAAGCAATCACCCAGCCATCATTTCATCCGACAACGAAATCACTTCTTCATCTATCAACCGCCAACAAGACTGAAACTATATTCTCTTGTTGTTTGCGTGGGCTACAAACCACGCAACGTCGCACTATCACGATACAGTTAATTGAGATGTCTAAACCACATCTCGGGGTATTGTACTGGCGGTCAGCATTGATTACGACAATAAAATCATCCTCACTCTCGAGAAACCGCGAAACGTCCGTATGAATTACCATATCCAATATCTCGCCATTTATACAGCGCTTAGGGATCTTGACATAATCTCTCGACACACCCGAATGTAACACAGCGCTTTCGCGGTTGGCATAGTTATTGCTGCGGTGATTATCATATATAAATTGTAACTAATGAAGTCGTATGAGAATTATGCAGACAGTGTTCATGGTGTGAGTTGGTGTTCGGTGCCACCCATTCCTTCGTTCGTCTTTGCTCCAGTTCAGTCAGCCATGAACGAGAACTCGACGCTTTTGGTGCGGCTGGTTTAACTTGCGATACTATAGCGTCATAGGTCGGAAACAAACAAATCTTCTAACCCGTGTGACAAAGAAACCGGGTTTCTTCGCTTTGGATCGAAAGCTTAGTAGAGACTAAACCACCCCGAGTCGTTCTCATCAGCTGTAACAAACCAAAAAAGAAATCTACGGAGTCGTTGTCTGTGTCTGTAGAATACGCCACTACAGAAAAGCTTGCTCTCCGGTTGCGTTGCTGGATCACTTTGGTGACTTTTGTAATGTTCCCTCGTGTATTGGTAATGCACGCACAACCTTCTATATTCGCTCTCCGTCGTCTCGCCGGTGTACGGTCCGAACCTGTGTACGGCCTAATACGAGTGATAGCGATAATAAGCTAATTTGCCGTTTTGCGCATGCGTATTAGCAACACTACTGCATTATTTTCGAAGAATAATATTTTGCGTCACACCAAGGACAAAACTGGACATTACTCGTGGTGTGACTGTAAGTGACAATACCCGTGGAGTGACTGTGAGTGACAATACCCATGGAGTGACTGTGAGTGACACTACCCGAGGTGTGACTGTTAGTGACAATACCCGTGGTGTGACTGTGAGTGACACTACCATGGTGTGACTGTTAGTGACACTACCCGCGGTGTGACTGTTAGTGACAATACCCGTGGAGTGACAGTGAGTGACACTACCCGAGGTGTGACTGTTAGTGACAATACCCGTGGTGTGACTGTGAGTGACACTACCATGGTGTGACTGTTAGTGACACTACCCGCGGTGTGACTGTTAGTGACAATACCCGTGGAGTGACTGTGAGTGACAATACCCGCGGTGTGACTGTTAGTGACAATACCCGTGGTGTGACTGTGAGTGACACTACCATGGTGTGACTGTGAGTGACACTACCCGCGGTGTGACTGTTAGTGACAATACCCGTGGTGTGACTGTTAGTAACAATACTCGTGCTGTGACTGTGAGTGACAATACCCGTGGTGTGACTGTGAGTGACAATACCCGTGGAGTGACTGTGAGTGACACTACCCGCGGTGTGACTGTTTAGTGACAATACCCGTGGTGTGACTGTGAGTGACACTACCATAGTGTGACTGTTAGTGACACTACCCGCGGTGTGACTGTTAGTGACAATACCCGCGGAGTGACTGTGAGTGACACTACCCGCTGTGTGACTGTTAGTGACAATACCCGCGGTGTGACTGTTAGTGACAATACCCGTGGTGTGACTGTGAGTGACACTACCATGGTGTGACTGTGAGTGACACTACCCGCGGTGTGACTGTTAGTGACAATACCCGTGGTGTGACTGTTAGTAACAATACCCGTGCTGTGACTGTGAGTGACAATACCCGTGGTGTGACTGTTAGTGACAATACCCGCGGTGTGACTGTTAGTGACAATACCCGTGGTGTGACTGTGAGTGACACTACCATGGTGTGACTGTGAGTGACACTACCCGCGGTGTAACTGTTAGTGACAATACCCGTGGTGTGACTGTTAGTAACAATACCCGTGCTGTGACTGTGAGTGACAACACCCGTGGTGTGACTGTGAGTGACAATACCCGCGGAGTGACGGTGAGTGACACTACCCGCGGTGTGACTGTTAGTGACAATACCCGTGGTGTGACTGTGAGTGACACTACCATAGTGTGACTGTTAGTGACACTACCCGCGGTGTGTCTGTTAGTGACAATACCCGTGGAGTGACTGTGAGTGACACTACCCGCGGTGTGAATGTGAGTGACACTAGCCGTGGAGTGACTGTGAGTGACACTTCCCGCGGTGTGACTGTTAGTGACAATACCCGTGGTGTGACTGTTAGTGACAATACCCGTGCAGTGACTGTGAATGACACTACACGCGGTGTGACTGTAAGTGACAATACCCGTGGAGTGACTGTGAGTGACACTACCCGCGGTGTGACTGTTAGTAACAATACCCGAGGTGTGACTGTGAGTGACAATACCCGCGGTGTGACTGTTAGTGACAATACCCGTGGAGTGACTGTGAGTGACACTATCCGCGGTGTGACTGTTAGTGACAATACCCGTGGAGTGACTGTGAGTGACACTATCCGCGGAGTGACTGTTAGTAACAATATCCGTGTTGTAACTGGTAGTGACAATACCCGTGGAGTGAATGTGAGTGACACTACCCGCGGTGTGACTTTTAGTGACAATACCCGTGGTGTGACTGTGAGTGACACTACCATGGTGTGACTGTGAGTGACACTAACCGCGGTGTGACTGTTAGTGACAATACCCGTGATGTGACTGTTAGTAACATTCCCCGTGCTTTGACTGTGAGTGACAATACCCGTGGTGTGAATGTGAGCGACAATACCCGTGGAGTGACTGTGAGTTACATACACGTGGTGTGATTGTTAGTAACAATATCCGCGGTGTGACTGCGAGTGAAAATACCCGTGGTGTGACTGTGAGTGACACTACCCGCGGTGTGACTGTTAGTGACAATACCCGTGGTGTGACTGTGAGTGACACTACCATAGTGTGACTGTTAGTGACACTACCCGCGGTGTGACTGTTAGTGACAATACCCGTGGTGTGACTGTGAGTGACACTACCATAGTGTGACTGTTAGTGACACTACCCGCGGTGTGACTGTTAGTGACAATAGCCGTGGTGTGACTGTTAGTAACAATACCCGCGGTGTGACTGTGAGTGACAATACCCGTGGTGTGACTATTAATAACAATATCTGTGGTGTGAGTGTTAGTGACAATACCCGTGGTGTGATTGTGAGTGACAATACCCGCGTTGTGACTGTTAGTGACAATACCCGTGGTGTGACTGTGAGTACACTACCATGGTGTGACTGTGAGTGACACTACCCACAGTGTTACTGTTAGTGACAATACCAGTGGTGTGACTGTGAGTGACACTACCCGCGGTGTGACTGTTAGTGACAATACCCGTGGTGTGACTGTGAGTGATACTACCGTGGTGTGACTGTGAGTGACACTACCCGCAGTGTGACTGTTAATGACAATACCAGTGGTGTGACTGTTAGTAACAATACCCGTGGAGTGAGGGTGAGTGACACTACCCGCGGAGTGACTGCTAGTAACAATACCCGTGCTGTGACTGTTAGTGACAATACCCGCGGTGTGACTGTTAGTGACAATACCCGTGGAGTGACTGTGAGTGACACTACCCGCTGTGTGACTGTTAGTGACAATACCCGAGGTGTGACTGTGTGTGACACTACCATGGTGTGAATTGAGTGACACTAACCGCGGTGTGACTGTTAGTGACAATACCCGCGGTGTGACTGTGAGAGAAAATACCCGTGGTGAGACTGTTAGTGACAATACCCGTGGTGTGACTGTGAGTGACACTACCATGGTGTAACTGTGAGTGACACTACCCGCGACGTGACTTTTAGTGACAATACCATGGTGTGACTGTTAGTGACAATACCCGTGGTGTGACTGTGAGTGACAATACCCGCGGTGTGACTGTGAGTGACACTACCTGCGGTGTGACTGTTAGTGACAATACCAGTGGTGTGACTGTTAGTAACAATACCCGTGGAGTGAGGGTGAGTGACACTACCCGCGGAGTGACTGCTAGTAACAATACCCGTGCTGTGACTGTTAGTGACAATACCCGCGGTGTGACTGTTAGTGACAATACCCGAGGAGTGACTGTGAGTGACACTACCCGCGGTGTGACTGTTAGTGACACTACCATGGTGTGAATTGAGTGACACTACCATGGTGTGAATTGAGTGACACTAACCGCGGTGTGACTGTTAGTGACAATACCCGCGGTGTGACTGTGAGAGAAAATACCCGCGGTGTGACTATTAATGACAATACATGTGGTGTGACTGTTAGTGACAATACCCGTGGTGTGACTGTGAGTGACACTACCATGGTGTGACTGTGAGTGACACTACCCGCGGTGTGACTGTGAGTGACAGTACCTGCGGTGTGACTGTTCGTGAACATACCCGTGGTGTGACTGTTAGTAACAATACCCGCCGTGTGACTGTGGGTGACAATACCCGTGGTGTGACTATTAATGACAATACATGTGGTGTGACTGTTAGTGACAACACCCGCGGTGTGACTGTTAGTGACAATACCCGTGGAGTGACTGTGAGTGACACTACCCGCGGAGTGACTGTTAGTAACAATACCCGTGCTGTAACTGGTAGTGACAATACCCGTGGTGTGACTGTTAGTGACAATACCCGTCGAGTGACTGTTAGTGACACTACCTGCGGTGTGACTGTGAGTGACACTACCATGGTGTGACTGTGAGTGACACTAACCGTGATGTGACTGTTAGTGACAATACCCGTGGTGTGACTGTTAGTAACATTCCCCGTGCTTTGACTGTTAGTGACAATTTCCGTGGTGTGACTGTCGAGGGAAGATAGTGAGCATTTCAGTAAAATCTGTTGTACAGCGCAGACGGACATTTGTTTCTCGGAGTGGGGGTTAGCAGCGGTTTAACTTAGCGCCGTGCGTCGACATAGACGTCTATTGAACCATAACACAGTTTATTTTCCGATCACGGTGTTTTGCTAGGTTATTGTCTTCGTGTACATATAGACAGTTTTTGTTATGATAAAATAATTTAAACGGTTACTGCATGAAGAACGAATAAATATTTTATTAAAATAAATGTATTGATTAGACGATTGTGGTATACTTTTATTAGAAATCACTTGTAAATAACTATTGGTTAATAAAAAAAAGAAAACCATTAAAGCACAATAACGCACAAAACGAATTCGCGGTACCCACGGGTCAATTCAAAGTTTTATGAAGTGGGTGTGGGTATATGAGGGGGGTCTGAGGTTAAATTATATATTTCGTGTCGGCTCCAACATTTTGAGACATTCCCCAAAAGCGGACCAATGCTGCTGCGCTGCAACACTTAATTCCACATAATGACGGAACGGAAGCGAAAGTGGAATTACGGTATGGGTGCGTGTAGAGTAGTGTTTCCGGGACGCAATGGTGCGCGTGACGTGCATGGTTTAGAGGTTTGCTGCAGTTGCCCCAAGGCCCGCAGACGTACTATGCAACTCGCACAGACTGCTGACTTTCGTGGCTGACAAATGATGTTTATTTGCAAGAAACACGCCAATCTTAGATGGTAAATAAGCCTGTAATAATGACAAGGCATTAGCTAAAATCCATTTCCTTCGTGTACACAAAGTATAATATTGAATGTAACGTTTTGTTACATTATACAGAAAAATATATATGTGTAAATAAATCAGACTTTAAACCTGTCTGTCTCGCGAATCCCGCGGAACGTTCACATTTATCTAGTCGATCACGCGGTATTGTGCTGTTCAGTTTTTTATTGTTTAATCAAGCGGAACTATTTTCCCTCAAGCGGAACTCTTTTCCCTCAAGCGGGCATACGATTACGGCTTGGGATTGGGTTTTATGATCGGGATGTATGCGGGAGATCTTGGATCAAGTCTGACACAGGATGTATTCTACAAGGTGTATTTTAGTTGATCTTTTCATAATGTAACATTGAACAAAACTGCACCATAAGGTTATAAATATGCGAAATAGCAAGATTCTGTTCAATAACAATAGCCAGCGTACCTTATGTGACCCAACTAATCTTATCAACAACAGCCAGCGTACCTTATGTGACCCAACTAATCTTATCAACAATAGCCAGAGTACCTTATGTGACCCAACTAATCTTATCAACAATAGCCAGAGTACCTTATGTGACCCAACTAATCTTATCAACAATAGCCAGAGTACCTTATGTGACCCAACTAATCTTATCAACAATAGCCAGCGTACCTTATGTGACCAACTAATCTTATCAACAATAGCCAGAGTACCTTATGTGACCCAACTAATCTTATCAACAATAGTCAGCGTACCTTATGTGACCCAACTAATCTTATCAACAATAGCCAGCGTACCATATGTGACCCAACTAATCTTATCAACAATAGCCAGCGTACCTTATGTGACCCAAATAATCTTATTAACAATAGCCAGCGTACCTTATGTGACCAACTAATCTTATCAACAATAGCCAGCGTACCTTATGTGACCAACTAATCTTATCAACAATAGCCAGCGTACCTTATGTGACCCAACTAATCTTATCGACAATAGCCACCGTACCTTATGTGACCCACCTAATCTTATTAACAATAGCCATCGTACCTTATGTGACCCAACTAATCTTATCAACAATAGCCACCGTACCTTATGTGACCCAACTAATCTTATGAACAATAGCCAGCGTACCTTATGTGACCCAACTAATCTTATGAACAACAGCCAGCGTACCTTATGTGACCCAACTAATCTTATCGACAATAGCCAGCGTATCTTATGTGACCCAACTAATCTTATCGACAATAGCTAGCGTACCTTATGTGACCCAACTAATCTTATCGATAATAGCCAGCGTACCTTATGTGACCCAACTATTCTTATCAACAACAGCCAGCGTACCTTATGTGACCCAACTAATCTTATCAACAATAACCAGCGTACCTTATGTGACCCAACTAATCTTATCAACAATAGCCAGCGTACCTTATGTGACCCAACTAATCTTATCAAAAATAGCCAGCGTACCTTATGTGACCAACTAATCTGATCAACAAATCGACAATAGCCAGCGTACCTTATGTGACCAAATTAATCTTATCGACAATATCCAGCGTACCTTATGAGACCCAACTAATCTTATCGACAATAGCCAGCGTACCTTATGTGACCCAACTATTCTTGTCAACAATAGCCAGCGTACCTTATGTGACCCAACTGATCTTATCGACAATAGCCACCGTACCTTATGTGACCCATCTAATCTTATCAACAATAGCCAGCGTACCTTATGTGACCCTACTAATCTTATCAACAATAGCCAGCGTACCTTATGTGACCCAACTAATCTTATCAACAACAGCCAGCGTACCTTATGTGACCCAACTAATCTTATCGACAATAGCCAGCGTACCTTATGTGACCCCACTAATCTTATCAACAATAGCCAGCGTACCTTATGTGACCCAACTAATCTTATCGATAACAGCCAGCTTACCTTATGTGACCCAACTAATCTTATCAACAATAGACAGCGTACCTTGTGTGACCCAACTAATCTTATCAACAATAGCCAGCGTACCTTATGTGACCCAACTAATCTTATCAACAATAGCCAGCGTACCTTATGTGACCCAACTAATCTTATCAACAATAGCCAGCGTACCTTATGTGACCCAACTAATCTTATCGATAACAACCAGCGTACCTTATGTGACCCAATTAATCTTATCAACAATAGACAGCGTACCTTATGTGACCCAACTAATCTTATCAACAATAGCCAGCGTACCTTATGTGACCCAACTAATCTTATCAACAATAGCCAGCTTACCTTATGTGACCAAACTAATCTTAACAACAATAGCCAGCGTACCTTATGTGACCCAACTAATCTTAACAACAATAGCCAGCGTACCTTATGTGACCCAACTAATCTTAACAACAATAGCCAGCGTACCTTATGTGACCCAATTAATCTTAACAACAATAGCCAGCGTACCTTATGTGATAAACTAATCTTATCAACAATAGCCAGCGTACCTTATGTGACCCAAGTAATCTTATCGACAATAGCCAGCGTACCTTATGTGACCGAACTAAGCTTATCGACAATAACCAGCGTACCTTATATGACCCAACTAATCTTATCGACAATAGCCAGCGTACCTTATGTGACCCAACTAATCTTATCAACAATAGCCAGCGTACCTTATGTGACCAACTAATCTTATCGACAATAAATCCAGTGTTATCTTGCTGAAATGCTGCGTTGTGTTTTGTTAATAACATATATTGATACTAAAAGAACTTCAGCTTTATTTGTGTCGGTTCGATCAATTAGTTTTAAACTGTTAATGCATCAAGAGAACGTCCATTTTTATGTGTACATGTTGAATGTGTGACAATTGGACTACTTGGATGTTCTCTGAAGCATGTTTTGTTGGTTTTAGCGTATTCAACATAAGTTGTTATAGTCGCAACAACAGATCGTATATTTGCACGCAGTTGCGGATCTAAATAATTAACTTTTAAAAACCATTCCATTATTTTGACTCTTCAATAGTAATTAGTGATTGCATATATCCACTTATTTTGTTAGATATCGATAACCCTTTGTACCAGAAAAACCTGCCAAACAATATCGCCTGACAGTCAATGGAATTGCATGTTGATTGCAGGTGCTTTATTATCCGTGTTGGCAGTACCTTGATATGCTAGGCCTATATAAGGCGGACTAATTCCGCTGTTGTCTTTATGCCGGTGAGTTGTCCCAGTCCTATACGCCACGTTGCCCTGGGTGTTCTATATTATGTATTTTTCTTTGCTGCGCGTAATCCTTATTTCCTTTACCAGATCTTTCGTACTCAGTTATTTCGTCAGCTAATCCATCACGCAGCCTATTTTCATTTGTGCCGAATCCTAACGACGCGCATTTAAATAAGCTAAGACTGGTGTGCAGAAAAATGGACGTAGATGTGATTAATACGCCATTTATCGACGCATTACACTTGCAAAGCGGAATTATACAGCCGCACTCCGAGTCGTACATTATCGATATTATTCCACGCCACAAAACAATTACTCGATATGAAGAACCTGCTGGTCAAAAGGCCAATAGACGTCAGCGAAAATGGATCACTTTCCCGAAATGGCTAGAAAGCGACGGAACGGTGGAAGCGTGAACAATGAGGCGTAAATAATCGATCGAAGCAATGATGGGCGTTACGGATTTGACGTGTTCTTTGTCTCGCAAACAACACAAAACCAGGGTTCGAGCCCTGGGCAATTGTCTGATTATGTAACCCTCTCGACCCGAGAACCGCGTCGAGTTTGCCACCATCGCAGGACACGTTAAAACGAGCATCCCTGTTGCTCTTGTTTAAATATATCAAATACTTAATACTAGAAAAAAAAATCAAATTGTAAACAAGACTTCCGTATCGTAAACACCCTTTATTGGCAGTATTATGGAAGCAGGCGGGGATAACCGCAATTGCCCTTTGATGTTCACTTGGTTTCTTCGCCACCACGACCTGATTCAGCGAACTTTCTGCTAAGAAACAGACAACGTCGCTTTTGAAGTCGACCTTAGTTGCTGTGTTTAAACCATTTATAAACACATAAACAGCTTGTACTGTGTCAAATCAATCAAAGTGTCACCAGCCTGACAGTTGATCAATTCGGCTGCCAGATCAAGTCAAACCGCCGCAATCATAGACAGTGGCGTAATTACGGGTCGGTGATTAATTAGCTCATGCCACCTTCACGGTTCACAGTAATAATAATAACTAGCTTACCCCACCTCAAGGCCACCAGTTAACGCATTATTTTGATTTTAAACCCGTCTCCGTTGGCCATTTAATTTCGGCAATCGCCAATTATCGCATCGAATACAGCAAATTATAATTTCCATATAAATCGAACGTAACTGCGCAGTTAAGTGCTCCCTTGATAGTCTTAACTAGGATAACACCACACACACACATTTCACACTACCGTGATCTTAAATACCACGCTAATTATACGTCCTGGTGAGTTAGCAGCCCTCGTGTGCGCTCAAACATTTGAGGAAAAACACCGAACAGTTACCTCCATACACTTGGTGCAATATACAATTTACAAAACGTAATAGGAAGGTTCCAGAGTATTTATGACTCAGAGTATTTACCTATTACCAGAAATACCGAGACAAACGAATTACGCATGCGTCACCGGTGCACCCTTCCCGCGCGCGGCGGCGATATTAATTTGCATTACGCGCCAAAGGCAAACGCGCATGGCACGCGAGGAAAGCACCCCATCACATTTGCCGACCCCACATCTGATCCGTGGGTATCTTCTGCATATACTGTGAAAAAATCATCAAAATCGGAGAAAATGTTTTTGTTAATACCCTATGCGTGAATGTTTGCAATGTAAAATGGCAGCAAAAGGTCGAATATTTTAAGGAAATGGCACGTTCAAAAGCCTATATATGAAATGTTTGCGCAGACCGGTCACTCGCCGACCCCATCTGATCCGTAGGTATCTTCAGCATATACTGTGACAATCTAATCGAAATCGGAGAACATTTTTAACACCCTATACTTGAATGTCCTATGTTTGTAATGCAAGTGGCAGTAAAAGATCGGATATCTAGGAAATGGCACGTTCGAAAGTTTATATATGACATACTGCCGCAGACTGGTCATTTGCCGACCCAGCATTCAATCTGTAGGTATCTGTTGCATATATACTGTGAACATATAGTCTAAGTCGGAGAAATGGTCGGGTTAACCAGCTTAAATGATTAGTGCAATGTTAGTAGTGTAGGCTGTAAATAGCAGTAACCGATTAGATAACTTCAGACACAATATATTCCTGAAATAAAATGAGAGACCCTTTAAGGTGTAGGACAATTTATTTGAGAAACTGTACACACGATACAAATGATACAAGACCAGTATTTGTCTGATAACACAAGATAATTGTTGTATGTGATCTCACAATTACGACATAAGAAACATTTACGTAAACTTTATTATGAAGGTTTTACATGTATGTTTAGAAGTAGGTACATGTATGTGAAATGCTAGAGCAGACCGGTCATGTGTCAGTCCGGCATTCGATCCGTAGGTATCTTCGGCATCTTCGGCATCTTCGGGATAAAATGTGAAAATATCATCGTAATCGGAGAACATTTTTAACATCCTATGCTTTAATAATTAGTCTTATGTTGGTAGTGTTGACTCTAAATAGTAGTAATAAATTATAAAACTTCAGTAACCAGCATTTTCAAAAGCCTATATGAAATGCTGGCATATATCGGTGAGTTGCCGACATGCACACTAGTTGCCAGCACAATATAGCACCAACACATGAAGTTTCAAGGCAATTGGAAGTAAAATGTTGGTTTCATGGTGGTCTGGAAAGTAGATTGAAATTATTGTAAAGGTACGATATATGTTACTCATTCATACATTCCATAGGAGTCGGAAGGGATTATGAGGGCTAAACCCACCAATATGTCGAGTGGATGGTTAAGCACCATCTCCAGTATTTTATGAATTTGAAAAAATATCCACGCTTCGAAAGTAATGCCCGACAGCAGCGGGTGCTGAAGTTCCGGCTCAGACCCCGATATACAACTCGTTCCGGCTTCTATGCATTTACTCGCTGTTCTTCTACTAGAATAAATACGTTGACGATTTGCTGTCCGTCAACTGTCGTTTAATAGCCCGAAACATTGCACGCAATTTGTATTTCAACCCACGAAATAGTCGAATTATCTGTCAACAGTCAGATAGATATAGTAATTTAATACTCGCTGTTGCCTCTCATTATCATTTATTGCAGAGCCAGACGTCCCTACCGTTGATGTGTTTGGTTCCTACGGTCATTACACACACGACATGACAGGTCTTGCAGAGCCAGACGTCCCTACCGTTGATGTGTTTGGTTCCTACGGTCTTTACACACACGACATGACAGGTCTTGCAGAGCCAGACGTCCCTACCGTTGATGTGTTTGCGTCCTACGTACGTTCTTTACACACACGGCATGACAGGTCTTGCAGAGCCAGACGTCCCTACCGTTGATGTGTTTGGTACCCACAGCCAGACGTCCCTACCGTTGATGTGTTTGGTACCCACGGCCTTTACATACACGACATGACAGGTCTTGCAGAGCCAGACGTCCCTACCGTTGATGTGTTTGGTACCCACAGCCAGACGTCCCTACCGTTGATGTGTTTGGTACCCACGGCCTTTACATACACGACATGACAGGTCTTGCAGAGCCAGATGTCCCTACCGTTGATGTGTTTAACCGGTAACTGATCCTGGGTAACATATGTACGATGTTCCTTTACATGTTCGGGTGCTTCAAAGACTGATTTAATAAATATTTCTCCTCTCACTTATGTTACAACATTGGAGCTTAAATTTGCTCTACAAAATGACTACTATACAGCATCACGTTTATAAAATCATGGGAATTCATTTTAAATATATAAGTAGTTTTAATTGTGTGTTTAATTATTAAAATTTTAAATGGATAATATTAATAACAGCAAATTTGTAAAAAGATATTCACATTCAAATTACATTGATGTTCACAATATACGTTAGTTTTTTGTCCACTTTTGATTATGACATTTATTAACAATCTTAAAAAAAGAAATGTGTCCTCTTCAAAGCACACAACTAACAAAAATCATAAATTAAGAAAAGAAAATTTCATTATTGATGTTACTATGTAATTTACTCTGCTATTTCGGCTAGAGATTTAGAGAAAATGTGGATAATACCTGGCTGTGAAATAGACAGTTTTACCATATTATCAACTGATTCATTTTGGATTCAAGAAAAAAATCTAAATACAATCAACATAACATATTCCACTAATTCCAATATCTCAAAGTAACAGTAAGGATTATATTACTGATGTCTGATGTAGTAGTGAATTCTGATAAAAACTTATTGTAAGCGCGTGCGATGAATATATGACTTAAATGTGTCTTTTACGCGTGTACCGATCATACGATGTGCATGCGATGCTTTAATTGGCCACGTGTTGCCACAAAACCAATCAGTGCGTTGCGCTGCGACAAAAACAATTAGATCTGTCATTTAACGTGGGCGATTGGCACGAATTTAGCGTCTACGAAAGCTCGGTATTTCTGGTAATGGTGAATACAGCAAGCCATAAACAACACAGTCAGTTTAATAAAAAATGCGTACTTGTTTTTGTAATCGTCAAAAAAAAAGATTTGTCGTTACACCGGGTATAGCTGGCGAAAGCCAATTGCGCTGTCGACCTCCTGCGCCATTTCGGTCACGTGCTTTACGCGAGATCGACATCCCACGTATTCGAAAACAATAACAACATACACGTGCTTTGGTGTATCAAGATGAAGATTCCAAAATGGTTGTACGAAGGTACGTATACTAAACTATCGCATTTAGCAACAAGAACGCGTAGCCGCGTATTAATTCAAAGAGAATTTCAACTTGCGAACGTCAACACTCGACTCGAGACAGTCTAAGACTAAGACTGTCTAAGCCAGTCACCACTGACACCAGCCCAGTCCATGACCATATTATCAGCCAGAGATTCAGTCAGAGGCTGTAACAACAAGCATAATATTTGATATGCATTGTAATTTGTATTTGGTTACGTATGATCTTGGTAATAAACTATATTATTGCGACAATACATGTAGATAACAGATGACGTGAGGCTGCGAAATGACAAATAACATTGCTTTGGCAGCAGGCCCCTGTTGATCGTGCAAGTAACTTAGTCAGGGAGCATCCGTAATTTCGTGCAACAGAACGTAAAACACTAGAGTATTATATTGGTGATCATAATTATTAAAACAGTGTTTTGTGACGCACATTTTGATACTATTACTGCAGAATGTTGTTGATTTGCATTGTAGTTTATGCAAAATAATTGAGATTTGTTATATTGACGACCATGATGGTGATGATGATTTTATTAAATATAAAAATGTAAACGTGTAAATACGTAAAATATAAATACAGTTAAAGTACACCATATATAAGGATTAAACAAGATAATGCTCGCACTTGTTTCTGTTGTGGTCCTTGGTGCCTGGCTATAGTTTATGTAATTGGTATCCTGTGATACCTTTCAACTGACATATGCCAGCTATTCTTGTGTATTTACCAATATGTGTATATATTCTCACCACAGCAACATATGAATGCATAATACGTAACTTGAATTATGATATGGCTAGAGGCCACACTGCAACCCAAGAATGGGAATGAGAGGAGGCAGAAGAGGAGCTAAGGCGATCACCTGGGTCAAGCAGGCACAGGGAGGATACATAGTCTGCGGGAGGCCCACATTTGATTAATCCAGGTAATTTCAAATATATAACAATCAACCACATATGAGTTATCAAAAAAAATTAATGTGCACATTTACATATATATTTGTTTTCATACACATTTTAATAATAACATCTTGGACATGGAAAACAGTTGACTTCTGCACTTATATTATACCCACAGACATATTAATACTCCTTTAAAAGTATTTAGCATATGGCGATGACTCAGAAATAAGTTTATAAAATAAATTGTTCATTTTTGAAGAAGGTAAACATACATGTTATGAACCTTTGAATATTTGGCGAAGAAAATATACTGTTAGCATCACAATAACACCTCATTTTGTAATTTCCAACATTCACCTTGACCATTCAACTTCAGGCAGAACCTTAAAATGTCAAACATGAATATGTGTAGTGGTTACACATGGCAGACACTGACATGCATTTGTATACTGAAAACAAAACAAAAAATATAAATGCTCTTTACTGATGCTTTACTGATTAGCAGAATTCAAATCAGTCTATAATATTGACTAAGATCAGGCATCACTGTAATGAAATTGAAAAATGTTTAATTCATTTAATGAAATTTTTTACCGTTTTGAAAAAGAGCACATTCTACTAATGTCTGCATGCTGTATCAACCAACACTACAATAATACCTGTTTTTGTTTACTGAATATATGCTTTTCTTTACAGGAGATTGGACTAGTGTGCTTAGTATCACTAGTTCTCCAAGTTAATATGGCATACTGGGCAGCTGTATTTGTCCAGGATCTTGGACAAGATTATACAGCTATGCAGCATGCTGCATATTAATGGTTTGTCATGTGAATGTCCACTGACTGATCCCAATTGAGTCGTGTGTTGCATCCGTGACAGATTCCCCAGTGCCGATGGGGTGTACACTGGCTTCCAGATCAGTAAGTTAGCTTGACTGACTGAAAACCAATGTAGAATGCAGGTTGCTCGACATATGAATATGGTGACACCTGACTAGCTTGTGAGACAGGTTCAGTGTCGAGCATTCTTCGGTGAACTACATCAGTTTGGATATCGATGACATCACTGTATGTGTTCGCTGTCTTCGATGGTACTGCATACCAGCCTCCTGACATTTTGCTGTACATCCGCATCTACCTATACCGGAGACAAAGTGACAATTAGCATGGCTTTGACATGTATTATATTTTATATGTGATGACACATTTATCAAACGTCAATAATACACGGTATTTGTATTCAATTCAACTTTAACTTTTAGCAGTGTCTATGACAAAATACATCAATTATCCAGCATTGTTACAGTGGTAAGGTTCCATTGTCTTTGTGTTGCTGATAGTCAGTGGCAGCCAGCTGAGTTCTTGCAACGTACACCAGGTACTTGTTATGTACAACACAAGTTTGTGATGAAGTAATGGTATTGAAAGCCTTTTCACATTTTGCAACAACAATCTGTTGATACACTGACAGGAGCATTTTACTTGTTTAAGTTCTCTATGTATCATGAGGACTGGTATTATACTTTTCATGCCACGTTTCATATTTCTAAATAATTCTTTTTTATCACTGTTTTATATTTTCACAAATAATTTACATTACATTTTCATTTCGCATGATGATTATACACCTGTACTGATATGGTGTAGTATCCAGTCCTCGGGATTGCTCAAAGCGCTTTAAACTTTACTCCCTGGCAGACCTGTTAATTCAAACACCATCTCGACTTATGTGGGAAGCATTCAGCCACACTGAAATTAATATGCGAAGACTACTTGTACAAAAATATTGTCTGTAGCCGGTACTCTTCATACAATTGAGTAAACCTGAGCAATGTAGCATGTAGTGATTGTACATGTAATTCTCAGTCACATGGCGATGACCCTGACTAGTCTAGTCACTATTATTTGCGAGTTGTAAACATACATACCAAGCACTGCATAAACTACAAAATTTTCAAATTTTCTAATCATTGATGTTTTTTTAACAAAGAACCATAAATTATGATTCTTTGTTAAAAAAACAATTATGATTCATAATAGTTATTTTTATTTGATATGTACATATTACATTTGTTCAACTAAACATCTTCCTAAGTAATTTGTTCTCATTGGTTTACATTTTATGGGCATGCGATATTATAAATTGTTGTTAATACACATATTTGTTTAGGCACTAATTTTGTGAGTTGTAAATATACAAAGCATGTTTAAACTACAACTAGCATTTGACATCCCGTGTACTAGTGTTGTTTTTTTGTAACAAAGAATCTTGATAAAAGTATGTTTGTTTTTTATATATACCTGACATTTTTTCAAGCTCTTCCTAATTTTTGTTTCTATTGTTGTTTTGCATTTTATGTGCATGTGATATTAAAAAGTATTACATTATACACATCAAGTGCAGTGATTGTACCTGTAGTTGTATTATACTTTTCATTATTTTGTAGTCAATCTCATCAAATAGTTTCAATAAAATGTTTTTACTTTACATTGTCTTTACTTTAATTCACATGCATTTCTAACAACAATTTGCAATTTAACGAGGACTGCATTACTGCAAAAATCCCCATGCAGACAAACAAAACTATCACATACAGGGGTGGATCCAGAAATCGAGTATGGGAGGCACAAAAACCTCCACTGGCGACCAAACCAAATGGTGTAGTCTAAATTTTGTCGCTACTACGCTGCCATAACATCACCTGCTCCACTGGAATGGTGATATTGGAAGATGTCATAACTTCAGATTATTATTATCACCTAAACTGGAGCACATTTCAAACGGTCTGGGAGGACACAGTCGCGTGGGCCCATTATAAAAGATTTGCAGACACGCCAAATTCTTAAGGTCTAGGGGGGCACCTGTCCCCAGGCCCGCCTGGATCCGTATATGACATACTTGTTTATTGCTTGTATTTATAATTTTGATAACAGGTTTGGTGACAGATTAACCACATTTGATAACACTCGTTTACCTGAAGGTGAAGAGCTTTGAAGCATACATCTGCATGTGGTGTTGACACACCTCGAGTTCTGAAAATATAGTACATGTATTAATAGTCAGCACTGATTGTTTCTAACAATAATCATTTTAATGTACTTGCAAAAGTTGCAATGCAATGAATGACCACCTGCAAAATGCAACCAATGCCAACGGTCAAAAGCTATCTATATAATATATACATCTTATGGGCATTAATGTCCATGGTATTGAGAGGCGCTGGTTTTCTGAACATAACAAAAACTCACAGAATGAACAAAAAAAAACTTCGTGAAACTACTGGAATATTCTTTTCCTTGTAAATAATTAAATACCAAGACTACATACAATTGAATTCAAATTAAATTTTTTAATGTCCTATAACAGTATTTTTTAATATAAAAGTAATAATTTTTTTTATTACTATTACATTACTGTTGTTAGTAAATTATGTACATATTAGTTCAATAATTATAATCGTTACGGATCATTTATAATGCATTTACACTATTACTATTTTCCCAAGCATACTTAGGCTACTAGCCTACTACCATATACGACATAGACATAATAGAGTCACTATCATTGACATAAGTATATGCCATAGGCATAGCGTCGTACTGTTAGCTGATATTAGTCCATAGTAAACAGAGCCCAGCCAGGCCGCCCATACCGCCTTTGCCAATGACTAAAAGGAAAACAATCAAATAAATTTTGTACAAGCAACATTAATATATATACTCATACGTCTAAATATACGTGATTATTGCTGAATAAATCGAAATTACTAACCTGTCTGGAAGAACCTTTGCGACGCTGCATCTCGTCTGTTGATATTGTGACTGACACCACGACACGGGCAACGGCCCACGGCCACAGTCCACTGGCACTGCCAACTCCTGTTTGCTTTGTTTCTTCCATAGTCGTTCCCAAATAGAAATACACCTTTAATGCGTGGGTACTGTTTCTGTCTGTCTAATTTAGCCCATTCTGTTGTGTCGGTGTATGTTCGTGGACGTTCACTCATTGCCTAAACTCGGAATTCCATAACATCAACAGCGCCAAAGGGTAAGGGTCAAAGGTCAATATCGCCCATAATTCGCGATCACGAGAAGACAAAAACGCGATTCCACGCCGAGTTCAATGTCCATACTCAGCTAAAATCGAAGCAAAAAACCGGATCCGGTTTTTACTAAAAACGAAAGAGTTCGCAGTTTTTGTATTAATTTTATAAAAACGAACTAATACGTATGCATAAACGAACTAGGATATCATTGGGGAGCACTTGATTCCTCTGTTTTTGTGTGAAATTACTAAGAAACGCGAGGAGCAAGACAATCGAATTGGTTGAGTACCTTTAAGTTCCATTACGATGTTTCACTAAGAGCAATGAACTTTATTTGCTGCTGAGCTTAACACCTTAACACATACATGAATCTACAACGGACGATGTAGCCGAGGCCACATCACGCTGAGAGTAACACAATGTGACCCGCGGTAGCTCGTGTGACCGCGATCTGTCTCTCTCGCGACTGTCGGTTTATGAAGACTAAACGTTCTCTGGAATGACATATACGAACCTTCTCGCAGAAGGACAGTCTGACACATGGAATGTCATTTCGTATGTTTTGGCCTTCTTGATGACAATGTGTTTAAACTACTTTGCGGTTACGTTGTGTGTGTGTATGTGTGTGTGTGTGTGTGTGTGTGTGTGTGTGTGAGTGCGTGCGTGTGTGCGTTGCGTGCGCATTTATGTGTTCATGCATGTACGCACGCACGCATTTCGAACCTTGTGCAAGTTCGTTCACGCCACGTTGCTCCCGTTCATTCTCTTGTATGACTGAGTACCTGACTACAGACACTGGTGGCTATTTATACATGGATATTTTAGCGCTTAAATTACAGGGTGGCCGAAAACTTCCCAGATAATTCGAAATGGTGTTCTATTGTGACGGTTTGCCAGGGAGTAAAGCGTAATGCTCTTTGAGGACTGGATACCGCGGTAAATAAGAACCAATCTTTTTTCTTTACGCACTCGCGCACGTGCACACACACATACGTACACGCACGCACGTACACAGCATGCCTCCACTGTGCATGGTCTAGTTACAGCTAAACACCTCGGCTAATCAGAACATTTACCACAGGTATCTTGGCGACGGCGTTGACGATTGTATCTGTATTCTTAAGGATGTTTATTTGCTCCGACGTTGGTGTGATTTATTGCTTTCACAAGTAAGTCGAGACTGACAGAACGACCGCGTAAAAACGTACCTTTTGGAACCAATCTTTGAGCTTCACGCAGAGGAAACCGATGAAGTAGCCCGGGCTTTGAACACTGTGTAACCGCGGTGGTGCCCTGTATTATGACGTCAGTGTCTGTGTAGTGGGGACAAAACGAGAACCTCATTTATAAATTGCTATGTGATTTAACTAAATCGGCAGATCCACCGTTTTACTTCTTACCTAGCAGCCAGATCCAACAAAATATGTACTAAATAAGCATCTGAACTGTAAAGTGTTCATGCCAACCCAATGTGTGTAGCGCGCGCGCGTGCGTGTGTGTGTGTGTGTGTGTGTGTGTGTGTGTGTGTGTGTGTTTGGTGTGTGTGGGTGGGTTTGTGTGTGTGTGTGTGTGGGTGCGTTTGTATTTGTGTCTGTGTGTGTTCGTGCGTGCGTGCGTGCGTGCGTGCTGGAATGTATGTAAACGTGGTTGCTAAGGCAAAGCTTGACGGAGGTCTCGCTCATAATTAGCATTGTGACATCAAACCATGGATCTGTCAATTAAGTCAATGGATGTTGGTGCCCCAATTCCATAAATTGCTCATCCTGCAGTGATAACCGCCGTGCAGCCCGCTAACTGGTGACGGCAATGGTGGGTCAGTAACACAACGTATACTCCCCGCAGTGAAAACCAACATGAACGTGTTTGTTAAAGCGACCTTTTCTATTCCTTTACCTGGAATCATCCTCTCAAGCCAGGGGTGATAATAGTATCTGCAGAAAGCTCGCTGCTTCAGGTGCAAGTTGGCCCATTTGCTGTCTTAATTGTGAGAACCTAGCGCGTGCGCCTAACATCAAAGAACAATTCCAGGAACTTGCGATTAATATGTCTCCACAATAATTTATTACTTGATTTTTTTGCACAATTTGAACGTTTCGCGGCTCAACGTTCATACTGCGAACGATCTTTCAAGCACATTAATGCAATTTGGCTGGCAGTATATCTTCAATATAAAATTTATTAGGTATCATTAAGACAATTATATTTTAAAATGAGGAACAGAGAAGACCGGTTTAGGTCGAAGCCACCGGAACTTTGCTAATGGAAAACCTCATATATTTTGTTTAATTTAGCTGATTGCTCAGACCGATTTGGCAATTGTTGCATGAGTTATAGTTTATGGGTATACAGTATATTGGACCTCGCTTATATCGTGGTGTGAATGACCTGAGGAAAGACGTTGATATGGAGATTGGGAAATCACAGAAGATGAAGGATGATCGAGCTGATGAAAGAGGTTGATATGGAGATTGGGAAATCACAGAAGATGAAGGATGAACGAGCTGATGAAAGAGGTTGATATGGAGATTGGAAAATCACAGAAGATGAAGGATGAACGAGCTGATGAAAGAGGTTGGAATGGAGATTGGGAAATCACAGAAGACGAAGGATGAACGAGCTGATGAAACAGGCTGGGATGCAATGCAGCTTAACGGGAAGATTGGTGAGAAGCCGGATGAGATGGACAGGCCACTTAGTGAGAATGGATGCCGGCAAACTAGCGAAGAGAGCAGAGGCGGGAAAACGCGAAGGACGCAGAACTAGAGGAAGACCACAGTCGAGGCGGGAGGAACGCGTGAAGAGGGATATGAGGAGTAGGCTGGAGGAGGATGGAAAATGGAGAGAGGGAGGGGAGGGGCAAATGATAGAAAACAATGGAGACAAAGAACTGAACGAACGGTACAACAATAATTACGCCTGACCATCAGTACACGAGTACGTGCGTGAACACACATTTACGTAAAACAACGCGTTCTTTATATATAAAGGTAGGACTTGAGCACGCTGTTCTTATCGAAAAACATGCAGATGTTAGGCAATTTCCATTGGTACTGTGTACCAATGTTTCCTTCCAACTGTGCCCTATGAAACAATTGCGTTTCTTTCAATAGCCCTCGTTCATGAGACAAAATGCATGCACGTATATGTAAATCTACATTTATCCGGTATATCTTAATTTGTACGAAGGTGTTCTTAAAGCATGAACAATTACTGTACATGATATCAACACTGACTCTTACAGTAAATAATTTTGTGTAATGTTTTATCTGAATCCACGTTGTCTTGAGTGTTTTATTAAAGAGTCCCGATACCACCTACACGACGAACTAAATACTCGCCGAACCTTGCTTCTTATCTACGCGCCGATAATTTATGCAAGCTATAGAAACCTGCCGGAAAATCCATCTTCTGTATAGGTTCAGCCGACTGTTGACTATTATGCAGATGGCGATACATGATACGGAACGTCATGACACGTATACCTGGCAGTTTGAGTCTTCACACTGCAAGACATCAATAGTTATTACGGGTTTTACGCACGGGACACTTTCAACAAAGTCAACGGTGGGTATTGACGGTGAAATAATGAGTTGTTTCACTCGTAGCCTAGATCACAGTACGAGTCAAGAACAATGAGTCGAGTGTCAAACCTGCTGCGTTCTAATCGGGGTATTACGACAAGTACATGACGCTCGTCATATGATGAATCGCACTGACTTCAAATTGATTGTCCTAAGAAAAGGTCCCTTTTCAGACATCATGAAGCTATTTATTGACAATAGTCTGTGACATATTTAGGATCTCAGAAAGTGGGAGCCATATGTGGAGCTAGCTTAATTTTAATGTGGAGCTAGCTTAATTTTAATGTGGAGCTAGCTTAATTTTAATGTGGAGCTAGCTTAATTTTAATGTGGAGCTAGCTTAATTTTAATGTGGAGCTAGCTTAATTTTAATGTGGAGCTAGCTTAATTTTAATGTGGAGCTAGCTTAATTTAATGTGGAGCTAGCTTAATTTAATGTGGAGCTAGCTTAATTTTAATGTGGAGCTAGCTTAATTTTAATGTGGAGCTAGCTTAATTTTAATGTGGAGCTAGCTTAATTTTAATGTGGAGCTAGCTTAATTTTAATGTGGAGCTAGCTTAATTTAATGTGGAGCTAGCTTAATTTTAATGTGGAGCTAGCTTAATTTTAATGTGGAGCTAGCTTAATTTTAATGTGGAGCTAGCTTAATTTTAATGTGGAGCTAGCTTAATTTTAATGTGGAGCTAGCTTAATTTTAATGTGGAGCTAGCTTAATTTTAATGTGGAGCTAGCTTAATTTCAATGTGGAGCTAGCTTAATTTTAATGTGGAGCTAGCTTAATTTTAATGTGGAGCTAGCTTAATTTTAATGTGGAGCTAGCTTAATTTTAATGTGGAGCTAGCTTAATTTTAATGTGGAGCTAGCTTAATTTTAATGTGGAGCTAGCTTAATTTTAATGTGGAGCTAGCTTAATTTTAATTCTTATTTGATGTCCTTGCTAAGAAATACTGCTTCATCTGACAGCTCCACATCATATCTCGTCATACCGCATTTTGATGGGAATAAATTGTTCTTTCAGATAGTATATGACGTATCAGTAGAAATAAAGTACTTATCCAGTCAATGTAATGTTATGACGTTTGCGGTATTGTAAAGACAGGTTTGAGACAGGGATGTATCCTATCACCATTTCTCTTTCTGATGTTTATTGACTGGACCATGAGAACAGCTACACAAGGAACACAAAATGGCATACAGTGGACTCTATGGGGAAAACTAGATGATCTAGACTTTGCTGATGATGTGGCTCTTCTTTCACACAACCAAAACCAAATGCAAGAAAAAAACATCATTAACAGAAACAACTGCAGCCACCTTAGGACTAAAAGTGAACAAAGGTAAAACCAAGATCATGAGAATCAATGGCAAGGACAACAGCCCAAGTGTACTACACGGAGAAGCCTTAGATGGAGTAAAGTCATTCACGTAGGAAGTGTAGTGGACACAAATGGAGGAACAGATAGTGATGCAAGAGCTAGGATAGGAAAAGCAAGGACAGCTTACATTGTACTAAACAAGATATGGAAGTCCAGAGAAATCTCAATATCAACAAACTTACGCATTTTTAACTCAAATGTTAAGCCTGTGCTAATGTATGGATCGGAGACATGGCGTACTACAAAATCCATGCTACACAAGTTCCAGAGTTTCACAAACAAATATCTAAGGAGAATTCCAAGGATATGGTGGCCAGAAACAATCAGTAAGAAAGAACAATGGGAAAGAACCAATCAAGAATCAATCGAATACCGAATCAAAAGAAGGAAGTGGAGCTGGATAGGCCACACGCTCTGGAAACCTGCAATTCACATCACAAGACAGGCACTGACATGGAACACGCAGGGAAGAAGGAAAAGGGAAAGGCCAAGAAACACCAGGTGCAGGGAGGTAGAAGCAGACATGACAAAAACAGAATGGAATTGGAAATGACTGCCCAAAACCGTGTCCGGTGGAAAAGAGTTGTTGATGGCCTATGCTCCATCAGGAAGTGAAAAGTGTTAAATCAAGTAAGTCTTCGTTGAGCTTATACCTAACACACTTGGTATTCCTGATAACAGCACCAAGCCGTAAATCATTTTAAATGGAAGAACACGCGCTTTACATACATATATGACATGACCATTTTATGATTAGGTAAAGTAGCCAAGCAATCATTGTAATGTTAAGACGTTTGCGAAGCGCCCAATTTCGAAAATTCATCATTTGACGGTAACCTTGTTTAACATTGGATTCACGCTTACTGCACCACTTCGCAGCTCTACGACAGGATTATTTGTAAAGGGAGGATGTAGAGCTTTCCAATTATATATATATTTTATATAATATCCGGGTGTGTATATGGGAGCATTAACCGGCAACCAGCTAAAGAAAATCCTCTGTAGCGAACTGTTACAATTCAAATTGTAACTTTGCTAATAAGTATCACAAAAATATGAATGAGGTATCATTTTATTGCTAAATGAATGCTTAACATTTTTTGTTTATAAAATCTATATAACATTCTATAATCATGGAGATATTATTATCTGAACTTCATAAAAAAACATTACCAACAACATTGCATTACTTATGGTGGTCGTATAAAAAAAAGGAAATGTTTACACAGAACAATTTTATTGCTTAAAATGTATACAATTATGATTTTGCGTGCCGTTGGTCTCATCTTATGTTTACATTGAAATGGATCTGGTTATGATCACTAGAACCCAAAGGTTCGAGTACTTCAACATTATCAACTAGTGCGTTTGGACAAGTCAGTACTAAATCTAACACATTCCTACCTCGGGTTGGCTTCAGAACATGTTGAGTCAGAAAGCAGTCACGTATTAGAGAGAGAAACTGTTGACCAACAGCGTTGGCATTTCTAATGATTCCCACTTTATACGTGGATAATTAAAATCGCCCATTATAACACATTCCCCTTACTCGTCATCTTTACATCATTTTGTAGTTTGTCATCTGCCCTATGGTAGGACTACGGTAAACGAGTCCTATTGTTAATGTTGGATTTCTAATCTTACACCAAATTGATTCCTCGGAATCTGCTTCGTAAGGCATGTTTACTTCATGTACCTGTATAGATTCTTTAACATATAATATTACTCCGCCACCCATTCTCTCTCGCCTGTCCTTTCTAAACATGACATATCCTTTGAGAGCTAATTCAGAGTCTGCTATTTGTTTGCGTCCCCACGATTCTGTTATGCCTATTACATCAGGGTTTTTATCGGCTACCATACTCAATAAATCGTTTTTCTTATTGATTATACTACGGGCATTGAAACATACAAATTTGACCATTTTTTAGTTACTTTTTTATATTTATTTTCATATTCGCGGGTAGCGGGCGGGTATGGCGGATCATGGGCCCGCTTAGTGGGACGTGATAGGGTATGGATGCATGCGCCATCAAGTGTTCCGGGCCGAATAATCGGCCGAGGCATAACGCGGTATGTGTGAATGTGAATTTAAGCATACAAATTTAACCATTTTTTATTTACGTTTCTTTACGTTTCCAGACATTTTCATCCGCCAGGGGCGCTGCTGATTACGTAACAGAAGCCGAAATCATGCCGTCAATCTCGAGTCCTCAAACATACCCACTGACCCACTGCCACAAGTCGGATAAGGATGTGTGAATGTCAGCGTTACCATCCCGCATGACATCGCTTGCACGTTTAGTTAAACTACAGGTATCTACATTTTGTTCATTCATGCCGAGTCTTTTGTTTTTGTTTGAGTACAAGTAAGACAACACTAGTAGGAAATCTTTGCCCAAGATGCGATGCGTCACCTAGTGACTAAGCGGTGCCAAGATTCCGCAAAAAGGCATACTGCGCATGCGCGCAGGCGAATTTGTTTCGAGCACTTCTACATATGTGATATGTTGGTCCAGTGAATATTGAATATATTACTGCATTACATCTTTCACGAGGTAGCAATAAATATAGCATACGCAAGTCGCTCCCGTTCGGACAGTGCCAGTGGCTATACAGTGGAGAATCATCCCTGTGTTAAATTTAATTTCAAGTTGGTTGAACATTGTAAAAGTTTACTTTTCGGTACCGCCTGCTAGATTGGAGCATAATTACCCTTTTTGATCCGTGTGTACAACGATCATCCCTTAGGGGGGGGGGGACGTGGGGGATACCTTTAAACAACAATCTTGAAACGACTCTAACTTCTGAGCCGTTCACCCTACACCCAGTGGCGTAGGCAGGATTTTGTATTGGAGAGGGCATCCAAGCATTGTATATATGTATTTATATATATATATTTATATATATATATATATATATATAAGGACACCCATTGTACACTACACACACACACACACACACACACACACACACACACACACACACACACACACACACACACACACACACACACACACACACACACACACACACACACACACACACACACACATATATGTAGTGTACAATGGGTGTCCACATTCGTGCATCGCATGATTCCGTCGCAATGCTGCATTGTGTCGGTTTCTCAAACCCAACTCGTTTAAACTGAATGACGACATGACAACCAAGTTTACTGACCAGTGTAGCTGCCAGTTCAACAAAAACGTTCATAGAAGCCGTCAAACTAAGAGAAAACGACACAATACCAGAGAGACACGAACCCGTAAAGCCCTTACATAATATCCACCTAAAGCCGCCATATTTCTCATACTACATCTCCAAAATCTACAGACAAGCAACATGACAAATACCAACACTTTGTCACATAAACATTTGTACTTTAACATGAATGATGAGGCGTTGGCTTTCAACCAACAACTTCACAACAAATCCGTACCGCGGCGGTGGCGTCGAATGAGCTTCACAAAAGTGTCCGTGTCATGTGTAACGTTGTCGCTTATTAAAACTAATAAATTCCCGATACGATGTTCCGACTACCCAGTGGAAATATTTGAATGAGACAAATTTCTTTGAAAAAGGGTAGGACTGGGAAGTTTATAGTTCCTTAGTCCACTACCCTCCTAATTTTCAGGGATTCGGGGGCATGGCCCCCTTGCCACCCCTCTGGCTATGCCACTGCCTACATCAATGTATTATGTGTCTGTGGATTTGAAATTTGGAGCAGCAACTTTTATGTTCGATGCAATTTTTGCGTGTAGGCAGCCATTTTGAAGTTATTTGCAAAAAACCGTAACATCGTGGAATTTTTACAATAATTGTCTTAACTATTTCCACGTGTGGATGGCAAAGTGCCGATTGAGACTTCCAAAATATCCCATCTTGATACACTCCAAAAACGTCCAGGTGAACGCCCCCTTAAGGCTTCCTAAAACACACACCGAGGCTCTCAAAAACTTCCAATTTCTCCTCCTGAGACTCGTCAAAAACCCAACTTTAGGCTCTCCAAAAATCTCCAATTGCACCCCCGAGGCTAAAAAAAAACACCACATTGGCGCTTTCAAAAAGCCTCCATTTGCATCCCGTTCAGGTTCACAAAAATCCTCCAATTTTACCCTAATTGCACCCCTTCCATAAATATTTGGGGCTAATCCCAACTCTAGCACCTCCCAAAAGAATAGGGGGCTTAGCCCCCATATGTCCCCCTGGTTCCGACGCTTTACCTCAATGTTGCTGTTCGGAGCAGAATCAAGATTCTTTGTGTGATTATGGTATATAACTGATGCATGGTAAGTACATTTACTTACCGAACTTACCTATGAACTGTTCACACCATTACAATTGGGTCTTTCACAGGTATTGCATGATTAATTTTCCAGCGATATGTTGGGGGTCCTAAAGTTTGAGAAAACATAATTTTAAATTATCTCTAGACATTCGCAAAAATGCTGAGAACGTAGGATATCATTTTGTTACACAAAAACGACAGCTTGAATCGACGCTTCAAATTCGAGAAAGTGGCATGCGGCTCAAACGCGGGGTTGAATTAAAGCGGTGCGCTTTGAGCAGCGGTAACGAAGCGCACATTTGCATATTCGTTTATCCCTCGCAGAGTTATCTAATCGATCTAATCGGTACAATCGTGTCAGCACATAATTATGACAACTGAATGCTATCAACACAGAATCGCGGGGTCACACGGTTTTTCTTCCAGTGCGGTGAGAGTATAATAGCAACCACTCCGGTAGACTTCGCTGATTTCCCTAAGTTGGTGTGCAGTTTACGCGGGCCGCTTGTTTATCCGGTTCTCGCATCCTGAAATGCTACACATCACCATTTCGGTACACCTAACACCTGGCGTGGCTCGTACAAGAAGACTATTTGATTTCATGTAACCGTGAGAAAGTTGGCACCCATAGGAAGTTGTAATTTTAATATACTGCGGTGTTGTTGTCCCGTGGTATTGGACATTATATTATAGACAATATTCCCACAGTTCTAATTCAGTGTCAATATTCCAAAGTTGATTGAACGAAACATAGTCATATACTAGTTGACAATACTCATGTGATAAATGACGCGTTTTCATTAATTACGATAAGTGTACGTGTTAAAATTAAATACATTTGTCATGAAATTTCCTTCCTCAAACACAGCTGGACATACGCGGTAAATTCAACGGACCATTGACCATATCTGGAGAGAATTCTCAGACAGAGTAGTTACAATCAGGAAAGAGAGAAAGAGAGAGAGAGAGAGAGAGGGGGGGGGACGGACGGACGGACGGACGGACGGACGGACGGTTGGACGGACGGACACACAGACACAACGGGGACGAGAGTGGAAAGATGCAGAATGCGGGGATAGTTGCATGAATGTCTTCAATACAGCGGCACAGACAGAGTGATGTGCCTCTGTCCCCGCAAGGGAAGAAGGAGAAGGTTCTATTATCGTCATCAATACCTTCATCATGATAATACTAATCATAACTGTTGCCACCGCCGCCGCCGCCGCCACTACTATCACCATCACCACCACCACCACTACCACCACTACCACCACCACCACCACCACCACCACCACCACCACCACCACCACCACCACCACTACCACCACCACCACCGCCACCATCACCACCACCACCACCACCACTACCACCACCACCACCACCACCACCACCACCACCACCACCACCACCACCACCACCACCACCACAACCACCACCACCACTACCACCATCACTACCACCACTACTACCACCATTACCACCATAACCTCCACCACCACAGTCATCATTACTTTCGCGTTACCGCCACTGTCGTCGTCACCGTCGTTGCTGTCATCGTAATTATGATGATCATCATCATCATTATCATACTTGTTCGGTTTAATTATGAAATTTATTTCTTCGTAGACGAGGTCTTTCCTGTGCGTATCCTTTCATTGATAAACATAGTGATAAAGACTTTCCTTGTGCAGAATCGATACAGCTAAGATTACAAGGCGGGCGTGTGATTTCGCATCGACACGAACATATTGAAGTGACTCTGGCGGCAGTGTTGACTACCTCCTCAAATTACACTCATATTCATGTCAACGAAATGAGCCGTTTCGCCATATTTCTAAAGCGCATTGTAATTACAACAGCCACACGCATAATTACGCAGTGTTATGTAATTTGTACCTATAAAACACGACTTGAGCGTAATTATTATCGTTACGGCGGCATTATTAATAGAAGTCGACAGCGAATGTTCGACTCCCACATTTAACCGATGGATATCGGTTCAGCTGGCGGACGTCCACGAGGCTTGGATGTCAAGAGGCACAATGACGCGCAAAGACAAGACACCACCTGTGCGATAATAGGTGTCATGCCCACAGACTTCGTCACGCCGTGTAAAAAGAGGCGTGTATAGTGCGAGATGCCTTAGACGTCCGCCATACGAAAGCTGTTGGCAGGACGGCCTTTTTTATGGCTAGGTCTTTGTCCTCTTGCATGTCAACCGGTGGCGATAACATCGCCTTGGCGCGAACACGGAATGACGATTCTCTCTCGTGTCTCTGCGTGTGTATAAAGACATTGTAGACAACAACAGAAGTCAGAAAAAGTCACGATGTCGTGACATTGGGCGTGTCTTCAGGTGGCCGTTTGACGTATGGCCGAGAGGTTTACAAGAGGAACGGGGATAGAACATGTAACGAAAGGTTTGCAAAAAACATCGTTATGCCTTAGGTCAGCAGTTAGTTTAAGTAGGACCCCCCTTAAAGATATGTTGACAACAGTAAACAGTAAAATTAGACAGTTCAAACATTTTGGCGAGAAACCACTTCCTAAATATAAAATTTACTAATTGACATGTCCAGCATGTGACTGAATTCCCCAGCAACATGCCTGTCAAACCATAAAAATATATCCCGAACACACGGAGCGTTTGGGACATTTTGCCGTAAATGATGTTGAAATTCTGGCGTCAATGTTTTCTCTTTATGACAAAAATACATGGCAACGTATTTTTAAAGCGACAACCGTATACGGGCATGTGATTGATCCTGCAGATAGCATGCCGCCCTAGTAACGTAATTCATATTATTATTATCAAAATTGTTGGAAATGATTAGCATGACGGAGGTCACACGCATCTCTTTGGTTGACACATGGGGAAACAGCGACATAACTGGACCAGTTATGGACTCAGGTGTTTGTTGCCAGCTTCAGTCCAAACACAAATAAAACATGTATTTATCATTGATGTTATTCCAACCGAGCAATACGGTTTTTTAGACATGTAGGCATTGGCGGATCTAGGATTTGACAAACGTGAGTAAGACTGAATTCGGCAGCTCTTCATGAATAGTTTTTTTCAGGGAGAGCAGCACGAAACATACAAATAACATACAGATGTATCGTGCTGTACCGCATTGTATGAGAGTAATGTTATCTGCAACGAGAACCGTTCCGCTACATTCTTATCAGGCCCTTCCTCGTTAAAGCTAAATCATCTGCCGCAGTCACACCACCGAGCATTCACGGCATTCTTAAAAGGCGTAAACGCGTCATAGACAAGATCTCAATAAGGGACACGAAAGCACGAACCTACAACGAGCAGTATTATACGGTCTCTAATATGAAGCACATTACTTAATTATACCGTCCTATTACCATTTTTTATTCGCGTGTCTGCCGTGCAAACAAACGCTAGATATTAGAACGAACACCATGTGCGCCAACGTTGTTTTTTATGCGAAATAAATACGATATCTTTTACCATCCATTTAGTAATGAAAGTTGACCTATCACCAATCCTTGTCAGTATGTTGCCGTGATTCCTGCGATAACATTAAACATTCCGAAATACTTAATATCAGTGGAAATTTTTTCTGATGATTGATTTATATGTTTAAGTACAGCTGTGTTTAGATATATAAACACCAATGTTTTTTACCAATATCGTGCTGACAATCAGCGAAGTCAAATAAACGATTATTGTAATAATGACTCTGGTACAAAAAGGGTGTAATTAACAATGTCGTGAACAATTAGTTCTGCTTGGCATACACTGGGGTACATCGGTGTCGTCCGGGCATTTATATAATAGATGCACACTGTACACAGTGGCAGTTAGCCTCGCAATATTACGAACAAAAATTTTGCACATATGTTCTGCGCGCATTTGCACTTACAGTAATGCGTGGAATGTGGGAGAAAACGATCGAACTATATAATGGAATACCTGCTGCCAGCGGATGGAAGTCAGTATAGTTTTCTACACAAACTAGGAAGCAATGTCCCTCGTCTCCTCTAGCTGCAAGCCCTATGAATAACCACTGTTTAAATGCATCGCGAATTGGTAGATGAGAGAACTGTTGAAAGAAGAAAGTGGACATACAGTGGGGTGATTAGACATCGCCACCTGGGAGGAGATACCACCACACTACCCCTGACGTTAGCGAGTTAATATATAGATACATCCTCACTTAAGCAGATGTATCGGGAAGGACTCAATTGGTTAAATATAGTATTCCGATGAATGAATGGTCTTTCCATCAGTAAATTAGTTCGGGCTATAGGAAAGCCGGTAACAAGAACGCGGCTGGCTGAGTTCATGTATTATTCCAGTTTTATAAATGAGCTGGCAGCCAAGTTGAACGCATGGGTGGTTTTCACTTCATCGGTACTTCGGTGTGTGAATAACACACATGTAACGTATAAAAGGAACGTGTGATGTACTGGTTATTCAAAAAACAATCTGTTGTCTTCTCGTCAACACGTTAAACAGTGTGGCACCATTGTGATCAAGGAGGCGTCAGTGAAGCTAGTAAAACCGTCTGGCTGTGTAAATCAACGCGTTTAGGGTAAAATTCGTTGTCCTATATATTGTGTCACGCAGCATACGCGAACTGCTCTCGATCGGTTACAATAGAGTATTTTCATCTATATTGTGTGATATGTTGGTAAACTGTAGATTCTTAGATGATTGCCCCCATGGTTCCCCCGTTGTACAGGTCCTGTATTGTTGTACAACTATTTCCGTTCTTGTCCTCCACAGCTTCCTGTCTGCAGTCCCCTCTCTCCAACTTTCATCTTCCCCCGCCTTTCTAAGATATCTCTTTGTACAGACTTCCCATCTCAGATGTGGCATTCACATGGCACATATTTAAGAATACTGCGCAACGTACATCTGTATATCAGTTCTGGCGTAAGTCATCCAGCCAAATATAGTTAACTACTAGAACCACTACAAATATCATTGGAATAAACCGCGATTCAAAAGACAGCGAACATGTATCCACATACCGGAAGTAGACACATCAACTGGCACATCAAATGATGTAGTCCTCACGTGCTGTTAATCAGGTATCGCGCCGAAGTATTATCCACATTCTTGAAGATAATCTCGATCCGACGAAGAACAACGCGATTCCCTGACACTGTACGCATGTAAGCAGCATTTGGTGGCAGCATACTTGGTGTGCGTTATCATTTACATCACTAAATGTCGTATTGCATATCTGATGAACCCATGGACTGTCTCTCATCAGGATGCCGAGCAACGACAAAATAATTACACAGATCATAAAAAATAGTTGCGCTGTCGGCACCAATTGCTGTATTTACGTTCCGAGTAAAGACCCTATTACAGTGTTCGACGCAACTGCAAACCGCGACGGCAAATGGCAACATAAAAACCGCTCTATATTGAATTACCGAGACCCTAGTACATTACTCGACGGCAAACCGCTCGACGGCAAACCGTCGAGAATAAAAACAGAAGCGATTTATCAGAAAATGCCGCGCGGCAAATTTCTCTTTGACCTATCAGTGTTGTTGCTTTGGTATGACGTCAAAGTGCACACGTCAGATTGCACGTGTTCCAATATAGCGATGTAAACACTTTAAAATAAAAGAAAACGAATTCGAATTAGCAGCGCCGTCTGTTGATAACAGTGGTTGATAACCCTGAATTAGCACCGCCGCCTGTTGATAGCCCTAACAAAATTCATGATGTCGGCAGAAAAACTTATGGTAGAGGTAGAGAGCCGGGAGTTGCCATATGCTCCATCCCATCCTGATTACAAAGACGCAAAGAACAAGTTGGCCGTGTGGGAAAGCTTTGGGGCCAAGTTAGACATGACTGGTACGTGGTAATTACTACAAATAATGCAACACAAGTTTCGATGTCAGTATAAATATAAGTCAGTTGTTGTTTTGCGGATTTCCTCCTCTACGATACTTAGCAGTACAGCAAACTGCTCTTGTGACATTTTTACCTACGAAAGTAGGTAAAAAAAACCGATCATCGTAACTGTCCAGTTCACGGACAAACCTATGGAATTCTCTTCTGGAGAGTTTCGTGTACCCAGACACGTCGCTTTCGTCGTCGATTGTTGCGTTGTTTATGCCTTGTGGCTAACAACAATAGGGGCAGTGCTTCCTCCTCTCGATTGATTCTTTTGCCCGCCATATTTCACAGCATCTACAAGCTGTTCACGTCACAAATTGGCGTATGCCGTCGAATATTGCCGCGCTCTGTGTACTAGGCTATGCTCGCGGTTTGCCGCTTTGCCGTCGAGGTTTTGCCGTTGCCGTCGAGCAGTGTAATAGGGCCTTTAGACTGGCGGTCAACCGGCGGAGCGCAGCCATGGGAAAGAGAGATAAGGTTATGTAGGAGAAGATGTGCTGAACAACGATCGTCAATTGTCTGTAGCGAATGCTGAGGACGTGGCGTTTTCTATAATTACTGAACAGATTGATTCATAACAGTTTTTTTGTCGTCGTGTCTGTTTCAGTTAAGACGAACGTCTCAATAAGGGAATAGTTAGTTGTTGATAAGGAAACACAATACACACAATATATACTAACAGTACTACCAACGACAGTAGTGGTAGAGCAGACAGCAGCAGTAGTAAAATGTAAGTTCTTATATAGCGCGGTATTCAGTCTTTAAGACTGCTCAAAGGGCGTTTTTTAATCCCTGGCAAACATGGTCAATCGGACATAGTATCGACTTCTCTGGGAAACATTCAGCTACGCTGCAAATTTTTGCGCGAAGAACATTCGTACACTGATATAAACCAAATTGTTTATTGCCAGGTAACCATTTATACAGCTGAATGAACTGGACCAACGTAGTGTGAACAAACTTGTGGTTCGAAACGGCGAGAAGAGGATTCGAACCTGGCACCTCTCGACAGAGAGCCCGATGGGTTCTTTATTGGCTACATATCCACACCAATGAATTGCTCAAAAAACAAAGTAAATTGATCCTACTTGTAACTAATATCATTCGCCAGTTAGTTTGCAACCGTGGTAATCTACTAAAAGTAAGATAAAACACTAATATGAAGGAATATCAAATTTTCGTTTGTTTATTGCTCCCGTAGGAGCAGTCAAAAATTGCACATAGGACCATATTTCAGGTCCTCAGTGCGGGGTATTGGGTATAGTTTTCAACTAGCAATAACCACGCCTCGGATAAACCTCATTGGCTATGGTACTGCCACTGCGCAAAGCTAACAAATACTTGATGACAGGCCAATACATGAATCAACACCGTGTTGAAATTGTGGTGTGGCAATAATGTTTTTTCGAAACACATTAGTATATTATAGAGTACATTTCTAAATATACTATTTTAATAAGAATATCTACGTAATAGCTGTCAATGCTCACGGGATCACAAATACATTGAATTGTGCACACGTAAATTTGCAAGCCTTCTAATATTACATATTTATCTCGCCGAGCCATTGTGTATAAATGATCTACCAATTAGAACAATTGTAATATATTAGCATTCACTGTAGGGTGTCAGAACTACTTAATCAAACCACTCACTGGATATGTTAAACACCTTAGTCTTAAAATGTTTACTTACAAGGATATATATATATTTTAAATGTATTTGTCTATCCTACCTCATAACCCGCTTCCTTTACAGCCGGCGCCATCTAGCGGCGAACGAAGAACGTCTTCCTGTGAAAAACATTTTGATCGTTAGGTGGGGAATTTAAACAAAGGGCGACGGTCGAAGCAGAATACAGTAATGTGGGTGGACCTTGCTTCATGTATGTATTGAATAAACACGAATATAACGTAATTTCGCTGTCATATTAATAATTGTTTTTTATGTTGCTTAGGCTCCTTGGTTCCTTGTCGTGTCAAAATGTTGACACCGTTGACATTATACACCGATTGTGAGGTTGCCTAACACTTGATGCGCAACTCAGGCCCGGGTTCCGAGGACGTTATCAATGTAGACCGTAACCGCCAGGCACGTCTATAGACCAGCACCGGTAACCGCAGACTTTTAGTGGCTGTTGTCACCCATTCTACGGGAAGACAGATACGATATATAACAAAATGAGATGGAAGATAAGCTAACGAGCCCGTGCTAAAGAAACATCATGTTTTATTGACTGGAACAAATGCCGTCGATCGATGCCAGCGCAGTTCTTACTAAATCGACAGGCACATTTAAATAAGATGGAACTACGGTGTACATTGCATAAGAAACTTGTATCTTTTATATCTTAGGTATTGCTGGTTAGGACATAATTATATTTAATGACATATTGTCATGCATGCCACAGTTTGAATAAAACGTTCATGCTATACTGCTTTTAAAATTCCTTACACGCCGATATCTCTTATGTTCGAAACGTCTCTAATAACGCTGCTGTTCTCATGTAAAAGGGTAATTTAAATAGAGGTATATACTAGTGAATAGCCTACTAGGATTATAGAAGAGGGTTAATTTGTAGACTCACACGCTGGCAAGAGTGAGTAGTGTAATTGTCTACTTGTCCTCGAAACCTGACCGGGAATGTGACGAGGAATACAAAGTAAATAAATCAATAAAACATATAACTGTTTCAACGTTTAATAAAGACACAAATATCAGTTTTTACATACATGTATGCTATATAATTTTGCAAGAAAAGCACGACGCGTTATTTTACCAGTGCACCAAAAATACTACCAAAACTACTCAGTGTTGCAAACTACAAGTTATCAACCATTGTTCCTGAGTACTACACACTTGTTTAATCACAGTCAGTGAAAGGTTAGTCCTTTCCTGCTACTAAATCAACGCGGAAGGAAAAACGGCAGTGAACTCGCCGCAAAGCATGGTTCCGCTTGTGGCCACCTGGGATAGTGACGAGCTATATCGGCACGTGATATAGTCAATGATTGTGGATCATAATCGTTATACATAATCGGTGGAGACACCCGATCATACCCGGAAAACTGCGGCAGATACCCTCGTGCTGGCGTTGACGTCATCGGCACGTAGCTGGTCGGCGGTGGAGGCACTCGCGACAGAGCCAACATCCGGTTGAGCGGAGAGTGCGTCGAGCGACTGCCCACTAGAGTTCTGCTCGCGTACTGGACCCGACTTCGCGCCTGTCGCCGGTTGAAATCGCCTTGTTCGAAGTCCGCGACGCATGCGTCATGTACCGACCAGTAGAACCCGCGTCCGGAGCGAGCACGGCCCGACTTTACGAAGCACTCGTTCACCGACAGGTTGTGGCGGATGCTGTTGCGCCACGCGCACGTGGACGAGCGATAATACGGGTGGTTGTCGAGCACGTGCTGGTAGATGTCGGCCAATATAAGGCGTTTGTCCGACGATCCCAGTATCGCCACCGCGATGAGAGCGATATAGGACTGCGGTGGTTTACCTGCGCTGTCCATCGATGTTTCTGGTGTGTTGGTGTCACGTGTTGACACCGGAAGTAACGGCGAGCGGGACGTGTCTGTGTCGGATATCGTACTCGTGATGTGATCGTCGCTAAACACGCCGCTTGAAGAGTTACCGCTGCTGTCTGACGTCGTAAGTCGCGAGGGAAATTCGTCATACGATGTTCCGGAAGTGACGTTCTGCGATCCCGAAACCAACGGTGATTTTCCAATAATGTCTCGATTACCAGCGTGGAATCGGTATTCGTTCAGCGACCAGTTTCGGTCTATCGGTGATATTAGATCGGCTACGGCAACGTTACGAATACAGTCTTCCATGGTCAGCTGGGGCTCGACTTCCGGTGGGTGTGACGCATCCCTGTGGAGATTAGTGAAATCTGGCTTTGGTGCAGGACCTTTTGTCACCGTTATTGCTGCACCGAATTTGTATTCGTGACTGGAATTCTTTCCTGTGCCGTTTTCCGCGGCGTCTTCTGGTCGTGTTCTGCTGGCGTAATGGTGTTCGCAGCGTTCCACTAATCTGGGGTTATATGTGATGACAGACAACCCCCTTTCCAGTTGCGTCGTAGGATGTTTAGACATTCTGTTACTGCTCGTGTCTACGCAGACTGTCAAATTCAACACACTTCGACAACGTTCGTCAACTTATACAAATGTTAGTGTTCAAAACCATACGTCCTCTTCCACCGACGTTCAGAGCCAGAGCATATGATACAACTATTTCAATATCGGTGCATTTATACTGTTTATCTGGCAAAGAGAAGCGACCTAATTGCGCGTGAAATATTGTTTTCGTCGGAGATGTCAGTGGACGAATATTCCCACTGATTCGTTCAAGAGAACCACTACTGACGTCGCATTGGCCAATAACTTGGTGTGCACCTGAACTTTGAATGACGCACCCAATTAAGCGATGACGCCTTAGATGATGCCATTGTTACAGACGGATTAATCTAAACAAGTGACACGCGATACCGTCCGGTTCTGGAAGGCCAGCGTGTTCAGCCAAGCGTGACTAACCAACGCAAACCGAGTCACACCTTCTCCGTTTAGTGAATCTAGTGACTGCCCGAACGACGGTCCGGTTGCGACATGACAATATTGAGTTTTCGTAAATATCGTAGTCGGTTTATTACAAAGACGTGCTCCGTAAGTTTGCAAACGAACGTTGTGTGTGAATGCTTCTATGAGCTGAGAAGTCGAGATGGTGTTCGATTGAATAGATCTACCCGGGGAGTAAAGTGTACAAAGCGATCTGTGCAGTTTTAAGGCGTGTATACCGCGCTGTGTAAGAACTTACGTTTACATTACTTTTGAATAGTTTTGTGGTTGTATTTTTAGTAATATCGGCGATTATTATTCAGGCGTTGCACATTTGTGGATAGTTTGTTGTGTCTTTAGCCAGAACTTTACTAGTTTTACAATCTTCTTGAAATTTGATATCGTCAACAACACTGGTATGGCATACAGTTGGATTTTGAATAAGAGTGAAGAGTTTTTGAAATCGGGGCACCACGGCGAAAAGGGCGTTCCAATTCCACTTTGGGTTTGCGAAAGTGCGCACGCATCGTGTTTAGTATTGCTTAGATCCACCTCAGACTCCTATAGAAACGGAGCCAATGTAGGGAAGGCGGAGAACCCAAACATCTCCATCTAGGTCATGTATTGTTGTACCGCACTGTCCGTTAAGTTATTGTCGTCCACTGCATCCTATCTTCAACCGTTATCTTCCTCAGTCTTTCCGGAATCCCATTTTGCCCAGTCCTCCCATCTATGTCGCGGGATGCTCCCGTTCCCATGGCCTAGATGTTTATGAGCCTCTGGTCGCGCCGGTAATCTGTCAGCATCCATTGTTACCAAGTGGTCTGTCCACATCATTCTTCAATCTTTCCGTTAAGTGCACGGATCCTGATCTCTTCCCTGATGCATTCAACCTCCACCTATTCACCTTCTTTGTTCTTGTAATTCTCTGAACCCAATTTGTCTCGCAAAAGTTGTTGTTGTTCTGTCAGTGTCACGTGTCTCCTGAATATGCAGGCGTGCTGGTGTTACAATTGATTGAATTTGTACAATTAATTAAATTGATGAGACACTTGACAGCAACAAAACTGAAGGCAACAAGAGGGGAAGTGTCCAATAAGGGAGTGCCGTCACACTCTGTCGAGTGTCCACCGTCAATAAGAACCGCTCCACCAACAGGGATCGTCGCGTTACAATTCAGCTTTGCTAAACTCGAACAAATGCATAATTGCATTTCATTGTTTAGGCAGGCCCGTAGCTAGGCTGGGGTACGGGGGACCGTACCCCCGTGCAGTCTCCAGTGCTCCCGTTCAGCGTGATGATTAGTAACATTTATTAATGTCTAGTAAACTATATATGGGAACCAATGTTATTGCCGTGCGGATATACGGTTCCTTTTGCACCGTTATTACCAAGTATTTACAATTTAACTGTTTCATATACAATATGAGCTTTTCGTTGGTGAAACAATAACATTGAGAACAATGATTCGAGGTAATTAAGTGCAATTTCGCGTATAGTATGCCTTCCACAGTATTACTTATGATATTAAGAATGCTATATTAATAACTAGGTATGTGTATGATCTTGTATGACATCGACCTACCAGTATGGATTGGATATGAAGGCGTGTACATAGCAGCAACTACTTTATGAAAACACCTAAGTCCGGAGAATTACAGATGCAGAGACGGTGGATGGTTTGAGAAAAAAACAAATTGAGATACAGTTAAGCTTAGAAATAAGAATAGTAAGAAGCGAAACGTGTGGGGGATATTATGATGAGGATCGAAGCGGGCCGACTATCAAAAGAACAGAGGTGAGGAAACAGCGAAGCCGCAGGAAAGAGCGGGGCGTTTCATGCAACTTCTCCACGTACAAGTGTTTGTAAGCACCCGATGTGAATCTTGGCAAAAGTACCTTAAACGTAACCATAACCCTAACCTTCAACAGAACCTAAATTCTAACCTTCAACATAACTACACGTGTATAACAATATCCCTAAAGATAAACATAACCCCTTTTCCAAATCAAACCTATCATGCGTACGTGTAGAGGGGTAGCAGGAAACACCCTCCCATGAACAAGGGGCAGACCACATTTTAAGATGAGAAGGCTATGATATATATATATATATATATATTTATTACATATATATATATATGTATATGTAATATTACATTTTAAATATGTATAAGGTGACAGCAGCAACAGGTTGATCACTGGGATTATTGGGCCTTCAAATCCTTTGTAGGGCCCGCAACATTTTTAGGTTACAGGCCCGTTTGGCCCTTGACATTTTAGCGTTATGTTGGACTTTGGCAGTCACACGAATCAGGTTTTTCAACCTGCATAGAGTGTGTTGGAATCTCGGAGCTAGGTCAACACAACACATTTACACACCTTTTAGAACATGTATCTTTTAGAACATGTATGATCACCAACAAAGAGCTGCGCCGCAAAGCATTCTTGTAACACAGATGATTACATTTGGAGGTGACCAGGGCTCGTGAGCCGAATATTCCCAGGCACTCAATTCAAGACAGATCCACGCTGGACAACTGACTGCAAGATCAGCCTAAGGAAACACGACGAAGGTCCACGGAGAAAGACACGGGAGCATGCACCTTTAACTTAGCATCATCATCGGGCAGGTTGTGCAATGATAGATTCTCTCGTGGAAGCCATATAAATGTCTTCTAATGTACGACGAGGAGTGAGTTAGAGTGAGTAGGTGAGTAGGTGAGTAGGTGAGTAGGTGAGTAGGTGAGTAGGTGAGTAGGTGAATAGGTGAGCGAGTGAGTGGGTGAATGGGTGGGTTGGGAATGAGTGAGTGAGTGAGTGAGTGAGTGAGTGAGTGAGTGAGTGAGAGAATGAGTGGGTGGGTGGGTGGATGAGTGAGTGAATGAGTGGATGAGAGAGAGAGAGAGTGAGTGAGTGAGTGGATGAATGAGTGGGTGATTGGGTGAATGAGTGAGTGGGTGAATGAGTGTGAGGGTGAGTAAGTGACTGAGTGAATGTGTTAACCAGAGCGATGATGATACAATGACATCCGAAATGAAGCGGCTGTATATCTCCGTCACTGGTCGTAAACCCACCTTGTCGGAATTTGACGTCAGGTTCGGAGAACGTAATAATCGCTGTACATACAACCTTGACAACGCGAGCTTCACTGATAATGATTGTTATGTACATTGTTATTGCTGGAGCTTATTCCATACCCTACCAGTGTGAATACCAGTGTGAATACCAGTGTGAATACCAGTGTGAATACACGGTGTCACTGGGTAGAACTTTGCATCGGATCCTTCAAAATGCATTTCTGGACACATCATCTTCCTAGACATTGTTACGGTGGACACACCAATACCACTTGTGGTAAGTACTACGTCTGCCCATATCGGTGCCCATCCACACACAGTTGGTGCCCCTTCGTGCTAACACCCAAACCGAATGATTGCTACAGCTCACCAGTTCCACGTCCCACCAAATGCTGATTTTCTGGTAAGAATACATGTTTTGACGTTATATTGAGTAATAAACAACCAAGTTAGTTCGGTGTTGAATTTTCCAGCAAAAATTGAATTTGATCTTTCCACATTGCCACGGAAGTGACATATGCGCAGGCCGTTTTCCGCTGTGTTGAACTTTTATTATTTGTATATACACAATTCCACAATGAAATATGTAAATATCGATATTTTTTTGGCATTGACAACGTATGGTCACCGTGCTGGAAACATACGATTTATTGCAAAAATCTTAACCAACATTCGCGCCTTTAGGCTTTTCCTCGAGACGTGAATGTAACGTCATCGTTACGTCACGAAGCGCCATGTTGGAATTTGTGCGCTGGGGGATTTTGTTGTTGCAAGCCGAAGCGTTCGAGGGAGTGGCTGAAAGCCAACCCGTTCCGTTAGGCTGTTGAAGGCGGGTCTTGGTTAATTGGTTGGTTGGTTGGTTGGTTTATCACCATTCGCCTGCACTTTTCTTGTTATGCTCGGTTAAGAAACTATGGCTAAAACAAAGTGTTGCATAGCCATAGACAAAAGAAACCGTTCTGATGCTGGGGTGTTAGATATAATTATAGGCTATACCGAATGGTTTCCCTGTTATCAATCAAAGTAGACATATGTACATGTGACCGAAGATGCCAAATTCGGTCTGGTTACACAATTACAATACTTCGATTTAACACACGTAACACGGAGTCCACAACGTCGTCACGATTCCCGCAGTGGGCGTATATATAGGGGCCTAGATCTATGTCGAATAAGTGGATATTTTATTTCATTACAAAATCGTGTCATTTAGGATATTAGGAGATAACACACCACAATGGTAACACGTTTTGTTGTGACATTATTTTTACCAACCGAACTGTTATAGATATATATATAAAGTCAATGTTGCAAATCCCGTTAAAGTTTTTGTTATCTTGAGGTGCATGATTATATTTACAAATGTACGCAAGCCTTAAGTGCCACACGGCACATAGAGGATAAGTAAATCGGCGCTTACATTTATGTAAAGTGATGCAGTTGTAATATTTACATGATGAATCTGCACGTTGCAGGTGAGAAGCAGGCACTGTTGCGCCTTCTCATGGCCAGCATACCTGTCTGGTGGTTTCGTCGAAAAGCAGTTCGGCGCCTGGCGGCTTTAGGACGTCTTCGGAGATGGGATCGATAGTCGGAGCCAATCGTGGGAAATCGAATAGCAAACTCGCAGACATGGTTGAGGTAGGGGGGTAATTTGGATTTTTTTGTGGCTGTATTACTTAGCTCCATCGATTGATATGCAACGGAATGCTCGGCTAATACACGGCATCGTGATGTCAGAAAGCATTATTACTTTTGCTACGAATCTACTTTACAACTTCACTATGCATCGCGAGTAAACAAATATGTCAACATAACCACTATTAAATTGTTTTCTCTCTCGCAGGCCAACAATGAAAAGGGCGATGTTGCGCCCATTGTAGAAACGACATCCCCAAAAGTCGTCCTCACCATTAACGAGGCTACACACGCAGCGAAAGAGGCGAAGTTGTCTAAATTTGGTATCACTGGTCAGCTCCAACCCAACAACGAGGCGGAAGTGACGGAAGAGACGCCGACGGGTGACGTGGCGTCACTCA
>CM034533.1:45336561-45644950 GCA_020002185.1 Paraescarpia echinospica
ACGTTTTGGTGAATTTCCTCTGGGGGGGCTATATTCCGATGATGTATCTAAAACGACACCATTTTGCGTTGGTGCTACGCCCCTCAATTTATATACTAAAAACCCTTGTCTGAACCCGTACTCTGAGAAACGTGGAACAGTTTTTAAACAAGAAGAATTCTTAGCAAATCACAAATTAGGAAGTTGTTAAGTAAAATCTTAAGACTACGGTCTGCACATTAACTTACATTTTATGTAAACTAAAACACACTTCCATGATCAGTAACTGTGCATATAAAATGTCCACACATGCGTTCATCTTCTATAACAATAATAAGGTAACTTCTTTTGCACCTAAATCCTCGGAAACCAAGCTCGGAGACGAATCAGTACAAAAAGGTTAGTCGATCTCAGAATCAATAATCTATATTAACGTCGTCAACAGATGGATCGATACGCCAGGGCGCTAAGGTGATTGATTCTCTGTAGCTTTTATTTAATATTTAACCAAGCCTGTGATATTAAATGCTATACATACACAGGCATTTGGGTCTTTTTTGTTACATTTTAATACGTGCGTCTCGATTATATGAATACATTGACTTTTTTTATTGTGAATATGATTAGAATATAATCAGTACTTGCACTACATAGTTCAAAAACTATAGTTTAACGTTTTTAGCATACAAGGTATATATGTATGTCTGTTCGCAGCCAGCAACATTGGCACAAGCGTAATGTACGACTCCGAAGACGAAGAACTGATCGACTCTATCGCCAAAGAATACGAAGAAATGCTGGCCACAAAAATGCATAGAGTACCGAAGTATTCACCGCAACCATAAATACCGCATTTCATAAGCAAGCAAGAAAGAAAGACAACTGGAGAAAGATTAACAGAAAATCCGGTTACTTGTAACGATTTTGTCTTTTTCTTGGGCAACACACGTCTTATGAAAAGGCGGAAAAGGAAATCTACAAACAACTGAAATGCCTTGCAATTGAACGACTGCATATGGGTTATGCGTACACAATACTTGTAGGACAGTGTATGTGTTAACTATGTATAACTAAACGAACCTACCCTTTGATTAAGTGGTTGGACATCGACAGTTTTGCCAATTTAGGTGCGTTAGAATTGACCTGGAAGAAGACTTTATTAAGAACTTGATTAAAATGTAGGTTCCCCATTCGCTGAAAGTTCTTTCTGCCTTGCTTATGCGCTCCAAATGCAAACTACCGGAATAATGCTCAGATGTTGGTGTTCCATCGTTTTCCAGAACAGATGCACGTAAGAAAGGAAATTAGTAGATATCTGGCATATAAATGTGTGTTATATACAGAGTTATGAGCGGGTTCGTTACCAGCGTTACGAGCGGGTTCATTAGTAGATATCTGGCATCGAATGTGTGTTATATGCAGATTTATGAGCGGGATCGTTAACAGAATTATGAGCGGGTTCATTGGTAGATATCTGCCATCGAATGTGTGTTATATACAGAGTTATGAGCGGGTTCGTTACCAGAGTTATGAGCGGGTTCATTAGTAGATATCTGGCATCGAATGTGTGTTATATACAGAGTTATGAGCGGGTTCGTTACCAGAGTTACGAGCGGGTTCATTAGTAGATATCTGGCAACGAATGTGTGTTATATGCAGATTTATGAGCGGGTTCGTTACCAGAGTTATGAGCAGGTTCATTGGTAGATATCTGGCATCGAATGTGTGTTATATACAGAGTTATGAGCGGGTTCGTTACCAGAGTTATGAGCGGGTTCATTGGTAGATATCTGGCATCGAATGTGTGTTATATACAGAGTTATGAGCGGGTTCGTTACCAGAGTTTCGAGCGGGTTCATTAGTAGATATCTGGCATCGAATGTGTGTTATATGCAGATTTATGAGCGGGTTCGTTACCAGAGTTATGAGCGGGTTCATTGGTAGATATCTGGCATCGAATGTGTGTTATATACAGAGTTATGAGCGGGTTCGTTACCAAAGTTACGAGCGGGTTCATTAGTAGATATCTGGCATCGAATGTGTGTTATATGCAGATTTATGAGCGGGTTCGTTACCAGAGTTACGAGGGGGTTCATTAGTAGATATCTGGCATCGAATGTGTGTTATATACAGATTTATGAGCGGGTTCGTTACCAGAGTTACGAGGGGGTTCATTAGTAGATATCTGGCATCGAATGTGTGTTATATACAGAGTTGTGAGCGGGTTCATTACCAATATAGGAAGGCTAACTGAAAACAACATACACTAACACGGATACTACAATTGAACAGCATGGCTGTTGGAAATAACGAAAATAAACATAGAACAATGCACGCATCGTAGCAATCCAGTTTCACTTATTACATTAAATCATAAACACAAATTTATAATTAAGACTAATAAGAGGTAATTTATACTTATAGTGTATCACACTTCTACACAACGACGTTTCAATGCACCTTATTTTGTGGAGACAACAAATTAAACTAAAATATCACAACGACGCGTAAACCGTTTTGCTGGGTCCGCGTCTCGTCTACGATTGCCGGGTAGACGTGTCGTAGCATTCTGGTAAAGGGCCAAAGTAGTTGATAATATAGTCCGTGAACAGCTTACCGTTTAGGAGTATGCTAGTGTTTGTCTGTCTACGTTTCGAAGATGGTTGTTAGTGCAGACTACCGCACGAAACCATGCAGCTCTGTACCTAACTTGTTTAGGAAACATCAGCTTATTTCAATAATACAATGCGATTAATAAAAAAAGTTTGCGTCGGCTTATGTTTTCAAATGGACTATATTCGCAAATCAATGGCGTCATCGTAAACAATCATCGTGCGTAGAAACAAGATGTTTCCTAATGGCGTTGTTCGTCAATATTTAATGTGAGCTTGGTAGATTTGATAGTAGTACCTATGAAACAGGTGACGAAGTTTAACTGGCACGGTATGTTCATTACGCACTTCAACGTTCGTGTCTTTAAAATCGTGTTTGCTTACATTGCTTCCGTGTTACTGAATATTAAGATAGATGTACTATTAAATGTGGCTGAAAAACACGCGCACACCATAATTCTCGCTCGCTAACTAATGCGCGCGCTCGCGTACACACACAGGCGCACACACAGGCGCACACACAGGCGCACACAGAGGCGCATGCACACGCACATACACACAGACACGCGCGCACGCACGCACACCAGTGTTATGTGTTAGAAAGTTAAAAAGAGCGCTTAACGCGCAAAAACAGCGCGGCCATAAACCACGCATATTAACAAATGTAATGACCTAAACCGATAATTACAATATTACACAGCATTTTTATATAATCCATTATACAACATACACAATCCCTATACAGGTTGCATAAATATTATATTAGTGAAACATAAGCCTATGTGTAACCGCCATTAGGCAAGCCGGCTGGCATTTGCTGCGGAGCTCCTATTCACTGCGGGACTGTGAGACGCAGACCGGCCATAATGGCGGCGCTGAAGGCTGCGGCGGCGGGCACCGTGAGGATCCACGTGATGATGATGTTCCGGAAGAGTGACCAGTCGACGTTATCGCGAGATCTCACTTGTCCCGTAAACACGATCGAGCCGACCTTGCAGTGGGTGCTACTGACTGGGAGACCGATGTTAGACGCCACAAGCACCGTCAACGCCGATCCGATCTCGATACAGAAACCGCTGGAACAGGCCGACGGGTCATAATGTTAGGGACGTAATTTCGTGTCAGCGTTTATAACATTTAAAGCGACCTTGCATGTATCGTTACCCGGAATCGTCATCTCAAGCCAATGACGGTAATGGTATAAACAATAGTTATTAAGTCAGTTGTACTTTGTTCTACCTGCTGGAGCCAGCCCACTTCAAACAATAATTCCAGGAACTTGCGGGTAGCTCCACCGGCTTACGCAGTCATAGTACTGCCTAAATCGGTTGTTTACTATTTGGATGTTTTGTGTACAATTTGACCGTTTCGTGCGCGTAACATTCAAATCGCGAATTACATGTTTCGGCCTAATTACGCGCAATTTAGCGGGAATACACCTTCAACAAATGTCAACAAATACGTCCTAGTATTAATAATATTATATTAAAACACTAGGAACACACACGGTCGTTTAACAAGATATAGGCAGATAGCAATCACACATTAGTCCACCTTGACTTTTCATGTCTTTTCAAGTGAAGGTGCTGGTAACTCCTCACATAAGCATCGGAACTCTTGCTGTAATTTTATATATGGGGTCCACGAGTATCACTCGATGTTGTGTCGCCCGACAACCCACCTCGACGCCGTCACTTTACTCAAGTCCTCGCCCATCGTCTGTATGACGCGTCGCCCCCACACCCACAGTCCCACCGAGATCCCGACGCCCCCGTAGAAGAGGATCCAGATCGGCGTCGTTCCCTGCTCCGTCACACTTCCGGTGGTCGCCACGAGCCAGATACCGATGAGAGGGCCTATAGAGTTACTGCAGACAGGACAATGATCTCTCGTGACGATATTTCTACTACGTGTAACATGCGTTGTGGGTTTGCATAATGTGTGTTTCACTCTTGTTCTTGTTGTTGGCGGTGATGGCGGTGCGCGTGTGCGCGCGCGCGTATGTGTGCATGCTTGTGTGCGTGATGGCGTGCATGCGTGCGTGACTTTGAATATAATATTTTGTGCATGCCACGTTAAGATTCCAATTAAACTACAATTTCACTACAGTGGAACGTCGCTTTACGATCACCTCGGTGATACGACCACCTCGATGATACGGCCACCTCGGTGATACGCTCACCCTAGGACAGTCCCAAATTAAAGAATAGGAAAAATAATCTCACTAATACGGTCACCTCGTTATTCAAGTGACGTTTGCCCAGTCCCAGTGGTGACTTTAATAGTGAGGTTCCACTGTTTTTAAATCACTGCTTAGTTCTTAAATACACCAGCCACCAGTAATGTGAAAAGCAACCACTGCATAGCCGTGTATAAGTTATGTGAAAATAAACGTTGATAGTTAGTTCATATAAAAGTGTCAATGACGGAGATGACAGTGACACAAGTTAATTAATCGACATCTGTCTCAAACGATCACATTGCACAGACTCTGCGTGTTTAGAAGCGTGTCGTACCTGACGTCATTTCCGCCATGCGCAAATGAACCGAAGGTTGCAGTAAGTATTTGCAGGAAGGAGAAAAGTTGAACCGTCTCCGGACGGTCGGTGATTAGAGATCGTGCTTCTTCACGGTTCAACTGTCAACACAACACATAACTGAACTTTATGCGCACATATTTCACGACCACGATATTGTTTGTGCAGGTTGACATAGTGGCAAACATAACCATCATGCTACACGATTGATATGGTGGACGGAGGTGTTAATCGATCTCAGGTTAAAATAAACGTTGAAGGCGTACGCCCCTGTGAAGTCTTGTGGATCACATGATTTAAGGCTTTAAAAGTGGCAGCGATTGTAGCGATTGTTGTGTGTGTGTGTGTGTGTGTGTGTGTGTGTGTGTGTTTGTGTGTTTGTGCGTGTGTGCGTGTGTATGTGAGTTTAAAATGTACACATCCGTACGAGGCACGGTAACTGTCCAATGAATGTAGGCGGTAACAGTTCAAGCCTTATGTCGCACACTGGCGTCATGTTTAAGAAATGTTTATTACGACACCACTTCCCCCTAAAAACATTGACTTTTAGTTAACAGTAAAACTTTTAAGCAAATGTGTGTTTTTCAACATGTTCATGGTTGTTGTCTCTATAAACTATAGTTCTGCGTTTCACGGGTTGACAGGACTAACAACGGTACGGCATAATGGGAAGAGGCGCGATAAAATCAAACAAATAGACTACGTCTTCCAACCTTTTTCTCACTCGTGCTCTGTTCCAGGATTGTCTCATCCTGGTCTGTGCTGGAAACACTTGCAATGTTTCTCAGTGAAATTGTGCTGATTGTTTCGACGACACATTCTTGAAAATAAGCAGAAAGCAAATTGTTGATAAGCATCGAGATCACAGACTCCACATGTGACACCTTATACATATTCTGACGTCACATATTGCATAACTATGGTTAGACACAACATTTACGCTGTGTAAGATGATGGTTAAATTAAAAACCATAATTACAAAAAACCACGATCTGTTTTATTGATGTACTCGGAACTACTTAAGTGTGATTTATGGTCGGTCGTTGACGCTTGGTTAGATCTGGCTGCTCGCTGTAAAACATCAATATCCCAACCGCTATCGTAAGCGTTACGGTGTATACAAATCGTACTTGTTTTATGTAAGTGCTACGTAAGTATGACATATTACCCATCCACATAGTATATGTAAACATGTCTCTTTTGTGCACAATATATGTAAACATGTCTCTTTTGTGCACAATATATGCCAGAACAAAATGTATCCATTCAGACTAGATAGGAAACCAGTTCACAAATCGTATTTTAGTTTGGTTTAATACCTGAAAGCAAAACTATTAACTAAAGTTATCACGCTTGTTGTTGCATAACGACAAAGTAGAATCATAACACGCAAATAAACATGACGTTACATGTCAGATACAAAATGTGCTTTATTTGTTCTGCAGCGAGAGATTGTATAGCTTACTTACCCGATAAAATGGTTTCTTGGCTATCTGTAGACGGTGTTATTTTCATATCAGTTACGAGGTTGCTAACCTCTTCTGCAAAGTGGCAAAGTTCATCAGAATCAGAATAAGTTTATTTGACCTATAAATACGATATATACACAATGAATAACATGAGTACTAGATAAGGTCGGGAGACTCCCATTAAGATATACAATATCGCTAGCACAGGAGCCACCCCATAAATATAATCAACATCAAAATTTCCATGTCACAAATCAGAATAGTATATGCCTTGTTTTACAGTTGATAATTACTCAGTGTATCAACATACATACATAATACAAGGACTGATTAAATGTACTCTTGTACAAATAATTGACGTACATATGGATACTTAGGTATACATTTCAATACGTATTACGAATTACAAATAAAGCAATTATGAATACGACAACAAGACTCATAATTTAAAATAAAAAAGTTTGTTGTGTATGTTGAAAAACCATACAGACTGTGGGTGTAAATTTTATTAATGATAATACTTGGTGTATTTTTAACTGTCTCAATTATGTTGTGTCTAATGCATTTTTTGGCAAATTCATGTTTGAATCTGGACATATACAGATTATTTATTTCACGTGTGCAGTGCTGATGAATATTATAGATGTGTGTGTTTGGAAAATATTGAAGTAGTAGGGTAAAAAATTGTTAATTAATTTATAGTAAAATTTTAATTGTTGGATTTTATAAATGTCATCCAACTTTAGCAACTGAAGTCTTTTAAAAATAGGACTTGTGTGAGCAATATATTTACTTAAGGATATTATTCGTATTGCTTTTTTCTGTAATTTGAAAATTCGATGTGCCTGATGACCCCATAAAAGTAAGCCATAATTAATATAAGGGAGAATAAGAGCATTGCACATAATATATAATGTATTAGGTGGTAAACAATGTTTAAGTTTATTTAGTATGCCTATTGTTTTAGAGATTTTATTTGCTATTTTGTTTGTATGACTCTGCCAGTTTAAATGGTTATTTATTGTGATGCCTAAACAATTGAAATCATTTACACATTCAATGTGTGCCCCATCTATTTGTAACACAGGGTATTCTATTTTCTTTTGCGGCATATGAAAAATCATGAATTTAGTCTTTTTGGCATTTAGTGACAGTTTATTAGCTTTTAACCAATTACTAATCTTTGTTAGTTCTTTGTTAATATTTTCACTTCGCATTTGGCCTTCTGAATCATTAAATGTTTTTAGTGTACTAGTAAGAGTGGTGTCGTCAGCATATGTTATGAATTTTAAAAGGTCACTAGAATGTGCTATATCATTTATATATACAAAATAAATAAGAGCGGCCCTAAAATGGAACCTTGGGGGACACCAGTGTTGACTATTTCCTTAGACTTAACATTTTCAATTTCTACATACTGCTTACGATTTTATAAATAACTCTTACAAAGGTCCAGAGCCTTGTCATTTAATCTATAGTAATTTCACTTCTGTACCAATATATTGTGATCAATTGTGTCAAATGCTTTTGATAATTCAAGGTATATATTTATTGGAGTAACCGATTTATCAAGTTCTTGTATAATTCTGTCTATGATTTCGAGTGTAGCAAGCTCAGTAGAATGTTTCTTTCTAAACCCATATTGGCTATTGTAGTATAACGCTTTAGAATGGAAGTAATCGTGGATTTGATTAAACACAACCCTTTCAAAAAAATTTGAAATCACTGGCAGGATAGAAATAGATTGGTTTTATTTTAATAACCCAAGTGCAGCGACTGTTTGGTACGGAGTCCGAGACGAGTACAACTTCGGACGATAGTTGCGTACTTTAATTGTATGTAATGGCTTTGTAACGCGTGTAAACGAGCATATTACGCGCAGTTGTTACGGCGACGCTAAATGCTTCACAGAAACTCATACTGGTATTGGACTAACACAAATATGCGAGGTTTGTTGCGTAATACTTTTAGAATGATCTTAAGGGTGGTAAAAATATAAATTAATAAGATAGGTTAATGAAATTACACGCCTTATAAGGTCTTATAATATATTTTAAGAACATGAATACCCAAGTCGACTTAGTAGTCTTTTGAGAAGACGCGACGAAATCCTCACGATGTACCTTCTTGTTCAAGAAGGCTTTCACCAAGTATGTTATTGTTTATCAAACATGTGGTGTACTTTCACTCACACGAGATTCACCAAACATCTTTTTATCAGGCATTCATAAAGGCATATTCATGTTTTATAAGGTACAAATCAATGATCTTCCTATTTTAATATGCATTTACCAAGTATCTTATTGCTTTAATATACACCAAATACCTTCTTGTTTTAATTTTAACAAGATTTAACAAGATTGCCACCCAGAGAATTAACTCTAGGTGGCAGGTGGACAAGGAAGCCCTTTGGCTTATCGAGAGTCCGACCCTTTTATCTATGTGTATCCCGCCCGTCTGAGGTATGTGTCGATTTTATTTTTAAACATATTCACGCTACTAGCACCCACACAATCAGCAGGTAATCTGTTCCATTCATTTACAGTTCTTTGTGAAAATGAAAACTTTCTTATATCCAATCTACTCTGCTCCTTTGCCAATGTAAGTTCATGTCCTCTAGTCCTTCTATCTTTCTTAACTGAGAAAAAAATATTTCTATAAATATTTTCATAACCCTTCAATATTTTAAACACCTCTATCTGATCTCCTCTCAATCTCCTGGTCTCTAGTGTTGTTAAACCGCATTTTTTAGGCGTATTTCGTAACTAAGATCCGTCAGTTTTGGTATCATTTTAGTTCCTCTCCTCTGCACTCTTTCTAGCATATCTTTGTCCTTCCTGCGATATGGCCTCCACGCTCGAATACAATATTCTAAATGAGGCCTAACTATTGTTTTGTACAGCGGTATTATTAGCTCTTTTTCCTTATACGTTATGTTTCGCCTAATTAATCCAAGGATTTGATTTCCCTTTGAAGCTGCAATTCCGCACTGCTCTGAAACCTTCATATCAGCACTAATGGTTAACCCTAAGTCCTTTTCTTTTACAGTAGTACTTAGTACAGTACCCCCCATTGTATATTCTACTTCTTCGTTCCCATGTCCTGTGTGGAGGCATTTACATTTCCAAAAATTGAACAGCATTTGCCACTATTCAGACCATTTGATCAACCTGTCAAGATCATCTTGTAAATGCTGTCTATCTCCATCACTTTTAATGCTTCTAAACACTTTTGTATCATCCGCAAATTTCAACACCTTGCTTGTTATTTCATCATCCAAATCGTTGATATATATTAAGAATAATATAGGTCCTAATACTGATCCCTGTGGTACCCCACTCAATACCGATTTCCAGTTTGAAGCCTCCCCATCAACTACTACACGTTGTCTTCTGTCAATCAGCCATTGTTCTATCCAGTTTATTATACTATTTCCTATGCCATGGGCCTTTAGTTTAAGCAGTAATCTTTGATGTGGTACTTTGTCGAAAGCTTTTTGAAAATCTAAGTAGACGATATCTACTGGTGATCCCTCATCTACCCACTTAGTGATGTCTTCCAAAAAACATAACGTATTTGTTAAGCATGACCTCGCTTTAAAAAAACCATGTTGAGATGGGTTTATCAAGTTTTGTTTAACAAGAAAATCCACCATGTGATCTTTAATTAGTCTTTCTAACAATTTACAAATCACTGATGTTAAACTCACTGGTCTATAGTTCTCTGACTTGTTTCTCGAACCTTTTTTGAATAACGATATAATGTTTGCTTCTTTCCATTCTAAAGGAACCACTCCCTCTTCTAATGACAAGTTGAAAACTGTTGCAAGCGGTATGCTAATTTGTTCTACAATTTCCACTCCAGGTGATTTATTATCCTTCATAGCCCTTATTTTCTTACCTACCATTTCCGGGGTTACAATTAATTGTCCTAAATAGTCTGAATCTGCCCCCTTGAACTTAGCCTCTGGTACTGGCAGTGAACTAATATCTTCCCTGGTAAACACTGAACTAAAGTACTCATTCAGGTCTTCTGCCATTAAGAATCCCTCTGATATTATATTTCCAGCACTATCTTCTAGAGGACCGACTTTATCTTGAACTTTCTGTTTGCTTCGAACATACGCATAAAAACTCTTGCTGTCATGTTTTATATTACTAGCTAATTGTTGTTCATAGCTTCTCTTTGAATTTCTAATTTCAGCTGTAGCTTGGTTAAGTGCTTCTTTATAACTGTTGTAGTCTTCATCATTTCCAGTACATCTATATGACTTCCACATCATTTGTTTGTACTTAATTTTTGTAATGGCTTCTTTCGATAAGTGTTTCTTTTTGGACCGTTTTCCTTGTTTTTTGAAGGGTACAAATTTATCGACTATGCACTTAATTTCACTCTTTAATATATTCCAGCATTCTGTTGCCGTCTTATTTTTCAGTGTGTTATTCCAGTCTATCTTTGCTAAATATTTCCTCATGTCCTTATACCTTCCTTTGTGGAAATTTATCCTATACTGCTTTTTACTATTCCTTTCTGATTTTAATAAACACTGATTTTAATAGACACTAACGAAGTATTTCTTTGTTTTAATAGACTCACCAAGTGTCGCCTTGTGTAAACATACATTCACCGACTATCTCCTTGTTTTTAAGAACCCACAGGTAGACATTTCTCCTTCCTCTTCAGAGCAACTCGCCAAATATCGTCTTGTTTTATACTGCACACACACCAAATATCCCCTTGTTTTATATGCACTTACCAAGAATCTTCTTGCGTTGCCACGGTACAATAACGACGCGCACGCAAATTGCAACAATACTGCCGCACCCGAAGCTGAGGAGCATCGTTGCCCATAAAGGGATGCGATCGAAGTGAAGCGCTAAAACACGAAGAAATCACCACTTTAAACCGTGAACACGATTATGTTGAGGAATACATCTTGGGCGCAGCACTAGCAGAGTTATATCCAATCTGGTAGCAACTTTATGTTCCGCCTGTTTAGTGTGTGACGTCACAAGCGCTCGTTATGCTTAACAACCTGCAAAGTTCCACGTAAACAAAGCTAGCATGTGATGTTCGATGGCTGTTGCTTTGTCTATGTCTATATTTTGACAAAAACCCTAAGGTCATTACGCCAATATGCTTTATTACGATACAAACCGACTGGGAACGACTTTTAACCTATCAGTATGCTAAGGCATTTGTTTTGTTCCATCTAGCTGGTTACTGTGTCCGGGTGTAATCGATGCAACGATTTGCTGGAAATACACTGTGATATTACAACTTTGTCAGCGTCCACGAAGTACCACCAAGCAACGTTCTTAAACAGCATTTGCACGCGCATACAAGAGTGTGTCAAATTCACACAGCAAACAAATGTAAATGATTATTAATTTATATACATGTAGCACCATATTTAGACAATGATATTCTATGGTGTTGTACACTGTACTGTACAGTACGTTGTACAGTACAATAAATGGCATAGAAATAGTAGAAACATCCAACATATTTTATATAGTTATCTAACAAGTGTAAAACTATTTAAATTAGTAATATCAATAAGTTAATTGTATGCAATTTTAAAATAGTGAGTCTTCAGTTTGCTCTTAAAAACACTGACATCGTTGCAGCTGCGAATATCTTTGGGAAGGGAGTTCCACAGTTTCGGTGAAGCAACTTTAAAAGCACGATCTCCCAGAGTTTTCCTTTTTGTCCTTGGTACATCAAGTTTAAGATCATCCTGCGATCTTAGACCATAATGGTCCATGGCCATGTAATTAATTAAATGTCAGTAAGCAAATCTTATATTTAATGCGAAATTCCAATGGCAACCAGTGAAGTGTCTTTAGTACTGGAGCGATATGGTTATATTTGCCGATTCTGCACAACACTCTGGCTGCGGTGTTTTGAACCATTTGTAATTTCCGTATAAGGTATTTTGGTAAGCCAATCAAAAGGGCATTACAGTAGTCAATATGGCTGTGGACCAGAGCATGTATCAGTTTCTCTGTACTCTGTTGATCACGATATCTTCTGATTTTTCCGATGATATAAAGTTGTGGATAAGCTGCCCGACATTTGAACTTGACATGTTCTTCCATAGACATGTGTTTATCAAAATAAGCGCCCAAATTTCGCACACAATTCAGTGCATGTACCAGTGCATATAGCCCCCGATGTTAATGGCTGTACTGGTGCATTATGCTAGTTGTTGCGGAGTGCCAATTAAAATGTACTCAGACTTGGAGTTGTTCATTTTGAGTTTCATGCCTTGCATCCAACTATTGATGTCTCTAATGCGTCGTTCCATGGACTCACGGTTACTGTCCATAGAATCAAGATGGAAACCACAGTAAACCTGATGATCATCGGCGTAGGCATGCCCCAGCTTCCCATGCTGATCAATGACAGAGAAAACAGGGCTAGAGTACTCTGTGAATTCAACAAGACATAGGCATGGGGCCTGCGGTACTCCCTGATCAAGTTTAAACTGCTCAAACACCGTACCATTGATGAAAATACGCTGCGACCTTGTTTGGAGATAAGAGGAAAACAAATTTAGAGTTGTGCCTGATACTCTAAAAGAGCGATTCATGATAGTTAACACAATTTCGTGGTCCGCTGTATCAAAAGCCGACGACAAGTCAATTAAAACCAGTTGTGTTACCTTCCGTTGATCCATGTTTAGAAGAATGTCAGACTGGATCTTAACTAAAGCGGTTTCTGTAGAATGCCCTGCTCTATAAGCAGACTGACAAGGTGGCAAAGGAAATCCACAGTCTGAGTGAATACAAAGTTGGTTTACAACAGCTCGCTCAGTTAGTTTTGACACATACTGGAGATTCGATACAGGACGATAGTTTTTTGGAGTAGGATTCAATCCTGCTTTTTTTAAGCAGCGGCACTACAAGTGCAGTCTTTCACTCGTGTGGGAATTCCCGAGTAGCAATAGAGAGATTGATGATGTGTGTGAGGAGTGGCAGTAATTCCTCCATATACGCTTTAACCAATTTGGTTGGCAAATGTATCTAAGTTTAGCACACGCACCCTCTCTGAATGGTATACAAGGTGGTTCGGTAACACTAATGTTCGTTCGAATAGCATTTATTTTATTATTAAAAAAGTTGCCAAATTCATTTACAAGGTTTTCCACAGAATCATGATCAGGTAGTGGAGTACTTCTTCTTCTTGGTGATTATGAGGGAACCTAATTTCTTCGAATCACCCTTAGCTTCTAAAGTTAAGTTAGAGAGATGGTCAGTTCGTTTGGTATTCAGTGCATTGACGTAGTTGTTCCGAGCACGGTGGAATGACAACAGAGTTTCATGATTTTTATCCCGCGTCCAGATTAATTCAGCTTTCCTTCTCTGCGACTTTAGTGATTTGAGTTCATCGACGAACCATGGCACCAATGGCCTCACAACAATAGTTTTGGATTTGATGGGTGCGTGCCTATCCAACAATTGTCTCAGTTCCCTATTGTAGTCACCAACTAACTGATTGATATCCATGATATTTAATAGTGCATTAGTGATATCCTTCAGGTCATTACCAAAAGCACTATTATCGATTTGTTTCAGTTTCCTGTATGATATCGTACGTGTCTCTAAGGGAGGTCTGGGCATGTTTACTCTATAACACACAAACATATGATCCGACACCATATAATCAGCCACGGGGTAACTAAGCAGAAGTTCACGATTATACCTAGTAATAATTAAGTCTAGCGTGTGACCAGATACCTGCGTTGGGACCGTAACATGCTGCGTTAAGTCATACATACTAAGTACATCACACATTCTAATTGCATCAGCTTCTGCGTCAATATCCATATGAATATTAAAATCACCAGCTATCAGGAGTGAATGAGGGGTTTGAACTGCATGCGACATGTTTTTCCGAGTATGGTGGTCGGTATATGATGCAGATGCACACATATCATGCAAACAGTGGCGGATTAAGCTATTCTTGGGCCACAGACACCCAGCAGTGAGGAGGTGCTGTTGAAATGTTTGCCGGAGCTTCCGCACCTATCTCTCTCTCTCTCTCTCTGGCGCGCTATCGCACTGTCGGTCATGACTTCTGAATACGGGAGGATGCTGTTGAAAATTGTTCTAATTTATAATAAGTTATGTAACAAATATAATATAATATACACACACACACACACACACACACACACACACACACACACACACACACACACACACACACACACACACACACACACACACACACACACACACACACACACACACACACACACACACACACACACACACACACACACAGACACACACACACACACACATATATATATACATATATATATATATATATATATATATATATATATATATATATATATATATATATTATTATATGCATACCTGCAAAATGCATATAGATATACAAGTTTTACGCAAGACCTAATTTACCTACCAAATGCTCGAAGATATTCCAAGTGTTCGGTTTTGGCTAACTTACATTTTGGACCGTCGAAGAAAATGGAGAAGACGTTGATGACAATGGTGACAGCGTAGAAGACGGGCAGGAGACGAAGACCCGCCTCCAGAGGGTCCGCCTAGAACGAAACACAGCCCATCTTATATGCGATGACGTCAATTGACGTTTCTGCACTTAAAAAAACTCTCACAAATAGGGCCCATTTGTCTACAATTAATATGAAATGCTGCTGTTGCATTCTCCAACGTATGATTCCGATGATTCAACGCTAACACTTTCAGAGGTTTCTGTCGAAACAACTACTAATTACATGCATACGTTTGTATTTGTTTATAGAAGTTTGTTCTCGTTTTAATTACTGTATACCGAAACAAAACGCAATTATAAAATGTCAACAAAGCCAAGGACGGCACAAATATCAACAAGGTTATAAATAAATGCTTCCTACAGTAGGCCTACAAGAAGGCTGATTGTTAACGTACTTTTTGAAGGATGAATTTTTTGCAGATGAAGAATATCCCAATAGACACCGCACCGGAGAGTAGCGGAGATGTGAACCACGATAACACTGCAAATGAAAAAATAGAAGTAATTAACTAGTTAATTTAATGCATAATTTAACTTATCTGTGTGCCTGTATTTTATTTGTACACACTACGGTAGGGCCTGTAATATTATAACTATCATTTCTTGTTTATATCGCAATAATGGCCACCTCTTTTTTATTTTTCATATAATTTCCATCTTTAATGTAATTTGTATTCATTAATCCCTTACATAATCGACACAACTACTAAATATGTGGGCACGTGTGTCTCTGTGCGCATGTATGTATGTAGTCCCTCCTGGCACAATATGGAAATAAAGACTAGGTTGCCTGTTTTCTGACCTAACAATGACGACATTCACGAAGAGCCGAAGCTTACAAACTACCAAGAGAACAGGTATTTTTGCTTGGAATAATAATCACCATAAGTACTTATATACTATATATATATATATATATATATGTATACACACACCTTATTCTCCCACTGGGTCTACTTACAAATCATTCCCAACTTTGTCCATTGTATTCCTTGTGTCCCCTTCGCCACCAGAGCAAATCCTAACGTCGATCCCACAATGCTGTGCGTTCCGGAAACCGGCATCTGCGGATGTTAATAACCAATAACAATTAGTGTACACAATTAGGTTTAATATGAATTAACAACCAATTACAAGCTATTACATAATACACTACAATGACATAGGCTTTGTACAAATGTTACGTTGTAACATTGCAGGTCTATCATAGTTTCAAATCAACCAATAATTCATATTACATGTTCAATATTAATATTGAAGCATGGCATATTATAATAATTACATACCTTTAACACCGTTGCAGTTCCCAGCCACAGACAAGACCCTGGAACACAAGAACATAGAATATATTGATTGTAAACAGACCCTGCCAGGAATGTCAAAATCGTTCCTACTCACGGCACTGAGTATGGCCAATGACAGTACGCACCGGAGAGAGTCGCCACGTTCCCGACGAGGAGGAGTTGTGTTTCGTTGGCGTATGGTTCAATGTCGACGATACCGCGACGGATCGTTTCCGATACTTTGGACCCTGAAACATTGACCAGACTGTCCATCTCTGTGTGTGCGCGTGTGCGCGTGTGCGCGTGTGCGCGTGTGCGCGTGTGCGCGTGTATGAATGTGTGTGTGTGTGTGTGTGTGTGTGTGTGTGTGTGTGCGAACGTGTGTGTGTTCGTGCGTGCGTACGTGTGTTCAAAGTGATGTGTCAAGCTGCAATCAACCAGTGACAATTGTCAATATGTAAAGCCTCTATATCTTTATTTAAGTGACCTATGTTAATGTAAGAACATTGCCATGGTTTCTGACACTGTAAAACCGGGATCAGCGTACCATCATACGGTTTCTGACACTGTAAGACCGGGATCAGCGTACCATCATACGGTTTCTGACACTATAAGACCGGGATCAGCGTACCATCATATGGTTTCTGACACTGTAAGACCGGGATCAGCGTACCATCATACGGTTTCTGACACTGTAAGACCGGGATCAGCGTACCATCATATGGTTTCTGACACTGTAAGACCGGGATCAGCGTACCATCATATGGTTTCTGACACTGTAAGACCGGGATCAGCGTACCATCATATGGTTTCTGACACTGTAAGACCATCATACGGTTTCTGACACTATAAGACCGGCATCAGCGTACCATCATATGGTTTCTGACACTGTAAGACCGGGATCAGCGTACCATCATACGGTTTCTGACACTGTAAGACCGGGATCAGCGTACCATCATATGGTTTCTGACACTGTAAGACCGGGATCAGCGTACCATCATATGGTTTCTGACACTATAAGACCGGGATCAGCGTACCATCATATGGTTTCTGACACTGTAAGACCGGGATCAGCGTACCACCATATGGTTTCTGACACTGTAAGACCGGGATCAGCGTACCATCATATGGTTTCTGACACTGTAAGACCGGGATCAGCGTACCATCATATGGTTTCTGACACTGTAAGACCGGGATCAGCGTACCACCATATGGTTTCTGACACTGTAAGACCGGGATCAGCGTACCATCATATGGTTTCTGACACTGTAAGACCGGGATCAGCGTACCATCATAACTAAGAAGCACGATGCTGATAGTGATAACAATGTTGAAGAAGACGACTAAGACGAGGCTAATGAAAATGACAATAACAACAACGATGACGAACGACGACGACGACGATGGCGACTACGACGGTGGCAGCTGTGTTGCTCAAACTGAACCCTATATACAATAATTTAAAATTTTAAAACAGAAACAACTAAACAGCTAAAGTAAGCACGTGTTGATTGATTTAATCAGAATAGGCGTGTCAATGTTTTTATTTTATTTTACGATTGCAAATAAATAAATTATTGTTATTATCATCATGGCATCCGACAGTGTCGCTGCGGTATTTCGTACGTTAGCGCATTTTCCGATAAGTTTCTACAACGATGCTCGGAATACTCCACGGAAAGGTTATTGCGTACCGTAGACACTTAACCATCTTATTGTTTGGTCGCCCACCACGAGAACAAACAGTGGACTTCACCTGGTCATCAAGTACCTGCTTATGCTTTGTGATAATGACTTAATAATATATATATCAATTCGCAAACACTTGACTTATGCCTACTCGAGTTAATTTAATCGCAAAATGCGCATGAAACAGACACGGATAAGCACACGCACGAGCAAGTTTTCTCTCTGCCTCACATACACGCACGCACGCACGCACGCACGCACGCACGCACGCACGCAGACACGCAGACACGCAGACACGCACACACACACACACACACACACACACACACACACACACACACACACACACACACACACACACACACACACACACACACACACACACACACACACACTAGTGCCATGCACTTACACACTTTGTAGGCCTATCTGTACTTTTTATTCAATTTTATAATTGCAAAGTGAATCAAATAATACTATTTTTTTATTATTACGTTATAGAGCGATCACTCACTCACCCAATAAGACAGCCCCGAGTGTCTCAAAGATCGTTGCGAGGACACATGCCTGTTTCAGTGTCAGCACCTTTGCGCCCACCGACGTGCCGAACGTATTAGCTACGTCGTTGGCTCCAATTCCGATCGACAGAACAAACGCAACGACGAAGCCGACGACGACGATCCATATCAGCTCTTGTGGCACCTCCATAATGTCGCCGCTGTTACTTCGGCGTATCCGTGCTGCTCCAGTCCCGAATGTCGCTTGTGGATATTGTTGTCACTTCGATGATCGGCTCTCGTTCTAGCTATCTCCCGCCCACGACTAACGTACGTCAGGTTAGATAGCGTCTTCTGCAAACACCACCGATGGTGACTAATCCGAAGTCAGCGTGACGTCGCGCGCGCAACCAACCAACAGCTTACCGACTCGACTGTCTTATTGACTCACACCAGCCGTATTTCCATGTGAAATCTAGATTTTTTGATCCGGTTTTGGCAAGGTGTCTGCATAGTTTCAGTATGGTGCTGAACGTGTGAGTAGATATTGTTCAAGAATAACTTGACATCTTCATCCTGAAGTGTTGAGCAAAAGCCTAGCTAGAACACCGTTTCAACGTCGCGTCTAGAGCAATCGACTCCCCGCAGTGCGATATAGTATACCCAAACAACAAGTCTTTTATTTCCGCTGTGCCAAGGTAGCGATTTTGTAAACGCGAAATGCAAGTCTTTGATCCACCTAGTTAGTTGGATATACGGCTTGCTGTGGTGTCGTTATCTAGAATTTGAAGAAGTCTTGCACTGCACTGCCAAACCCCACTAGCGAACAAAGAATGGGAATATTTCCAGTTGTCCTTTCATCCATTTATTATGACGCAAGTTGGCATAGTTTGTTAGCCGGGTACAAGCTGCGACGTTTCCGTGGATCCTGCGTTGGCGTCAAAGACAACAAAGGCATTACCAAGGTGATGATGTGCATTCTGGGTCATTGTTTGCAACGTCGTCGTTAACGCACAACTACCCAGCTCCACATGAATACACGCTGGCTATCATCACACTCAATCTGTATTTCTGTCGCCATATAAAGTTCTGTCAATCACAAAACAAATCCTCAACGTTAGTATTTGTGAAGCATTCAGAATGCAGTTTACCACTTCATCGTTGACGGAATCGCGCAAAATCACGTCGTTAACGTCGTGAATGACCCTGCATAGGGCGTTAATGCGGTCGAGAGACGATACAATATACAGTACAATAACACTTTATTGTCCCATGAAGGGAAATTTGTGTGCAACGTCTATAAATATCAAGTAAATACATAAATACATAATTAAAAGCTGTGGCTAAAATATAATAGTGATAAACCTAATCGCATAATTGTGGTCGTCGCATCACGGATAATATATATATATATTTATTTACTACGTGCATATACATTATATATATATATATATATATATATATATAATGTATATGCACGTAGTAAATAAATAAAAATAAATGTCAACATGACCAACACTGCTAAATAATGTGCGCACATTCGCACACATACACCCTGATATCAACAGTAGTAACTACACCTACATGCACACATACACCCTGATATAAACAGTAGTAACTACACCTACATGCACATACACACCCTGATATCAACAGTAGTAACTACACCTACATGCACACACACCCCCTGATATCAACAGTAGTAACTACACCTACATGCACACACACCCCCTGATATCAACAGTAGTAACTACACCTACATGCACACACACCCCCTGATATCAACAGTAGTAACTACACCTGCATGCACACACACCCTCTGATATCAACAGTAGTAACTACACCTACATGCACACACACACCCTGATATCAACAGTAGTAACTACACCTACATGCACACACACCCCCTGATATCAACAGTAGTAACTACACCTACATGCACACACACCCCCTGATATCAACAGTAGTAACTACACCTACATGCACACACACCCCCTGATATCAACAGTAGTAACTACACCTACATGCACACACACACCCTGATATCAACAGTAGTAACTACACCTACATGCACACACACACCCTGATATCAACAGTAGTAACTACACCTACATGCATACACACCCCCTGATATCAACAGTAGTAACTACACCTATATGCACACACCCCGATATCAACAGTAGTAAATTCATACCCTACATGCACACACACACCCTGATATCAACAGTAGTAACTACACTCTACATGCACACACCCCTGATATCAAATAGTAGTGCAATTACAATTCGCATGCAATAATCTACCCTGATATCATCAACAGTAGGTAATCTACACCTGCATGCACACACACCCTGATATCAACAGTAGTAACTACACCTACATGCACACACACACCCTGATATCAACAGTAGTAACTACACCTACATGCACACACACCCCCTGATATCAACAGTAGTAACTACACCTACATGCACACACACCCCCTGATATCAACAGTAGTAACTACACCTACATGCACACACACCCCCTGATATCAACAGTAGTAACTACACCTACATGCACACACACCCCCTGATATCAACAGTAGTAACTACACCTACATGCACACACACACCCTGATATCAACAGTAGTAACTACACCTACATGCACACACACACCCTGATATCAACAGTAGTAACTACATCTACATGCACACACACTCCCTGATATCAACAGTAGTAACTACACCTACATGCACACACACAAAAGTTGAACTCCAACCCGACCACTGAAAGTATGAAATATGGACGAGCCGGCTTTACATGCGTACGTATATCGGCCAGGCAAGATCGTAACGTCGAAGTCGAAGGGAATCAGACAGAGATAGAGACAAGAGAGTGGCAGTCGCGTGTCACGAGTGTTGTAGCGGTCTACCTCCATCAGTGTGCCTTTCTTAGAAACGCGTGGTAGATGTAAAATTTTCCTTTTAAACTATATCGGCAGTTGTGTGTGTGTGTTTGCGTGCGTATGTGTGTACGTGCGTGCGTGTGTTCAAATGGATATGTCAAACTGCAATCGACCAGTGTCAATTGCCAATATGTTGACGAAAGCCTCTATATCTTTATTTAAGTGACCTATCTTAATGTGAGAACATTGCCATGGTTTCTGACACTGTCTGACACACACGACTTTGTTCATCCAAGCAAATGAATGATCCATTTCAGAGTCCTTTGATCGGTGACGTCGTGGTTGACCCTGCAGAGGGCGTTAATGCTGTCGAGGACGACCGGACACTTGTCCCAAAATTCGGTTTATTTGCTCAAATAAGTAGGCCTGTGCTTGTTATGCCGCTCCTGTAAAGTAGATTCAACATATAATGGCGAGAATTCTTGTTGAGAAGCTGGCAAGATTATCTATAATTATGTACGCTATTGTCAATATTTGCTATACTTATGTACCAGTAGCAGACTTTCTCGTCGTCTCATTGACAGTCTTTGCACCATACACGTTTCCGTGTAACTTGACGTGTTCATATATGCCTCTGTCTCTCTGTCTCTCTGTCTCCCTGTCTCCCTGTCTCCCTCCCTCCCTCCCTCCTTCCCTCCACCCCTCCCTCCCTCTCTCCCTCCCTCACTCCCTCCCTCCCTCTCTCCCTCCCTCCCTCCCTCACAAATGTGGAACACGGACGAAACCAGCTTTACATGTGTGAATCGGCCAGGCAGGATTGTATAAGGCCGAAGTGGAAGGGAGTCAGACCACACAGATAGGGTCACAAGAGGCGACCGCTGTAAGAGTGACAGTCGTGCGTCAGGAGTGTTGTAGCGGCCTACCTTTGTCTATGTTCATCTTCCTAGAGCACCGGACTCTCAATCGAGAGAACCCGGGTTTGAATCATGTGCTGCCGTTTCGAACCTTGGGCAAGTTCGTTCACTCTACGTTGCTCCAGTTCACCCAGCTCTATAAATGAGTACATTGTTTGTGTACGAATAGTCTTCGCGCATTAATTACAGCGTGGCTGAGAAGTCGTGGTGTTCAGTTGAACAGGTCTGCCAAGGAGTAAAGCGCTTTGAGTATTCCTAAGGACTGGATACTGCGCTATATAAGGACTTACCTTTACAGAAACGCATAGTGGGTGAGAAATTGTCCGTTTAAACCGGGGGCCGGCAACCTTTTTGAATGGAGGGCCAGATAACTTGAACAAAGGTCACACGTGTATTATTGAATATAGATGATCGTTAGCCTAATCCTCGTGAAAACTGGTACATCATGTTATGTTTGGAATCTGAATATAAGCAATCTCGTTTAGAATTATGAATTGAAATTTTACTTATAAATGGTTACCAGTTAATAGTAAGACGTATTATTATCGTCTTCAAACATCAACTTTTAAATGTGAACAACTTAAAAGCACCCATTATTCATGGTCAGCGTTCTTGGTACAGAAATGACACCATCTTGACTAGTCAACACTTGAACATTGGCAATGAGCTTAGCGTGTTTGATCAGATCAGGAATATGTTCCGTCGCCAAATGCACGTAGTAACATTCCACAAGCGTCAACTCTGTGGCGGTAGCTTTAAGTGTCTTAGAGCCGCATTGTAGTTCGGTGAACTCTACCAGCGCAGCGTCCGTCGCATCGTCGAGTTCAACGTGGAACGAGTTGCAAAATAAGACAACTCCAAACTGCGAGTCCTGATATCGGGAAGAGACTCACATTAGCGTTTCGCAGTTGTGTCTCCCACATTTGCAACATGACCTCGGAAGCGGAGACGAACTGGACAATCTAACTGACGAGATGTTCGCACAAATCCATTTGGGGTCTGCAAATTCTGGTACTTCTGTACCCTTCAGCTCCATGAACACCTTATAAACCAATACATCAGCTCATAGGGCTTATGTGCGACGCAACATAGCACATCGACACGGCTAGCGCTCATCATTGTAGAGGCGATGTTGATACTGCGCAGTCGTCTAAGCTAGAAGGTACTGGAACTGACAGTGATTCACGCTCTTCGCGATGACGCTCATTGTGTTCTGCATTTTCATTGGGATTCAGTCTTTCGTGGTGGGTGATGCAGCAGTTCTTCCTAATGTGGAAGGTGCATCTACTGTTGTCACCCCGCGGGCCGCATTGTGGACAATCTCACTTTTAGTCCGCGGGCCGCATAAAATAACTTCGCGGCCCGCAGGTCGCCACCCCTGATATAAACTATATTGTCATGTGTGTGTGTGTGTGTGCGTGCGTGCGTGCGTGCGTGCGTGCGGGATTACGATATTTGCAGGATCAAAAAATTAAGTAAAACAGACAACAATACGTATGTTCCGATCCATTTATTTTAGTATCATCACAAAGAACCATTCACGTGTGTCCGTCCAATGCACACAAGGTCGCGTCGCATATTGCCACAAATACTTCGTAATATAGTGGATAACCTTGTAACAGCATAACTTCAAAGTCATACAAATCTCCAAACACTTCGGTTGCATCAAATAGGTGATTTGGGTGATTGAATCGTGCGTCGTGACATTGTGTATCATTCATATGACGCGCTGTAGCGACCGAAACTGCCGTCCCATAAAATAAAACGCTTATACAGAACTCCTCGCTGATGGAGATAAAACACCTGCATGATTAGTTAACAAACGGTCTCCGTTGATACAGCTTGATAGATACCTACAAATAACCGACTCAAGATACATGCATCGTAAAACGCGCCGTCTCCTCCTGCGAGCACCTAGCCAATAGCCCCAGTCTTTCCTATTTCGCTATGAGCACCATACAAACGCACCCACTGCTGATGTGTGACACAAAAAACAGTGTCGAATCCGTGAGAAAACGTAAACAAAGATAAAAACACGTAGCAAAACACCACACCATAAGCTGGCTGGTGCTAAGAAAACACAGTGCAGTCGACACCACTGGAAGGATGCGTTCGGAAACACAGCACACGATACCCATCACATTAAACCGACCATGTCTATTCCTAATTTATTTATAATGCAATCATGTAATGTTATAACCATGCTGAAGATATCCTGCTTACCAAATTGTGTTCAATAAAGCTGAAATAGTGTTCGCAATGTGAAACGTTCAAATCGTATACGAAACGTTTGAATACTAAACTGTTGTTGCGGACAATGACGAGACTGACCACAAGTTCCTGGAGTTGCTCTTTGTGAAGCGCAATCAACCACCACAAATGGGACGAAGTACAGCCGATTCAGTTCGACTTCCTGCTAATGATTACCATCCATAGTTTATGAGGGTGACTCCGGGGCCACGCAAGGTCGCTTTAAAACCAAATGTGTTCATGAACAGCCAATGGAAACGCAAGACGAACGTTTCAGAACGTCACAGCTAGTCGCATACGTTACGTGTACAAATTGTGCGTCAACTCCGTATGATATACAATATTTGGTTTTGGAATAGTTACGAGAACCAGTTACCGAATAAAACAGTAATAAACTAAGAAAAGTAAAATGCCGTTTCAACGCTAAGCACCTTCAGAATTTAATCACAAAACTAAAATAACAACGTCACACTAAACAATTCAGACGTCATCGATGCACACTGCTTCGTGCATTGTTTTGCTACGAGAGAATCCATACGCGTAGAATTCCAGATACAAGTGTCGCCGCCTGCCGGATAGTTTACAACTATTGAGGCGGTATTATTAGAAGATGCAAACGTCAAAATCTAGCACGGTATTGACCGCAGCATAAGTGAAACACGTTAACGTAGAATTCCAAAATGTACGTGACGTCATTCAAGTAGGGCGACATGCCGTAGGGGTAGTCTCATAAATTCTCAATCTAAAAACGAATTTGTTTGGTACTGGTTCAAACTACCACCAATGCCCCCAACACCTGGTGTACAACTTGACAAGACCCTTCCCACTGGCTGGTTCTGATAATATCCAAAACAGTATCAATGTACATTGATACCAGTTTACCTCAGTAGGTGGCGTCACTGGAGTGATTTGTTGTGACAACCAAACCACATCCCCTACCCTACCCTACCACATGCTACACGTTTATGGACTGTGAATTTATGCAACCCCTCCCCAACATACACGCACTCATCTCATCATATCACACGGACAGCAACAGCGCAATGATGTAACCTTATAACCTGACTGACAAGTCACAAAGTGTAGTGCACTTGGCAGGGTTGAATGGCACACGCTGTTATGTAAAACCTTTTAAAGTAATGCACTGACCAGATAAAGACAAACATTTTAATATTTGGCGTACACGCGTGATAGTGACATTATCCACCACTTGCTGCAAAACAAGATGCTTGCCAAAACTACCAAGTTCTGAACTTTTGAGCTTGTTTTGTGAAACGATGCCTGCATTCAAAACTTTTTTAAACATTATCTGACAATCATTGCCCCGGTGGAATGCAAAACAGGCTTTAATCACAGTTTTGTTGTAACTTCACATCAGGCTGTTTTCAATGTTTCCACACTAAATATATTTTAGTATACCAAAGATTTGACAGCAGTTTAGAGTCGAGTTTCACGAGTGGTTTGTTTGACAACACGTATTTTGCATGACATGTTTTGCATTTGTGACAATAATAATAATCCCCCCATCAGTTTCATTTAGCAGGTTTTGGGGGTCGTCGGTAATCTACATAGTTAACAATCATGATTATTGGAAATATTTAATTTACCTTTTTTCCAAATAAAATGTTATATGTTTAAGTTAATACCATAGTGCTGTTAAAAACAGCATGACTAAGTACTCTGGGTAAATGTTGATAAATGATACCGCATTACTGGGTAGATATAATTTGATATCTGAATTAAAGAAAACATGTGATTGATGAAATCAGGAAGTAGTATCCCTCTGTTGCACTCCGCTGCATTTTAATAGCATCCCACGTTGTACATGGTGGTACACACGACTTAAACAGATACAACTTATAGAAAAAGATTAAGTAGCTACCTTAAACCAATTTAACGGCCACAACAAACGCGTATGTAACACACGTACGAAGTAAATGTACGATCGGACACTGTGTTGCTATCGCCAGATCAAAACAGATGTATGATTGGACATTGTGTTGCTATCGCCAGATCAAAACAGATGTACGATCGGACAGTGTTGCTATCGCCAGATCAAAACAGATGTACGATCTGACAGTGTGTTGCTATCGCCAGATCAAAACAGATATACGATCTGACAGTGTGTTGCTATCGCCAGATCGAAGCATGTACAATACTACCATGATAATGACAGCTGCGTCGCTGAGGTGATCATAACAACTGTAGCACAGCCAAGAAATCAATGTTCATCAAAAAATGACTGATCCCTTGATCACCGGCCTCTTGTACACTGCAGTGGTACGGGCGAATGAATATAACAATAGAATACTGATAGATTAATGGCATTGTACGCGTAGCCATACCAGTTTCTTGGGTACGATAATTATACTTGATAAATCAACTGTTCTTGATCAGTCCAGCTAACTGTTGGTGCTGCCATCTCAACACAGATACCCCAGTCTGAGACATCACAAGTAACGCTGGCAGAGTTTGCACCGAGAATGTGTAGATTGCTGATTTGAGCAACGCCGCTTGTATCATTAAACTTGTGACCGGCTGACAATGTGGACCTCGGTGCACACCTGTCGGTAAAAACGCCAACAAACGATCGATTCTACCGTACACAAAGGAATGCACAAATTAAACTTTGGTCCACCTCCTGAGTTCATAGGTCACAGGTTATACGATGACCATTAAAACGAAAACATCAATGACATCTCTAGACATTTACAACGAAGTCGAAATCCAGCTGACAATGGTTGAATTTGTAGGATCACAAGGGATCCGTCCTTATGACATCTGTGGTTTTTATTTACATCATTCCACGATGGATACCACAGCAAACAGTTGCGTTTAAAAACAATAGTTGAGTATACAACTCAGTGATAAAACTGGATTTTGGTTCCCCCAACAAATTGCAAGTTGCAGGCTGCTTTGTTCGTTTTCAAATATCAGGTACATGAAGTATTGTGATAACTAAAACCAGACAGGTGCATTTGACACGAAACATTGACATTACTACCACAGGTACAGTCGAGAGTACTAAACAGATCTGATTGGTTGGTTAAGCAATCAGGACCATGTCTCGTTCAATGATGGTTTGGTCAATTTACCAGGAGCAATAACATTTTCACGACTGGGTCACAAGGATCGAAGGTCCTAAACAAAGATAATTTAATAATAAATAGACTGATTCACATTTGATGCGATTCTAAAGCTCGGTGCCATTCACACGTGTCTACCTAAATTAGCACTAGAAAATGCGCCACAAAGCATTGAAATAAACGCGACGAAAGCACTGACTGAAAGGCACAATCATGAGACACGCACACGTCTCAACTAAAAACATACTCCAACATCACAATCACACAAGAACTCGCACGCAGACAAGTCCAAACGTTCCATACTTGTCGATAGAACAAGGCTGCAATGAGCACTATGGCATCAATATTTTTACCAACTATTTAGTTTGATTCCCATGCAAGGAAACCGTAAAGTGTCCGACCCTCTTGCGTGGGAAAGTTCCGTCTTTTTGTTTTACACAAGATTTACAAGAGTTCCGTACAATGTAGGAAATTTCAGATGGCACGTGGGCAGGTAGACGCAAACCCTAACTGGCATCTGCACCCCCCGAGGGATGAAGAGGCAGTATTTACCCCACAGCACGAGTGAACTGAAGACATGCTTAATTGTCACCAAGTTTTGTAATAACAGTTTCTGCACCACTGATCTGATAAAAACTAATTAGCCTAATTGAGCGTCGGCAAGACCGATCTCGTGACCCGGGGGTCTCAGGGGTCAGGTCGGCACGTCTATTGTTCAAGGATGACCTCACGCATGCCGGCCATGATGGCGGCACTGATGCCGCCAGCGATCGGCAGCGTGACGAGCCACGCCAACACAATGTTCCGGAAGATCGACCAGTCGACATTCTCGCGAGATCGGAAGTGACCGACGAAGACAACGGAGCCAACCTTGCAGTGGGTCGTGCTGATGGGAATGCCGATGTTGGACGCGATCAACACCGTCAGCGCCGACCCGATCTCAATGCAGAAACCGCTGCAAGCACACAAAAAGACGTTTTAATGCGGGCACCAAACTTGTTTATTTAGACCAAAATAACTTGTTTATTTCAACCAAAGTAACCTGTTTATTTAGACCAAAATAAATCGTTTATTTAGACCAACAGTAACATACACGACGCACTCGATGTACTACACATTACGTGGTCGTGGAGACTAACTGTAAGATATTGCATGTCGATAGCATGGGTGCCCCCCTTAACTGCACATAACCATAGGAATAATATTTGTTTAATAAATAAATAATAGCACTTTATAATAAATGACATCAATATGAGGCATTATTTGAGAATGTCATTGTTGTTTCAGAGCAAGGAAGTTTGGGCGATGTCATAATCATAATAGAATTGTTATTGCAAAACAAATTAGATATGTAACTATTACACACAAATGTAGTACAACTGCTTTGTTTAAATTACATAGTACACACATAATAAAGTAACGTCTGCTGTGAAATGTGCGCTTTGTGTCACTTTCTGGTAATGTTTATTTATGGTAGTGCCACTTTGTGGCAGTGTCTGGTGTTTCACTTTGTAGCAGCTGGCCCTGTGTCACTCTGTGTTGTGCACTTTGTGGTAGTTTCTGTTGTGTCACTGTGTAACTGTGTCACTTTGAGTTGTGCACTTTGTGGTAGTGTCTGTCATGTCACTTTGTGTCACTGCGTAACTGTGTCACTCTACAGCAGTAAGAGCTTTTACAATACACCAAAATAACATCTTTTCAAACAAGCTTCTATGACAAGAAGTCATGACAACGATGGGGTGAGACGCACCTGGAGGGTGTAATCTTAGTGAGATCTTCGCCCATGGTCTTGATGACCCTCCGCCCCCAGATCCATAGTCCCAGGGAGATCCCCACGCCCCCATAGAAGAGGATCCACACGGGGGTGAGGGCCTTGGCTGACACTGTCCCCGTGGTGCCAATCAGCCACAGACTCACCAGTGGCCCGATCGCATTGCTGCAAAACAACCACAATTCTCATGGTTGAAACTTGTCTTTATTACAAAGTAACTGTGATTTGCCTTAGCAAAATGGGTATTTAGTCGCAAAATTGAGTTTTGTACATTTTTTATTTGATATGCCACGAGCTTTAAAATGATACCTCATTTGATGATATATATAGTAGTTTTTGACTTTTTGCCAAAAATGAGGCACACTTTTAAAAAGCAGTTTTGAGAAAACTAAAAACACAGCAACCATACATTTAGTACTTAATTAATTTTTATTATTTGTTTGAGGAAAATAAACTAAACCTACTTTTCTGAAAACATCACTTTTTAAAAGTTTGCTTCATTTTTAGCAATAATTAAGAATTTGCTGAAGAAATTTATTTATATATTTTAAAGGTTATCAGCTATGGAATCGAAAATTGTACAAAAACTCTATTTCGCAATTTTGCAACATAATACCCAATTTGCTGTCGGGACATGTGTGTGCACAATTTAGTATAATACTTTCATACAATCACCATTTTGATACGGTTGCCATAGTTACCTGACATCGTTTCCGCCATGAGCGAAGGAGCCGAATATAGCAGTGAGTATCTGGAGGAAGGAGAAAAGTCGTGCTGTCTCGGGCCGGTCCTCGATGGCCGACCGACTCCTCTCTAGGGCCGTCATCTGAAACAACCAATGGCAATGCTGAACTGGCCGACACTCCAAGGGGTTGCAAAATGACGATTTAACTTCAAACCTGCATCAGCTATTCAATTTTTATCACCTTTTTACAATCCTTTCATAAACAAAATCAAACTTATCTATTATCCACTAGGACATACATTTGAATCGTGCTTCACGATCACCTCAGTAATACAGCCACCTTGCAATTAAGGTAACCCCAGGACCATCCCAAATTGTTTCCACAACAGTAAATTGTTGCCAATTAGTTTCGCTAATGCGGTCACCTCGTTATTCAGGTCACTTTTGCCCAGTTTCAAGGGTGACCTTAGTAGGGAGGTTTCACAGCACTACTTTGTTTATTAAAATGTGTTTAGTTTTCATTAAATCTAAAAACTAAATTAGAACAAATACAGATTATACTATAAAACTTTGTTAATGATAAAAATCTGAATTAATCTGGGGAGTATTTTTTAATTAACCACCATTTTAACGGAATCATCCAAAAAGGAACCTTGACTAGGTGGGATTCTACAAATAAATGGCAGATTACTATGTAATGTCCTATGCACTGCCACTCACCCCGGATGTGTCCACGTTTGAGTTGTCAATATCGACGACATGTTTAACAGTCAAGTTGTCTCTTGTCGCAAGACCATTAGCCGTTCCTGCAACAATACAGCAAGTCGTAAAAACAAACTTCCTACATACTATTTAAAAATATTCACAATATAGAATGCTAACCGGCTTGTAATAATAATCATTGATAACTATAAATGAGTATCATAATTTAAGTAATTATTTGTTCCCCCCATCCACTATTAATAACACAAACTGCTACGATCACAAAATATACCACTACAAAATGGCTACAAACAAAAACAACTAGTGTTAAATATATCTCTCCGTGGTAGAATAATGTGAACAGCCTTACCCCCATTTCCCCAAATGACACAAGATCCCCAACGGTAAGATTCCTACTTGCCACCAGTGATATGTGGCCCCACTTTTACGCTAATAAGAAATCCTACTTCTCACCAGCGGTACTCACCCTGCGGTACTCACCATTACTCGCTCCTCTCTTAGTGGAAGTCTCCCGGATCGGGGTAGTTCGCCCCAGCTTGTACTCATTATCCACCAGGAGTGCATCCTCAGCCTTGCTGATCTTACCCCTCTACAATGGCCACGAATCAAGGGTGTTATATATGTAATATATATACAACGGGCAGACAATGTGTGTGTGGAGGCTTGTACCCCACAACCTATTTACAGATATAAATATTACCATAAATTCAATATAAGGGTGTTCTAACATCATCTTTCCCATAGTAGTAGGGTATGCCTAAAAGCCAAACATTGAAAACTGTGCAAGAGATGGCTCAAATTCATTGTGTGGTTTGCACACTCCAAGTCCTAACTATGGTGAAGTAGCATAGTTACAAATTGTGCCGTATCTATCTCCCCATCGCTGTAGTACAAACTCTGCCTCCAAAACAACTTCAACCATCCTGGATCGTTTGTTACAGTGGTGGTTCCTTACCATACTAACGTAACTAACTTTTTTGCAGGTTCGATAGACAACTCCAGTAAGGAATTTTCTGGTACCAAAATGAAGTTCTCTGTACAAACATAACTGAGTTTTTTGCAGGTTATTTTTCGATTGAATAATAAAAAAAAAAAAATACCAATCTGGCAACAAATTATCCTGTAAGAAAATCAGGTTCTTTGTACGGGTCAATAAAGTCTCTTACTGCATCTGCCCCTGTCTTCTCTCCACTAGCGTCCACGTCTCTCGTTGCTGCATTTTCTGAAACAACCACAACATGTCACAACTTGACAGTTTACTACCCGTGGTGGGATATCAACAAACTTTTAATCCCTACATTTTGACAATTTTTAGAACAAAAATTTGTAATGGTGTAAATGTTCATGAAGTTGGGAAATGAACGATTACAAATTTGTGTGCACGTATTACTGACTGAGAGGATGAACAGGGAAACAACAGAAGTGTGTGATTGACTACGGAGGCTATCCAGATAACTATACTGATAATGAACTAAAACGATGGGCTGCTGGATCAACCACGTGTAGGACAGCCTGCTCGCCACACCACCGTGCAAAGTGAAAAACTAAATCCCAGAATATATATATATATAGACTACACTGCGAAAACAGAATATAAATTAACTAGAAAGCTGAACATTTATAATAAAAAATCAGATATGTTTGGAGAATTAGACAGCAAGAATTAAACTCACTTTGGAACAATTGCTGAAACATGCAACGTTTCGACCCGTCTACAGCGGATCTTGTTTCAACAAGATTTTTTCCGCCAGAGCAAGTTTAATTCTTGCTGTCTAAATGAATCTTGGAACCGCGAACAATATCTTCCATATTGTTTGGAGAATGTTCTGCGTGAACCGCAGCAGGCTCCGTACCTTTGGTGACGGGCAGAGCGAGCAGGTTTGGCGGAGTATTCTTCTGGTTCTCCATTTCCTCAAGTTCAATGACCGTCTTGAGAATGGCCTTCTCGCTGTTACAGTCGAACGAGTTGCGTCGTGAGTTGCTGATGGAACTGTTCAGGGAACTGTTGGCTGCAACAGAGAAAAGGTGAGGTACGTATTGATGTATTTGTGGAACAGTGGTACACAGGCAAGAGCTTTGGACTCTCAACCAAGAGAGCCCGGGTTTGAATCCTTGTGCGACGATGTCGAACCTTGGGCAAGTTCATTCACTCTACCTTGCTCCAGTTCACTCAGTTGCATGAATGAGTACCTGGCTGTAGACAGTGGTGGATATTTGTGTACGAATAGTCTTCGCGCATTAATTGCAGCGTGCTGAATGCTTCCCAAAGAAGTCGAGATGGTGTTTGACTGAACAGGTCTGCCAGGGAGTAAAATGTAAAGCGCTTGGAGCAACCGTAAGGACAGATGCTGCGCTATATAAGAACTTACCTTTACCTGTTTTACTTTTTTGTAAGGTTTTATGTAGTGCAGTAACTAGTCCTTAGGACTGTTCACGGTGCTTTACACTTGACTGCCTGGCAGACCTGTTCAATCAAACACAATCTCGACTTCTCTGGTAAAACATTCAGACACGATGCAATTACTGTGCATAGATTATTCGTATACAAATATCCACCACTGTCTACAGCCAGGTACTCATTCATACAGCTGTGTGTCCAAACAAACTGGATTCTGTCTTCATATGGAGGGGGGATCCTTCCATCAATGACTTGTATGATGCATACGAGACAAACTATTCTGTGTTTATACAATGGGAATCCTTCCACACATGCATATGCAGAAAACTAGCGAAGGTCTAGACTTGTAAATGTGAGCATTTCAGATGTGTTGTAGTCTGCGAGTGTAACACAGACTAAACAGAATCCTTCGTATTAGGACAAGCCGCACTTTTCCAAAACCCCATTTCAGCATATCTCTCAAGGTCACTTGCACACAGTGCTTGGATATTTTACGCAACTTACCCGAATAGGGCGTTTTATTGTCTTCAAATTTGAATTTGGTTGAATTCTCGTCGACGTTTTCCTTGTAGCCGCCTGTGTACTGACAATGTTCTGCAATGAAGCCGACCAGAATTAGCACTTTAGTTATGCATTCAGAAGAAAGACGAGTAACTACATGTTAAGTATGTGTCGATTAGACATGAAATTCATAATAATTTATAAGTTTGTTAAAACATTTATGTGTGGATGTATAAGTCCTCAAAGTTCAAATAAACACTGAGCATTATATCGTGGTGTGGTGGTTTGATCGATGCCATGTTTAAAAAAAAAAATTCCAGCAGCAATATTTAGGTCTCAACAAAACAGAACAGAGTGCTGGGTAAATTTATTAATTCAATATTGAAACCTCTAGTTGTAATCACATATTACTACACAATGTTGATTGGAGAACACCTTAGAACCTTTGAAATGAGTCATTAGGCAATACAAACTGAACTGTCACTCCCCTCGTTACAATATGAGTCACACAGAACTGTCACTCCCCTCGTTACAATACGAGTCCAACAGAACTGTCACTCCCCTCATTACAATATGAGTCACACAGAACTGTCACTCCCCTCGTTACAATACGAGTCCCACAGAACTGTCACTCCCCTCGTTACAATATGAGTCACACAGAACTGTTACTCCCCTCGTTACAATACGAGTCCCACAGAACTGTCACTCCCCTCGTTACAATATGAGTCACACAGAACTGTCACTCCCCTCGTTACAATACGAGTCCCACAGAACTGTCACTCCCCTCGTTACAATATGAGTCACACAGAACTGTCACTCCCCTCGTTACAATACGAGTCCCACAGAACTGTCACTCCCCTCGTTACAATATGAGTCACACAGAACTGTCACTCCCCTCGTTACAATACGAGTCCCACAGAACTGTCACTCCCCTCGTTACAATACGAGTGAGAACTGTCACTCCCCTCGTTACAATACGAGTCCCACAGAACTGTCACTCCCCTCGTTACAATATGAGTCCCACAGAACTGTCACTCCCCTCGTTACTCTGTCACTCCCCTCGTTACAATACAATACAGAGTCACTCCCCTCGTTACAAAGTCACTCCCCTCGTTACAATATGAGTCACACAGAACTGTCACTCCCCTCGTTACAATACGAGTCCCACAGAACTGTCACTCCCCTCGTTACAATATGAGTCCCACAGAACTGTCACTCCCCTCGTTACAATATGAGTCCCACTGAAATGTCACTCCCCTCGTTACAATATGAGTCCCACTGAAATGTCACTCCCCTCGTTACAGAGTATGAGTCACACAGAACTGTCACTCCCCTCGTTACAATATGAGTCCCACTGAAATGTCACTCCCCTCGTTACAGAGTATGAGTCACACAGAACTGTCACTCCCCTCGTTACAATACGAGTCCCACAGAACTGTCACTCCCCTCGTTACAATACGAGTCCCACTGAACTGTCACTCCCCTCGTTACAATACGAGTCCCACAGAACTGTCACTCCCCTCGTTACAATACGAGTCCCACAGAACTGTCACTCCCCTCTCGTTACAATACGAGTTCCACTGAACTGTCACTCCCCTCGTTACAATATGAGTCCCACTGAACTGTCACTCCCCTCGTTACAATACGAGTCCCACTGAACTGTCACTCCCCTCGTTACAATACGAGTCCCACAGAACTGTCACTCCCCTCGTTACAATATGAGTCACACAGAACTGTTACTCCCCTCGTTACAATACAAGTCCCACAGAACTGTCACTCCCCTCGTTACAATATGAGTCACACAGAACTGTTACTCCCCTCGTTACAATACGAGTCCCACAGAACTGTCACTCCCCTCGTTACAATATGAGTCACACAGAACTGTCACTCCCCTCGTTACAATACGAGTCAGAACTGTCACTCCCTCGTTACAATATGAGAACTGTCACTCCCCTCGTTACAATACGAGTCCCACAGAACTGTCACTTCCCTCGTTACACTGTCATACAATGAGTCCCACTGAATGTCACTCCCCTCGTTACAATACGAGTCCCACAGAACTGTCACTCCCCTCGTTACAATACGAGTCCCACAGAACTGTCACTCCCCTCGTTACAATACGAGTCCCACAGAACTGTCACTCCCCTCGTTACAATATGAGTCACACAGAACTGTCACTCCCCTCGTTACAATACGAGTCCCACAGAACTGTCACTCCCCTCGTTACAATATGAGTCCCACAGAACTGTCACTCCCCTCGTTACAATATGAGTCCCACTGAAATGTCACTCCCCTCGTTACAATATGAGTCCCACTGAAATGTCACTCCCCTCGTTACAGAGTATGAGTCACACAGAACTGTCACTCCCCTCGTTACAATATGAGTCCCACTGAAATGTCACTCCCCTCGTTACAGAGTATGAGTCACACAGAACTGTCACTCCCCTCGTTACAATACGAGTCCCACAGAACTGTCACTCCCCTCGTTACAATACGAGTCCCACTGAACTGTCACTCCCCTCGTTACAATACGAGTCCCACAGAACTGTCACTCCCCTCGTTACAATACGAGTCCCACAGAACTGTCACTCCCCTCTCGTTACAATACGAGTTCCACTGAACTGTCACTCCCCTCGTTACAATATGAGTCCCACTGAACTGTCACTCCCCTCGTTACAATACGAGTCCCACTGAACTGTCACTCCCCTCGTTACAATACGAGTCCCACAGAACTGTCACTCCCCTCGTTACAATACGAGTCCCACAGAACTGTCACTCCCCTCGTTACAATATGAGTCCCACAGAACTGTCACTCCCCTCGTTACAATACGAGTCCCACAGAACTGTCACTTCCCTCGTTACAACACGAGTCCCACAGAACTGTCACTCCCCTCGTTACAATACGAGTCCCACAGAACTGTATTTCACTCACTCCTAATGCGCTTGCGTTGCCATGGAACCACAAACAGTCGCACAATGATGGCACAGAGTATTCCACTACCAAAGCTGATGATGGCCGTGCCCCACAGAGGCACACGATTGAGTCCCAACACTGCAGACAAAACAGAACATTACCATTTATACGACACAATGCTCAACCTGGGAATGCAGGCTTTCTCTGCAGATTCACCCAAAATCTGTAACAAACTCCTCATCATTTCAAAATCATCCCTTTAGACCGCAGCTGTTTTTTATACCCCCATTTCTCCAAAATGCCACCAAATAACATGACAATCTGTGGTTGGCCATAGATTGTAGATATGGAAGTCTGTCTCTTGTTGTAAACAAGTTCTAAATTTGACTACCTAAATTGTCACCTGTTTACCGGGGCAGCCTGACCCAAGATGCACAATAGTAAGCAGAGATCTTCAGTTACAACAGCACCAGATGGCCAGATAATATAACATTACATATTTATACTTTTCTGACAACAGATTTCAGTCATTCCAGTAAAACTATGACCTTTGAACCCCAGCAGATCGAAAATATTTGTCTTCAACCTTTATACCCTATGACAGTTTAACAAAAAGCACTCTGATTCCCAACAACGCTTTCCTACAGACTCAGTTTTACATCGGCCGTAATTAAAAAATTCACAAATATTTATCCATACAGCAAATAGTCCTAGTGTACAGGAACTAGATTATGTGCGGCGTCAAAGAACAGCTTATCTGTGGGCGGTTGGGATAAGCACCTACCAATTGGTTGAGGCCTAAAGGGTTAATCCACCAGTGCAGAAATGAAATATGTCGACCGAAATTGCACCTTATTCAGGTACACCATGAACGAGTAAGACTGGACTAGAGAAGAAAACACTCACTTGCTGGTCCATCGTAGAAGACAGAGAAGAGGTTTATGAGGATGGTGGCGGCATAGAAGACTGGCAGGAAGCGAAGGCCTGACTCCAGAGGGTCTTTCTGTCAAACAAACACAGCGTGAACATGAGAAAAACTCTATCATGAGAAGTCTGTTTTGTTTACCATAAGCTTGTGTCAAATTCTGTTGGGATTTGGGCATTATAATATAGTACACAGTTCTTCAGTTCGTTGCCGCATGAGTAAAACTCCATCATGAGAAGTCTCTTTTGTTTACTTGTGTAAAATTCTATTGGCATTCAGCCCCCCCTTTGTGAGGCTGGCAGATTTTTGAATGTCCTCCTAGCTCTACACATTATTACAAAATTACCCTAATATCTGTAAGTATTTGGACACTGTGTTTTCGGCCACCCTAAAATATTTACTGTTCTGTACTGAATATTTTTGGATGGATGTTTTGTCTGAATACATACAGAAATGGCAGTATTGGACATTATTTTTTTGTACTATACATAATATATTTTTACACAGCTGAGAAGTTCATTATTTTTAGGTGTCCAAATAGATACGGTCACTATGGTGTGTTAAATTCAAGTCGTTGCAGGTGGCAAACTAAGGGTATGGTTTACCAGGAATTCCACATTATCAACCAATCACCTAACATCTCACCTTGTTGAGGATCTTGTACTTGCACAAGAAGAAGATCGCAGTGGAGACAAGGCCAGCCAGGATGGGCGACACAAACCACGAGCCAACTGCAACAACAAACAAGTAAACGTTTAAATCTATAAATGGACGCAAGTCTGGACTACAATATCAGAAACAACATATGTCTGATCTTTCACAATAGGTGGGCACTAAAGAGATGGCAGATATGGAAGCCTTGCTCAAGACTGTAAACAAGTTGTAAATTGACCCACCTAAATTATCACCTGTTTACTGGTTAGGTTGACCTAATTTAATTAGGGCATCAATATATGTTTACGTAATAATGGCTCCATGTATAAGGACAGTGTGTTATATAAATACTAAGAGCTTCACGTATCAATGTGATGACTAGAGTTTAGTGTTCTCCATGTGGTATTATAAAATGGCACCAAACTGCTGTTAAATGTTTTAATAGTGTTATATTCTGGGTTACATTAAACAACTTAAACAACCAGTTTGTCGCCCAGAGATGGCAGATGTGGAAACCTTGCTCAAGACTGTAAACAAGTTGTAAATCAACCCATCTCCATTATCACCTGTTTACCAGGGTAAGTTGACCTAATCTAATTAGGACATCAATATACAACGTTTATGTAATAATGGCCCCATATATAAGGACAGCCCCATATATAAGGACTGTGTGTTATATAAATACCAAACGACGTGGTTGGTTAAATATAACCATCATTACAGAGTTTTGTACGAAAGACGAGCCTTAAGTGTACTTAACAACTGGTTATGTGAAGATCTGACCACACAGTGGACAACTAGGTGTAGTACTCATCCTAAGTGACCCTACCCAGTGGACAAATGCCATCAAGTGGCAATCCAACATCTCACCAAGAGCCTCACATATCAGTGTGATCACTAGAGTTTAGTGTTCTAATTGTGATGTTATAAAATGGCACCAAACTACTGTTAACTGTTTTAATAGTGTTATATTCTGGGTTACATTCACCATTTCAGTACTACAGCCCTGACCAGCTGTGACCACTGAGTACTGCATTCCCAGTGAATATGCAAGACAATGGACTACCTGACTTCAAGTCAAGATTTGAGCAACAAAATGCATTTTGTAAAAAGGAATGTTATATATTTTCGGAAAGTATGATAATCAGCGAAAATGAGCTATATCATTTTATATTCCATCATCATGGTAACCAGCAATCCAAGGTGGCCACCAAGATTTCAACGTTTTTGCAGTTGCTGAACACAGTTGTATACTAAGATCACCGACATCGTTATTGTGTCAATCGTCAATATCTGATAAAGATTCTTCGCTAACTCTATCAAATAATCAACATGTGGTGGTAAATCGCTAGTTGAAGTAATGCCGTCGGCCTGTTGTACTGAAATGGTACAAACAAAATATACACCTTATTACAGATAGATACGGGTTAACAAATACGCACGATTACAGATCTATTATTGTGAGTATAAGGGTTAAAATCATATATCCATTTACAGACCTATAAGGGTTAAAAACGTACACCTGATAATGTCTACTTGGTTCCACTTTGAAGTCAGGTATTTGGGAACCAGCCAACTTCAAAGGTATTTACGAATAAGGAAGTCTGCCTCCATAATACGTGTCAATCAACAACAACTGTTTACAATTAGATTGTTTTGTACACAACACTTCACAGGTGCCACATTCAAACTGCAAACACTATATTTCACACTTACTACATGCAACTTGGTGGGCGATCTACCTACGACACATTTACTACAGTATTAAGAACGTTAAATATTTAAAAAACAAGAAACAGACAGCCTTGGTTTAACAATGCAGAGGTTCAGTAGTTATATAATGTATGCCATCCGTATAGCTTTTGGCAAAGGACCAGTTTTACTGCATGTGAAAAAACATGCAAGATGACTGGAGCATATTTAATTGCTAGACCTGACAGTGGATGTGACCCACTGACCAGCCTGCAGTAGCCCGTTACAGGGGTCAGGCCCCAGTTAGACTTCCTGTTTCGTTACAGACGAAATAAGGGCAGTGTATATTTTAGAAATGATTTCTTTTATAAAATTCACCTGCTCTGACATAAGTGCATTTGAGTAGTCAGATTTCCCGGTGTGATTGTAGTAGCTGTTGACAGTAAAATGGTGTATTTTTAGCTGATTTTACTAAGCGGAAGGATATTTGGCAGCAGTTGGGCTATGTTACCCTTTTGCCGGAGTACTGCTTGCATCCATTCGTAAATATTGACGGGTGTCATACATATAGGCATTTTATGAGCTAGAAATAAAAAAATATTGACAAAAAATCGACCATCATGTCAATGAGATCAGTGTTTGCGCTGATGCGGTTTATGGGTGATATTACGCGGTTTTTCGAGGTGGAACATGGTTTTGCAAGTTTCATCGCATACCACGAATGCAGTTTTTTATGTTTTGCTGTGTCCCTTCGACACAATTCTATGGTTCTTCAAAGTTATTTCTAGTCCCACGTTAGACAGATCGCTTACAAAGAAATACGACAGATATCCAAATTGTGTGTCGACAACCGCACTTTCGTTTCACAATGAAATGGTGCCGTCACCTAGCGACCAAACTGTGAAAAATGGAATACTGAATAGTAGTTCCCACTAATGCGCGTAAGCACCACCTAACGGCTAATTCAGAAACTAGGTAGAACGACTTTAGCGTGGCGTCCGGTCAGGAACCTATACTTTGGACTTTAAATCATGTACTGTGCATCCCATGTGTGAGACTAGGATAATATACTTTGATTTTGAAATTGTGTTATAATTATTGTTAACAATCCCTGATTTGACCTGACGCGATGTAATCTAGTTTTCTGTCTATGACATCACAGATTTAGGTACAACCGACGTCTACAGAAAACAGTTGGGTGTGTGTAATAAAATATGATGCAGCTGCTGCTCACAAAATTAGTTGGATGTCGGCAAATCTGATTTTCCGTAAATGCTGTTTATGTGAACAAATCGCGAATCCATCGATTTTGAGATTTCCCCTGAAAATTATTCTTTGGTATTCGTTTTATCAATTATTACTCTAGCTACCCTCTAATGAACTCTGTTTTGTGTATTTTAAAGCGTTTTTTGTAGAGCTGTGCGAAATGTTCCGTTCGATTTCCTTAAAATAACGCCAAAAATGCCAGTAATTGCGCACGTTCGCAACTGCTAATTTTAGGACGCTCCTAACATATGAGATATCATCACGAAGCTTGACGTGTCATCTTCCCAAATATGGGCATACATATGCTAATAACTACATTTTGTGACCTCCAGAGAGCTTGGAAGACGGTAACTAAGGTACATTTCATGAAACATAACGAATAATTTGCATCAACTTTGACAGCCGTTTTCTGGGTTTGAAGGTTTCTACCCCACCTGTGTTTGTTAAGCCATAACTTCAGTTAGAATTAAGATATCTTCTTACCTGATACACCGTGTGAAAGCAGAGATCCTGCTCTTTCCAACGCTACTAATAACTCAATATTAAAACTTTCTGACTTGCGACTCATTTTGTTAAGATGGGTCACAAATTAACTACAACTGACACAGTGAACTTCCTGCTAAACAACTGCCACCCACGGGAATGGAACAGACATGGTATGTTTAAAGTGGGCGGTAGCACTCTTTAGTGCGGACAAAGAAGTGTTAGTAAAAGAAACGCGTAGACTGCAAAAGTATTTTTTAAGTGTAGGTTGGATACTGAAAAAGCACTCATTCTGTGAGAGAACTAATAGAACAAATGATTGTGTTACTGCAAGCAGAGTGAATGTTTCATAATCAAAGAAAAGCGTAGACTGGATACTGCGAAAGTACTCATTCTCTTGGACAACAATATACTATATTGGAACAAAACATGGAATTAATGTTAACGACATGAATTTGTTTAAAAAATAAAATTTACACATCTGATAAGGGTGGGTTTCGCATAGATTAAAAACTGTAGGACTCTCGATTAGAAAGCTAACCTTTCTAATCCACGTGTCATCTAGAGCATGTGGCTTTGGATGGCAGCCTTCTTAAATCTCTTTGTAAATTAATTAGCTACTGCTAACTGTCAAAACTGCGTCACAAAACTGGCATATTTCGCCGATCTGATTATGATATGGTGTGACTCACACAATGACAGCCAGAAGAATCAGATTCTCACCCACAGGTAGTCACCAACATGTATACTTCTATTCCCAAAATAATTATGCAGTGATGAATTGCAAGAAATCTCCATTCATCACAATTACAAGGGAAATATAGGTAAATATAATATTGTTTTAAATAATTTAAAATATAGAACTGCATAAAGCAAGTTTATCTATTCGGTAACCCAGAATCAGCCTGGGTGGTAATCATTAGCAGGAAGTGTGCGGAATGAGTTGTCTTCAATATGGGAACACCATAACCATGCCAAACATCAAGGGGCCTTGTAATTAACCTCTCCAGGCACCACAATATAATGTCCTTAAGAGAGACCCTCACTTTAAAGTACAATGGAATCCCACCCTTGGGCCAGGACAAAAGTGACCTGAATAACGAGATGACAAGATTTTTTAGCAGTACTAAATTCCAACACTTTATTATTATGGGTGACCTTAATTGCGAGGTGACTGTATTACTGAAGTGACTGTAAAACAACGTTTGATTTCACATGAAATATAGCAGCGCTGGGCTGGAGACGTCTACTCACTGATCATGCCGAGTTTCATCCAGTTGATCCCCCGGGCACCATGAGCGACGAGGGCAAAGCCGATGGTGGCGCCCACTATACTGTGGGTGGCCGAGATCGGCAGCCTCAGCAGAGTCGCACCCATCAGCCACACGCATGATCCTGCCGGTCAGAGGTCAGACGGTCAGTAACCACTGTCCACTAGGGGTGGACAGTGACAACAAGGGCATGGATGGTCAAGCAGCAGGAAATGCACAAAAACACCCCCAATCTGTCCAGAGCGACGGCCATGATATGATATGTGTAATAAGGGTTGTGTTTGGTCATTTGGAGCTATGGGTAGAGGTTGTGTTACAGGCAATAACAAACCTGCGGCTGTTAAGGGTCCGACTAATGGGTTCATTTCTACTTTCAAATGTACCATTGAATACTTGCTCAAGTCGTTTTATAATGACGCGAGGTGATGACATGTCATGATGACACACCACTGTTACATGATGATGCAAGACAGTGTCACAAGAAAGTGACATGTGGCATTGACATAATACAATGACACAATATGACATGACGTATTGACACACTATGGTGACACAAGTCAGTATCAGAAAGCAGTGACATGAGTTGGCATGATATTTACAGTGATGACACAAATTAATGACATAAGCAGTGACATTGGCTATAGCCCCTTTCAGTGAGTTGTTTCGGATTTCGGCGCAGTGACACAAGACTATGACACAAGGCAATATGATATTTAGTGAGGAGTTTCAATACTCCACCTACGTCCCACCTCCCTGAATACAGTGCACAGCATGCCCCCGCCAAGTTCTTGTGTAGCCCACAACTCAACCAAACAATGCCATGTGGTATGCACTCATGTTTTTGTCACACAGTATACATCTATACAACAAGCTCTTCGTGTCTCTAAAAAACTGAGTGTAAATACACAAGCTATACTATACTGATCAAGAGGCCAGTAATAGCAATTAGCCTGGAGTGGCATCTATAATAGATGACATTGTTGGCAGTTTTCTTAATAAACGAATGACTGCGGCCATTTTGAAAGCGTGCCAAATACCGACCTATGTTCTGATGTTTACTGATTCCATGCTATTTTACATAATAAACAGTTCTAGAAACAGAAACTCCAACCAAAAATATTTTAGTGTTTCCTTTTCTGATTCACCTGGTAGATTACTAAGTACAACAAAGGCTGTGTTTACTAAAAACACAATCTATTATATAACACATTACATCAAAGTCTGTCACTTTAATCTCAACAGAAATTTTCAGTGATATTGTAATTGGTAAGTTGTGCGAATTTGGAAGATTTCAAACTGATGTGACCACTCCTAAGGCATTCTGGGTAATGCAGCGAGACTGGAACAAGATGCAAGAGTTATCAACCAGGGGAGTTACTGTCACACCTACCAGACAGTGCAGCTACGTTGCCCATCATCAGGTAGCCAGTGTTGTTCACGTATGGATCAACATCGATGATCCCTTTCCGTATCGTGTCCGACACTTTGGAACCTACAAATGGAATCAGATAAGTCACATGGATAGTTTGGATACAGCAAGGCAGGCGAGAGTATTATTTTGTGACAGGGGGACAAAGGAACGTTTGAAAATCACACTGCTATATTAATTTACAAATAAAAGCTACTCTGTCAGTATCACTTCTTAACTCAGGAGGACGCTGTGGTACCTGTAAAAGACAATTCTGGCTTTGGAAACATGTGATGCTTTCATGAATGAACTCTTTGAAACCATGAGTATCCAGTTTGTAAAGTTATATCCTAGCCATTATTTCTGTAGTTGTCACACTTCAATAAACTGAACTTAAAAAATAACTTCACTGCTGTTTTAATTTACAAGTAAATGCTATTTTGTCACTTTCACTCTTTAACTCGGGAGGAAACTGTGATTGTGGTACACGTCAAATTTGAAGTTCTGGCTCTGGAAACAAGTGATGCTTTCATCAATGGTTCAACTAAAAAATCTGGAGTAACAAATTTGACAAGACTACTTTGTATGGTTACATCCTAATCATTGTCACACGTCAATGTATTGACCTTACCAGTATGCTTACGCCCTAACGTATAGCCATATTATCGTGTGTCCACCAATGACACCGATGGCGACACTATGACTGCGATACTCACCTAGCAGTATGGCACCCATCGTCTCGAAGATCGATGCCAGGATGCAGGCCCATTTCATTGTGAGCACCTTCGAGCCAACTGACGTTCCGAATGAATTCGCGACATCGTTGGCGCCGATCCCAAATGCGAGGACGAAGGCGATGATAAATCCGATGACAAGCATCCATACTTGGTCCGACGGTATGTCATACATTTTGACAGCAGGAGTGATAACAAGCAGTCAATATTTGTGACAACTGGTGACTTTGACAAGCAGGTGTTGGTATATATAGTAGCGATGAATGTTTCCCCCAGGGCTATGTGACTGAGGTAAATAGCAGCGTCAACACGAATGAAAGAAACCGGCTGTAGCCAGAGGGTGATTTTTTGTAATGAAGCAGCGAATGAGTGACTAGATCTGCTTCAAGGAGTTTGCGAAAGGCAATGGGGGTGAGGTGTGTTTTTACAAAAGATGACAGACTGCGCGGCGGCAGGGGAAGCTTTGGCTACCTCAACGGGCTCGGGAAGATTTTATGGCGGACGTGAGGCTGTGGAATCTGGCCGTGGTGCAAGATGAAGCTCTGCATGGGTGACGGTCAAATCTACAACAGAACAATGCCTCAATGTACCAGCAGTGTCAGTGTGTACAGTCTTACACAATCATCTCATATGACAATGTCAGGTGACACATTACACCAGAGTCTGTGACTGGAGGATTCGGGTGCACACCAAATCATACAAATTTTCTGCATCAATCTACTGATTTCTGGAGCATTTTGACAGTATTCTGTTACAAATAATACAGACTTATATGAAATTTAACAATTTGATAAAGTACATATTGTCAAATTGTGTGAAAAACAAGAGAATATATTATCTTGTTTTTCACACAATTGTACAAAATCGAATGGAAACGAAAACATGGCTTGTCTACAATCTGTCATATATTCATTGATACTGGACTACTGGTGCTAATTAACACTAATTAAACATTATGAAAATGCTCAAAAGTTAATTTCTTGGCATAAACCAACACTCATGTTTCTGGGATTTCTCCATGAAAAATAATTATAATGTAAGATTGACATAACATTTTAAAACAGTTTTAAGTACCAACATTTCTAATATTAGTACACAGAAATAACATCAAAGAAACTCAACATTTACATAAAACCTTAAAATTGTACACAGATATAAGCGGAAACTTCCACTTGAATATTGAAACCAAAAATAATCATAGCAGCCACACAGATTTCTTTTCAAATTATACAAGTAGTACCTCACAATAATGACGTCCTACAAGAACATCAGAAAATGCAGACACAATAACACCACACGATAATGCAGCGAAACAATGCATGCTCCCTAAGACAGCTCCCCCATCACGGCCGCCATTCACTAATCCAGCAACCCACACGGCTCTCACCATGTCAGTCCGACCGGCACGGCCAACAAGGAAGGCCACATTACCTGATTGCAGCAGAAGCCTACAGCCGCCGCTCTGACAACAATCCGTTTACTGACACCCGATAACAGCGCTGGCTTCGGTCAGTGTGATATCAACGACTTGCCGCTGTGAAGTCCCCTAACTATCCCAAAAATTCACCTGGCGCATTCCGTTACTTGGGATAATATAGCGGCACTCGAGCTTCTGTACGGAAGTGGCTGAGTGCTGGTTACACACTCCACACGTGCTTGTAGCTGTGCATCCGATGGACACTAGAATCTGGGTCACGTCTCAGTTTAAGTAGACAGGCCATCACTCGTGCACAAAACACCGTACACTCGTGTGCGGCATTAACAGTGCTCATGCCTGATCTCTTAGACCTAACAATCATCAGAGACGGAGAAGACAATGTCAGGTGATACGTTACACCACCAGAGTCAGTGTCTGGAGGACACCAGAGTCAATGTCGGGAGGAGCCATCAATCCTTCCCTGTTTCAAACCACGGCAAGATTTCATTCATGAATCAACTGTTACAGTTGCCCCACAACGTCTGGAGGGACAGTGTCATGATTGTGAGGAAAAATATGTTGCCAGGAGCGACCTGTGAATAAAAGGAGTTATTACAATAACTATAGTTGCACACACATGTAAAATTGTGTAATGTTTACACTTGATACATACATGTGTATGTGTAAATGAAGATACTAAATTGTCACTAGTTTTAATACTGCCAACTGGTATCATTCTTCACTATCTCGGAATGTAACCTACAAAGACAACAAAACAAACAGTTTATTACAATATCCATAGTTACATAATGTAAACACATTGTGTAATGTTTACACATTTGTATGTACAAGTAAACATAGTACTAAACTATGATTGATGGCATGCCGCTGGAAATACCACACACTACACTATTGCCGAATACAATCTACAATAAAACTTTCTCTATTCTCACCAAATAAAGCAAGTTATCCCTAAACTTGATGCTTATAGATTATCAATACTGTAGCAACATAAACTGTAGGAATTTACCCATTTATGTAGTAAATATTACATGTATAAAACAGTTCCCTCAAGTTATCGAAGTCATAAATTTTAACAATACAGCTGAATGTTTCCTAACTAGATGAAACAAGTGGAACCTCACTATTAAGGTCACCTCGGCAAAATGACCTTAATTGCAGGGTGGCTGTATTCCCAAGGTGACTACAAAGTAAGGTTCAATTCTATCTTACACTGAATAAAAAAACACATGTACCCAGGCCTGTATAAATTCTGCATGACGACTCTGACAAGACCCAATAACGCCGTCTCCAGACTGTCACTAACTGTCCTGTAATGCTTCTCATTGATTTTTTCCCGCTAGTATTCGTCGCATCCCAGACATCACATAAAGATGACAGCAGTACAGATTCAGCCTCCGTAAGTAATGGACAGACTAGCTGTCTGTATCTATCTCTAGACTCCCTCCGTAGAGCAAACCTTTCCCTGGCCAAAGCACCAACCCAGTAGACATTCACAGCAAGTGTCAAAGGGTGCAGCTAAACACGGAGTACGTAGGCTGTATGATGTTGGTACAGTCAGAGAGACACGATGAAGGTTTCAAATACAACCTGCAGAAATAACTACTGGATATGATGACAAAATCAGAAATTTTCCACATCTACACATAAATGTGTTCTGTGATATCGACGATGTAAAAGAGCAGACAAATCACAAGATGTCAATGATCATTTACGAGATCCGATAGTGGCAATAGCAATCACCGATTTGCCTGACTGGAAACAGTAACGCAATCACAAAACTCCCATAATCCTCCAGACTACCCATCTCATTAGCATAGGCTCTCGTTATACTCCTTGTTCCCGACTTCCCATAGATGTTGATACCACTGTTATGTTCCTGTTTGGAATATTCTGACAGGTCCCTTTTCGTAGTTCCTGCATAAAAGTTTATTAAAAGGTTCTTAATTAATTAATTATGTCTCGTTTCTGACTCGTTTTGTAAACAACTGAATCTAGTATCCAGTAATGCATGCCATCTTGCTTACACAAATATGATATTTACTTACTTTGGTGAATTGTTTGTATTAACTATTAAGTACATTTTAATCAAATTTGGTGAAAATTCTGTGAAAGATGGCCAATGTGTTCCACAGTACAAAGTTGTTACGATATTTGTGCAATTTTTTAATTAAAAAAAAAAAAATACCCATTTTTAAACCAACCATTCATATTACGTAACCTAAATCCGAACACCCACGTGAATCATCAAGTTCTAAGCATATGTTTGATAACTACACCATGTCACAACCGACCAAGTTCAACAGTTCTTTACTTTATCTACTTATTGGCAAATGCAAACTGACCTGCTATATTATACATGTATTTTGAAAATCTGCATAGCCACTTCGACTGTTAGCATGCGAAAGGAAGCCGTCCACGTCCTCTCACCTAGAGAACAAAACAACCCCGGTTTTGTGGCCATTATTCTTTGTCGACACATGTATGTATGTGACCTTGCTTCAGTCAGCCTGTGGACATTTCTGAAGATGTAGAAATTCCTGGACTCATTGCCCTATCATTGTACCTTGTCCAACATGTTTAATTATTCTGTTACATGTGTGATGTGCGCACCATTTATCATTGTTACCGGTAATTGCAACGGTGAAAGGTCCGTGGTTCGACAAAATGTATTCCCTCAAAAAAAATATATAACAGGTAGATTTCTTTAAGGCAGTGCTAGCTACATTTTAGAGCCTAGCTAATGTAGACCTCACACTTTATTTTCAAACAGCACATGGGTCTGCAAATGAGTAATATTATCATTATCAATCATAAAAACTTCTCATCTGATCTTCACCAAATTTACAACTAATATGTAATGTTTACAGTCGAATAAAAATGAAAACATGCCAGATTGACACCATTTTTATTAATACAAAATATGGATTTCAGTCAAGTAAATGTGACATGTCTGTGGTGTACTTACAGGGGATGTAACTGTTGTCCGTCAACTAATAGACGAGTGTCCAGTAAGGCGGTCAAGTTGGAAATAGTACGGTAAGGTCAGGATGTTAGTATCACACAGTAGACACGTCTTGGATATAAACAATACACACAAAGCGAGAATGAAAACAATGCAAAGGAACATGTCTATCTGTACATCTAGCCTAGCGACACACTTGGCTAACTCAACTACCAGGTAATTATAAAGACCAGCAGTATGGTTCAATCATTCAAGTGACCTAAAGTTACACATGTGCCTGATCACGTTGGAGTTCTCAAGCAAGTAGGTGGGGAAGGGCCAAGATAGAACTGTCGTTTCAGTCGCCCAGAAACACCCACTGTTTACCTTCTCAGTATTAATAGATGAACATTCGTTATATAAGCTCAGTTCGGGATGCCACCTGAAATGTGTTAGCTGTGGAATTTTCATCTCGAGGTAAATTTGCCCAAATGTCCCTCCCTCCATCCCTCCCTCCCTCCCAGCCACTCTTGCTGCCGCTGCCTTTTGCGCTTTTCCGTAATTAAAGCAGCATTTCCCACAGAGGCAGTCTAAGTCTTTCTGAAAACAGTCTTCAGGAATACCTGCCTAGATGGTCTAGAACCAGACATGGGTTCAATTTTATCAATTCCAATTCAATTTCAATTCAATTCAATGTACTCACAAAAAAGGATCCGTTCCAATTCAATTCATTTTTATTAAATTCTGGACATTGGCAAATGCTAATTCACCTCCCTCACAGTAATTTTGGTCTCTGGTGGTCAATTAGTTTATTTGAATAGCACTTAGCTCTGTCCTGTGCTGCTAGTAAAACTGGGGTACATAGGTACTGAGAGAGAGCAGAGAACTACTACACAAAGACTAGCAGCCCGTGTTTTGTCTGGTGACAAACCCTTTTGTGCCTGTAAATACTGGTAGTTCTGCTGTTCATTGTTTTATGTCACCAAAAAGATATATCCGAAAATGTTATAATTTAACATATAGTGTGTAGTTTATACGTCTCAATTTATATAGAAAAATGGTGTAAATTTATTTTTCGTTTCGATCAATTCATTCAATTTTCATTTTTTATTCAATTTAATCTTACTTTGCGGGATTCAATTCCAATTCGATCTGTTTTGGTTTTGATCAATTCCAATTAAATTCCAATTCATGCATTTTGTTAATCAATTCAATTCCAATTCAATTAAGAATTGAACCCAGGTCTGTCTAGAATGTTACTTTACTCATACAAGTACATGTATCACACTCTGTTTAACTTCTCTAATAGCTGTCTATTATTACTTCAAATTTGTTTGTCTTAAAATCGTTGACACATATACCCAGTTCAATAGTTTCTGCTGAAATGGTCTGTATGTCCTATGTATACAATCTGTGTTTTATAAATCACCTTTGGTCTGTTCCTTAATTTGTAATATAAATATATAAGGCACTGGATCAGAATACAAATGTTGAAAACTGCCTGCCAAATTGCATTGTCATTTAAAAGCTTGAAACATAGTTCACGATTTCAATGTTGCACCCACGAAACATTCAAATTGTATACAAAGCTAACAACATTTATTACGTAAGCAGGCATCGCTTGAGCGGGTAATTCCTGCTAATGCAACAAAAAGTCGGTTTAAAAAGATTTCTCTATACAGAACAGTTCCAACTAACAATGATCAAGATAGCACCAGACTAATGTTGTTTGTGGTGTGGCAAGGTCTGGATATATTGTGTTTTCACAACTGTTTTTATGTTTCGTAATAACATGCAGTGAATAACAAGTCAAAGTAGCTCATCAGGCAACGGGTGCAGTCACTTTTTACATCTCGGTGACTGATTGTCACGCTTGGCCGACTTTCTTTTTTTGACATCTGTCCCACAAACTAGGGGTAACCTAATACCATGTCTGGGTAGTATTCTCCATACCATTCCCTTATCATCCTGCGGCACTGACAGACATTGGTTTTCTAAGGCAAAGAAAGCATTATGATCTTATTCTATGAAGACAGAACAATTTCATAATAAGTTGCAAGATTGTGCAGTAGTCCCTCTCTTCAGCGGTCACAGCTGTATCCAAGCATAAGTGTCCCAACATGGCGGGTGTCCGCTCTTCGGAGGGACAGGCATCTTAGTGCCGGAGTTCAGACCAGTACAACCGACACATGGTAAAGATGTGGCAATATGTCAACGCATTGACTGATAGGAATTAAGCACTATATATATGTTTATTATTACTGTGATGTATTAAAAAATAAACAGTTGGTCATGAAGTCATATCGCCCGCCCGGCACCGTCCGCCCGACTCCCTCTGTCGATCTGAGATTTTCCTCAACCGCGCACTGGTCACTCACTCACTGCCACTAACCTACGCAACGGTATCGGCCTGGCGTTGCAGTAGAATTTGCTATGCATATGGCAGCATTCAACCAAAAATGTCGAACAAAACATCTCCGGTACAACATTTTATAAATTGGTATTCTCGAACGATTTATATATTCTTTAGCTAAAATACTTCGTAAGTAATTCGCAAGTTGAAGATTTTTGCTGCCCCCTACCGGCTAAAATAATAACCTGGAAATGATCAACCGAATATTTAAATCAGTTGCTACATGCAGCGTGAACGTTAACTAAATATTTACAATCGTTAACTGTCTCACTCCATTTTTCATCCAATTTAGAAAGATTCATTAATGTACAAATTGTGCGTCACTTGATAATGCGTTCCACCGTTTCATACGCTGGCAACCAATTCATCTTTTCCAGGCACTGGTAATATTTGCCATTTGGCATAGCGCAGCATAATTTGATGATGCTTGTTTATTATTTCACCTTAGTTTAGGCTTAATGTTGGGCTAAATTGAAAACAATTGAGGTGAACCTTTTATACATCATATTTGTGAATCTTAATTGTAATTTACAAGTTGAAAAGGTGACGGGGAAGCCTTGACTGGGGCTGGATGCGCGAACGGGAATGCCATTATTACATCAACAGTCAAGGTTGGCATTGAGATCACTTTCACGGAGTCAGATGCTACTAAAAAGGGGGTGTACCCTAATTAGGACATGTACGCTTAATAGAACGAATACGGTAATTGTAAAGTACCTAGAATGTGATGTTTTCTACCAAATTTACATTTCCACCAATTCCAACTGCTTTTAAAAATGTAACACCAATTCCACAATCAGTGTTTCAATTCCAGTAAATGTAATCATTCCTAGGTCTACTTGTACACAGGCCTTGACATTAACACTGGCCCGCTGGCCTGGCGTCTTTTTGAGGCTGTCGGGCCAGTTCAGGCCACCAGTTTTCATATTTTACTGGCCCACTGGTTTCAATCCAATTAATCACCATCGTGTTTCTGGTAACCCGGCCCTACCTAGCAAAATAGGCCAACCCTAAAGCCTAATCTTTTTATTTGATATTGAAATTAATGTTTGTTTTGTTACATTTTTGTTATAACTAATTAAATAACGGTAACTAAGACTCAGCCATGTGTATACGATGACATGTATGCACTGCCAAACTCATTTGTATCCACCCGCATGATTGGCATTTGGTTGGGGTTATTAATCATTCACCCAAATAAGCGGTCTTGTTACGCATTGGCTATGGATGGCAGACAATCTCAACTGTCGTCTGCATGATAAAACGCAAGTGCATATAATATTCCATTATGGAAAGGCATCAAGAAAATGTTTTATACTGTCAAACATTTGATAGCATTGCTAAAGACCATGACTGCACCAGTGGATCTTGTAATACAGCTGTGCCCTGGGCGGAAAGAGAGCAAGACAGAACTCTGGACAGCGTTCACATTGTCGCACACGGATGCGTTGTTTACATCAGCATGTGTCATCGCCAGTCATAATGATAACGTGATACATGTGGTATCAGCGTTCAGATCCACATTTATGATGATATAATGTGCCTGATCCTGGCAATACAGGCCTTCGCACCGAGCCTCGGGCACAGCCAAAACCAAGAAATGCTTTTGATATAATGTGCTGAGGACAGCCAGCTAAAGTATCAAGCCCCGAGCTGAAAATAGGTCAGTGATGTCTCAGATTTTTTATTAATAACAGACTGCAGTGACACAACGATTAAAAATCTTCATTTAACTTTGCATTGTGGACTTATTGTGAAGGAACCAACAGGCACCTCGGTATCAACATATTTTTTAATCAAATCCGGACCAGTAACGTTTTTGGGCGGGCCAGTAACCTTTCAAATATACTAACCCCCTGGGCCAATGGATACAAAACTTAATGTCAAGGCCTGGTACAGGCTGTGTACAGTAGAATCATGTCTAGTTGCATACATGTATTTCTTAAGAACTTTAGCACCTCCGACTGCCCACACATAAATTCTGCCTGTTAATCCTAGTGTGTCTTGCATGCACTGACGTTGCCTTCCAGCCAGCCTCCACTGGCCGCACCTGCCCCCTGTGGCTCTGTTGGAACACATCTCTAGTATCTTTGAACACTTCTTCCTTGGTCTCCCCAGATCAACACCAGCAGGTGAAGCTTTGAAGGATTGATCTGTCTGAGCAGCTGGAGGCCAACTATGATAGGCTGTGACTACTTATGATAGGCTGTGACTACCTATGATAGGCTGTGACTACTTATGATAGACACTGATACAGCACAGGCTGTCTGGATCACACAAACCCACTCCCTCTAGATGGCATCACTTTTATATCTATAGAGGTTTGTCCAGATTGCTTCTACATAGAACAAGCTGTGTCACAGCGGAACAGTTAAGCTGCTTACGTTCCATTAAATATGTGACAATGTGTTTTAAACTCACAACGCTTAGTAACATAAAGTGTGTAGTTTACTAACTTAATAGGTTTATTGTGAATAAAGAATGTTTATTATGCTGCCGTACATGAAGTGTTTTTTAAAAATAAGATATGCTCAAACCTACATGTGATTACTTTGAGTGGTTACACAATTATTTAAAGACACATTATCCAGCTGTGTTTACTGTTGTGTTAACAACCAGTTATGTACAGACCTTCCACCATTCTAGTCTGAAGAAAATATGTCATGACTATATCAGTAGCTTTGTATTCATTGACCCAGTTAAAATTGTAACATTTTAATGAATCATTAATAATATCACATGCACAGGTGTACCCAGAAGTACACACAAACATAAATCTGGCAATGGCTTCTCAATAAATATATCAAAACTGTCGCACAAATGCCACTAAGTAGGTTATTTTACTATAACAATGATTAAATATTTGTACAGTTTACAATATCATTCACCAGTCCTTTTGCAGCGTCTGCACATTCTTGTGCAACGATATGTACTATTCATTAATTGAATCGTAATGAACTGACAGCTTAAGGCATGCCTGCATGTGAAAGAACAGCAACTCCTGCAAACAGCAACTCCTGCAAACACCGACTGTCATTATAAGTCAAGATGGTAATCAAATTTATGCTGTCTTGACATTTCAGCTGACTGAAGTACTGTACAGTTCTGTGGGAACACATGGGGGACTAGGGCTTGTCTCACTGGCTGTTTAGGGCCCATTCACCAGTAAACTCATGCCTAGTCTCTGTGGTAAACCATCACTCATGCCTAGTCTCTGTGGTAAACCATCACTCATGCCTAGTCTCTGTGGTAAACCATCACTCATGCCTAGTCTCTGTCTACGCCCTAAACCAACAGCCTTCACAACATAAGTCACAGCCAACATTGCACAAGTGTTTGTTTTATCAGCTCTGCACTGACTGGTAATCTGGTAGTTTTCAGGTTCAATGTCCTTTTAAGGCGATCCATTACAATGGACCCTACACCCTACGGGTTCAATTGTAATTGTGTAATTAATTACACTAACCGCACAATTGTTTTTAATGATGTAAATGAAGATGCATAGTGTGGTAATAATTATTGTAACTGGACATTATTAGCATGTATTGACTACAAATCCTCCAAAAAATTGACAGTACTAATGTCCACATAGTTGTCTTTATAGTACACTACAATTGTACTCAATCTATGATTAATGAACTAAGTTGATAACTTGCAATTGATCAGGATTTTTTAAAAAGTATTATTATTGCAATGACCATCAATCAATGTTGATTTTTGATTCACACCAAAACTGTAAATGTAACAGATTTTAGGTGTCTCATAACTTTAATTGATTTTGTAATAATCTGTGAAATGTTGTCACTGTAGTTGGGTTTTCATGATGCTGTGTAAATTCTGTACACTGTATTTTGATAACTATAATGAAAACCAACCCTGTTCCTGGGTTACCAAGTACTTTACAATTACAACCAACCAGGAACATTTCCATCTTGTCGTGAGAGTCAGATTGTTGGAGTGTAACACGACCAGTAAACAAATCAACAAATCAATATAAGAAGTCCGGCTGGATATTCTGGGTAAGCACTCGGTGACCTCCAGAACACAGATAGACAGATGAAGGACTTTGTGATGTAAGAAGGATGTTGTTTCAACAGTTGTAAAACCTTAATAAGCATCATCCACACAAGCCATCACTGGCATCAGTGCTCAAACTGCCATTTGAACCTGCCGAGTGTTTCTTCTACAAACACAGCAATTTCCTTGTAAACACAAGCAATAAGTGCGAGATTCGAGACTTTGCCTAGAGGGGAAAACAGATGTTACACAAACGGGGTAAATTTCTCATTGTTCTCTTCTATTGCTGAGTAGATCTCTCCCAGACACCTAAACGTGAATGGATTATTATAAATACGCATCACTCAATGTGAATCGGTTATTCAGTTGCCAACTGGGTCATAGCATATGTGCGCACGTAGGTCAATACTTCACAGGCACTTATGGTAGATTTGAGTGCATGTCACTCAGTTAAATACGGCTTAAACTGGATGAGAGTTCCCAATGCAAAGCTTTGGAATTAGAATGTTTAACTTTAAATCAAAATAAGTTAATTTATTAATTTAAATAAATTCAAATAATTATTGTATGAACAGTCTACACTTACAATAACATAGTAATTTATAATTATTTCAAGCCTTCCCAACTGTTGTTAAATTGACTGGTAGTCCAATACTAAATAGTAAGGTTATAGTATGTTATGTGATACGATCAGTGTATTCCCTAATATTTTGAGTAGCAGGTTTTAATAACTGAGTAGCCAGCTACTGAATCTGGGCGGTGTGGACGATTGCATGCTCTCCTGGAATTTTTTTAATAAAATTATGCTATTTGGTGGCTTCTGGGGCATTCTAATTATTTTATTTTTAAGTGTTGCTTCAGTAGACAAAAATTATACCCATTTTGCGATAAATGTAATCTCACTGAGTAGTTCACCAGGTAAGCTCATTATTTAAATGATAACACATTAATTTGGTACTCTTTTTCAAATCTCATTTACTCTTCATTATTTTGCAGTCTACATATAACAACCAGTCTTTTGGGCAAGTGAAGTTGTGGTTAATAACGCAGCCAGCTGTTACATTCTCATGATGAAGCTACTTCATGTCTATGCCATCCTCATCATCTGAGCTCATATCAAACTCAAATTCGGAGTCACTGCCATCATCCAGGTCAATGCCAAGTACATCCAGCGCTTTCTGAAGCCGGTCGCTACCACTAGCCACAGCCTCAACTCCAACCTCAATCTGCTTGTCCATGAGAGCCTGAGCAGCGTCACTCTCAGGGAAAAAACAGAGTAAACAGCTTTTATTTCTTTATTGAAACGAAAAAAAGTACACCACTAGCAGCACACCGCATACTATTCGCTAATGTCTATCTCACTGTGCTACTCGAGTGTCTATCTCACTGTGCTACTCGAGTGTCTATCTCACTGTGCTACTCGAGTGTCTATCTCACTGTGCTACTCGAGTGTCTATCTCACTGTGCTACTCGAGTGTCTATCTCACTGTGCTACTCGAGTGTCTATCTCACTGTGCTACTCGAGTGTCTATCTCACTGTGCTACTCGAGTGTCTATCTCACTGTGCTACTCGAGTGTCTATCTCACTGTGCTCCTCGAGTGTCTATCTCACTGTGCTACTCGAGTGTCTATCTCACTGTGCTACTCGAGTGTCTATCTCACTGTGCTACTCGAGTGTCTATCTCACTGTGCTACTCGAGTGTCTATCTCACTGTGCTACTCGAGTGTCTCTTTTATGTCTTTTAAAATGTTTTTTATTCATTTTGCATTTTCATTTCATTGTCTATATTGTATGAAATTATAATTCCATTTAATGCATGTTTATAAAGTATTCAATGTATTTAGCATGCATATCATATGTGTTTGTAAAATGCATTGTTGTATTACCATTGTTATCTTCAATAAACCAACATAAGTGAAACGTTGTCATAACATCCCAAGCCTCCCATACATCTAGATGAGCAGGAACCGACTCTCCATTGACAACACAACAGTGGCGCCGCCGAGTGGTTAATATTGAAAACTAACAGGTGTTGACACTGGCAACAGGACTGCTGACCACGGTTGTTTTTTCGCACCGCGCTTGGGAAGGTTACGTATTTTGCAGAATATGGGATGCTTTATAATGAATAAGTCCGATTTTTTTTCAGTTTTTGTCACTACCGTATTATTTACAGCCCAGTCGTAACGCTGTATTAACACTGATGTCATCCCAGGTCCCTATTCTATTTTGGGATTTGAGTGACAGCCCAGCATTTTTTGTGATGTAAACATTGAACTGTTGAATTCAAAGGTTGTTTCTGCTTCACGAAAACATTTGGGCGGTAAGTGGGTTAGTTAGAATACATATAGTTTATACTGTATAACACAATATTAGAATAAAAACAAACGGACAGTCTCCCTTTAACTGATATTGGTAACTGGTCTGGTCAAAACTTATATTGACTGGCTTTGAAAACAGTTAAATTAACCATAAATGGATCAATAGAGAGGGATTGCAATAGTAGGAAAGAAAATGTTGCAAAGATACGTCGGAAATGGATTTGCAGAGAGGAAATTGCAAATCTGGGTTCACGGGAGATTTTATAATTTGGAAAACAAACAAAATTGTCAAATAAAATACTCTGAAGGATTATGAATGGATGGCATGACGGGGCTATTTTAGTGCATGAACTAAGTATGTGGAGAGACACTTAATTAGCACTTATTATAGCTACAAGAGGCACTTAGTATTAACATACCTACAACTGTATTTAGAAAATCCAAAGTTCTGATATTTTGAGCAAAAATGTGTGCTGGTAAACAACTGTTATTATGCTTACATAATGAGTACAGAAAGTTTGAGATAAGGTTGGATCACCGGAAAACAATTATGAAAAGATAAATACCATGAATTTCAAATGGAATATGTTAGGTTTAGAATAGTGATCTACTGCGCAATTCAATAACAACTGTACATAATGTTTATTTAAATGACATGTTAAAGTTTCTCCTGATTTGTTGTGAAAATGACACCCATGGATACTCTATTAAGTCCCAATTTTTATTAAAGTTGGCTGTCCTGAAGTCTACCTGCTTTAGTGCGACATTCTACACCCAGTATGTAGTGTATATATCAACAAACAAGATTTTAATGGGACTTCATCAAGTTCATAGTTTCCACTGTAATTGATAAGTGCCAGCTGGCCCCTGGCACTGGAAAGGAACCATTGCCACTGGCTTATCATAGAAAGTCCAACATTTTTAGATGTATGTATAGCACACCTTGATACCTGTCAATTTAAGTTTTAATCACATTCACACTGCTACCATTAACACAATCAGTAGATTATTTGTTCCCTCCAGTTATCATTCTTGACTCTGGGAGATTTATTACTTTCTCATACTCAATGATCTGGTTTTTTTTTACTCATGCTGCATTAAATCATCAATGTCATCGTGGGCAAAACAAATATAATAGGGTTTTGCTACAATTTGTCCTATTACATTCGGAATATTAGCCGAGTATAACACGCCAAACATTCCTGAGAAATGCACTGATACGATGCGTACGTTGCGCAACGGCGGGTCCCCGCGATCACAACGTGGCCACCGACAAGAGACACGCGAGTCGGCGGATAATGAGATGCTCCGAGGCTGGCAGTCTGGCACGCTGCCAAAGACAAAGTACCTCTGCCAGGAAACACTCATTCTACACTCGTGATAGCCACGTGTGTAGCGCGGCCGGCTTACAGTAACACACGCCGCGACAAACGTCACCACAGAGACACAGTCACACCCAGACAGTTACCGTAACCCGACGCCTCCGTTTGTAAACAATCCCTAGGCTGTGTTCAATCGAGTGGAACGACCAAATTCGGAGTTGATTCGCCCGGAGCGTATCTTTCGATCACGTCCCAGTCCGGCTCGGCCTTCTTCGATACGATCATCTGACAGCGAGCACCGATATGAAAAGCCGTTTATATTTTACCAGAATAACGTACGAGGTCATAAATATTGTATTTTACACTGACGATGTTAGTATACAAGCTGAAATTAAAGAAACGTTGAAATTATATGACTTACCTAGCAAATGTGGAATGTTTTCTTGCAGCAGAGATGATTAGAACACAAGCGGAGCGGCCATGCTACCGATTTGCGATTAACGAATCGGGCATCAGCTTACGGATTGGTTGGAGGGATCAGTCATTTTCCAATCAGGCATGAGTAGACACGATCGGTCTTGTTTCTACGTGTTGTTGTTAAATGATCCGTTCACATTTCTACTGTAGCCTGTACTGGAAGATGGACTATATTTAACGTTAATATTGTACCGTGTAATAATTATTGACATATTTAAGAGGGAAACGAAAGGCAGCTGCCCCCAATTAATGATGGCAGCTGTGCGCTGGGCATTGTATACTGGACGCGATATGGCGCGTGTGTAAGTCAAATTTACATGACGTCACATATGTTTTGCCGTTCACCCCAGTGTACTATCCTAAATGCGGCACTGGTGTTTAAAGTAATTTTAACTGAAAACAGGTACAAAACATCACCAAATCAAGCATGTAGGTTGGGGTGCAGTGGGTGCGTACGCACCCCACCTCGCGCTGAGGTAAGTTCCACTCGGGTGGGGGGAATAATTATGTTCGAGGTCTCAAGAAGGATTCCGTGGGACGATACCTTAAGGGGTGTAGTCGGCGGTTTGTTTCGGGAGCCTGAAGGGTGTGCAGTATAGGAGGTCCCAAGGGAAGGTGGAGTTGGGTTTTTTTTGTGATCCTCAAAGGGGTACAGTTACAAGTGGAGGTCTTGATTCATGTAGTGGGAGATTTTTCGCGTCAACAAGGATGCACTAAGAAATTTCAGTTAAATGGGATGCAGTTGGAGATCTCACGGAGGTGCAATCGGAGGGTTTGTTTGAAGTCTCAACGTGGGTGCAGTTGGAGGTCTCGTAGCAGGGGTGGATTCAGAGAGGGTAGTCTAGGGGGGGGGTCAACGGCCAACGCAAATTTAATTAATATTTATGTATACTATTCGGTGGCCTGAGCCGGACGTTCAACACGACTCCAACGCTTGCCGTCGCGTTTTCGGATCATTGGGGGGGTTGATCGGGGGGGGGGGGGCGTTGTAGAGTTATCTTCAGCTTCTCCGCTGTCTCGTCGGCTGGCTCCACTATAACGTCGGAAGACGGGGGTCAGGGGGGTCGGGTGCTGGTGCTGTTGATGTTTTGCCGCCTCTTCGGCGTAGCTTCACCTTACTGTAACCTGAACCCGGGGCACATGGCACATTCCAAAGGTTTTTTGGGGCACGATCACGTGGGGCCATTCAAAAAGGTCTACGGGCACGCCAAATTCCAAAGGTTTAGGTCGCACGTGCCCCCGGGCTTCCAGGATCCGCCTGCAGTTAGAGGTTTTTGGGAGCTTGCAAATGCGGGTCAACAAACGCACACATCCCAAATCAACCATGCTACAGGCCTAATAACACAATGAGACGGACACTCGATAGAATGTCAAAAACCCGACCAACACAGAATATAGTGTGCGAAGCGAACTCCCAGGGAAAACCGCACGCGGGACTTTTTTATATTGTTATTGGATCGAAAACGTTACGTATACCAATTTGAGTTACTATCCATAGACCCTTCTGTAACAAATTCAACCATTTCAAACCGTCACACAGGATATTTATGTGTCACCCTCCTGGACTACAAGACTGGTGGGCCCTAAATGTGGGCGTGTAGCGTGTATAGTGGCCGTCAATTGCCGAAACGCCGCCGACTTAAAAAAAAAACACTTGGACATGTCTTCTGCCCTAGCAGATAAAATAAAAATCGGAGACAGTGGCAATCAAACAAGACGTTAGGAATGCATACCTTCCATGCAGTGTCTCGCAATAAATAAACCCGATGATGATTTCCTACTTGCCGGCATTCGCACGCCCACACACCGCCGAGATACACGTAAATAGCGCTGGCGCTAAGTAGGTGTAACAGGCCTCCATACCATAGGGCCTACGCTTTCGCCGAGGAAACCTGTACGACTAGAGTAGAGACCATGTGATAATCATAATAATAAACGTCTACAGCGCCTATATCAACAAATGCTCAGAAATATAATCTCAACTAGCACAACATACAAGAATCGTAAGGCAAATTCGTAAACAAGGACGCGCAACAGTCATCAGTAGTTAGTGAATTACTTTTTTCGTAATACGGTATTAGAGCAATTTAAGGCACCGCAGATCTGCTATTACTTTGGTAGTATTGTACAAGTGCATCTCCCCCAAGGTGCTGAGGTCCACTCTCGTCTCTTTCTATATTCATTATATTTCTTGGAAACTTCGGTCTACGTGTTTTTGATATGCTATGAATTTCCATACAGCATACACTGTAAGTCTCTTACCTGGAAGAATCGTGTCGTGATACAATCTCCAGATGGCGCCACCATAAACGTTGGGTTTGTTTGTCCACGTGTCGATGTAAGCAGACAAAGTGTGTGTGTTCGTCGGAACAGGGGGGACCAGGAAGGCAGCTGCCCCTGGAATTTCGGTGGGAGGCAGACATATGCCCCCCCCCAGTAAATCTGAGCATGAATGTGGGTTTTTTTGGCGAGCGTCAAGGGGTGGTGAACAATATTCAACTGCACCCCTCCTCCCGTCTTCCGATGTCATCAGTCGAGAGCCGATACAGCGGGATAAGGTGAAATTACGGCGGCACGGCGGCGACAAATGTTCAACAGCATCCCCTCCCCCGTCTTCCGATGTCATGATCCAACAGCGCGAAGCTCCGGTTCATAGCCCCGCCAACATTAATTTCGTTCCCGCGCTAGTGTGTCTTAACGTTATTTATTAGGCGTTGACTCTCATTGAGCAAACCAAAGAATTTTGAGATGCCGTGCATAGACGCAGGAACAAGGGGGGCAGCTGCCCCTGGAATTTCTCTGGGGGGCAGACATATGGTTCTGCCCCCCCCATTAAATGTGAGCGTGAATGTTTGTTTTTGTGGCGGGTGGAAATGTAAATTTTATGAGACGATTAAGGTGTATTTGTTTATTTTTGTTGAGTGTGAAAGGTGTGTGGAATTAGAGGGTAGACATATTGTTTTCTGTCCCCCGTAATAGGCGGGGTGGCGGCGAATTTTGTTTCGAAAGTGCCCGTCTTTTTTCTGGGCACTGTACCACCCATAGGTCAACTTCATATTTCTCTTTCCCAGAATAACTTACACCAGTGAGCGACCATGGAGCGAAGTAGCGCTCGATCGTAGTTGTTAGATCACAGGACAGGAGAGAATCACGTTTCGAAGTCTTCAATTTTTGTTCACTCAAACTTGCCTCAGTTCACTGAGGTATGTAAGTGAGTATCTGGCTATATGCATTAGTGGGATTGTGTGGATGAATATTCTTCGCGCAATAATTGCAATGATGCTGAGCGCTTCCCCAAATCAACTGTGATGGTGTTCGTCCGGAGGTGACGTGTAAAATGATTTAAGCAGTCCCGAGGACTGGATACTGCACTAAGAATACCTTTACTTCGTTGACCGGTACCTAGCTCTCGTGATGCAGTGTGGTGGACGAGGGCGTAGTAAAGGAGGAACAAAGTAGGCTAGTAGGCTTGAGGTGCGAAGTGTGCGTTCGCACGACTCCGCTGAACCAAAAAAATCCGCCTGAAGTAAGAGTTCTGTTTGGCGCAGTTGGAGGTCTTTGTGAACATGAACGGGGCCGGGTGGATTCAGTTGGAGGTGTAAGAACGCACCTCTAAACAAACAAACTACGGGCCTGCAGGGGAAGGTGCAATCAGGAATGACAGCTTGGAGGAGGGTGGAAGGGGTTGCAGAAATATACACACACGAGCGCGCACTCACGCGCCTCTCCGGCAGCTGATTCCGTCGGTCTTGATCGTGGAAACCAGGCACGCGCACGTCCAACAAACATCCATGAAATCACAGTCATTACATCCAACCATCCTCACGCTCTCCTGGAGCGGATCCAGAGAGGGCAGTCTAAGGCGGGGGAGGAGGGGGGGGGGGCAAAACGTCCAACTTTCATTGAGGCTCGACAAAAAACCTCCATTGGCAGCCGAACCAAATTCATATTGGGTGGCCTGAGCTTAATTCAGTACGACTCCGTTGTTACCAATCCACCGCACTGTACCACAAGCGTTGTCGAATCATGACATCGATCGGAGGTGGGGGTGGGATATTTTTAAAAACATTTTTCACAATTTCATTTCGGACTGCTCACCAACCACCTCCAATTGCAACCCTTCAGACTCTCCTAACAGGGCACATTCAAACGGTCTATGGGGCACGTGCCCCCAGCCTCCCTGGATCCGTCTATGCGCTCTGTGTATCCACCGATACCTGGGTGCAATTATCACAGATGATAGATCCTAACCTGAAGTGCTATCCAGGATTGTACAGACAACGGCAGCGCTGACAAGATTAAACACCATCTAGTATGAGATCAAACAACATTTGATTCAGCTCGTAAATCAGACTGACACGCTCCCCTGTGATGTCAGTATTCCTTTACGCTTGCGACACGAGGACTAAGAAACGAAGGTTAAGGTGGTATGGTCATGTTACTAGATCAACCGGCTTTGCAGAAACCATCCTGCAGGGCACTAGCTGTGCCTGAAAGAAGAGTAAGAGGGAGTGTGAGGATGAGGTGGGAAGACAACATCCAGGAGTGGACTGGCTTGACATTCGGCACCTCCCACAGGGCGGCAGAAAACCGAAAGAGATGGTAGGCGCTGTTAAGTCATCAGTGGTGCCCCAACGACCTCTGGTTATGGGACAGTGAGTGAGTGAGTGAGTGAGTATTCACCGAGGCGCTTATAACCAACCAGACTTTTCAGATGTTGACGTTTTGGGTGTGGGGGATTTATTCATGTTTCAATAAGTCGATATGGCATGACTTTGTACTGATGCATGGAGTAACCCCTTGCCCGTGAGGATGCGCCGACACAATTGACAACATGATCGGACACAAGCCCACAGGATGGGGGAGGTGAAAAGGTGCATCCGAGTCCGACCCTCCCCGCTGAGCCATTAGGGGTGCAGTTGGAGATTTTGGTAAGCCTCAGGGGGTGCATTAGGATGTTTTGGTGAGTCCAATGGGACGTTCAGTTGCACGAGTACGGCTCCTACAAATGCACCACCAATAAACCACGCTACGGGGGACTGGGATACGATGGTGACATACCACAATCTACCGACAGCAGCTGACGAGTTTTCCAAGACAATGACATATATATATGGGAAAGTTGGCATATATATATGCCAACTTTCCCGTGAAATCCGGCAGACTCCCGGATCGTGTGTGTATCTCCCAGAATACAGAGACAACACGATACGGGATGCGTGCTGAACCGCTGATGAATCTCCCGGATTTCAATCAAACCAAGTTGGCAGGTACATACTACTGTGAGTCTAAGTGCACGGATGTGTAGATCATCTGCACTCGCGCGCTTCAACGATGTCTTGTTCGTGCACATTGTATTCGCGTACACGTGCATTGTCAGCCTACACATTATTTCAGGCTTGACACCAATATACGTGCTTTGACCAAACATCTCACATCACGATACAAACAGCAACTCCATGACGTCATAAATACGTCACAGTTATGCAGGGTTAGGCTTGAAACAGTCTAGACCACTGATAATATACGTAGGTCCAAAATGTACATCGTAAAAGGCTGATGACGTCAACCGGGGGAAACCTAGACAGCAATTCCAAGAAAACAATTCCCAGTGGAATGGGATCCAGGAGTAGCAACGGGGCTTCTCCGATGTTATCATCGTGTACAGATATGATAGGCAGTCTTTATTCTGGGATTCAAACTGTACTTGCATAGTATCCAAATTGTTCAGCCCGAAATTGGTTTTCAGTCTATGATAGTACACAACCAAGGGTCAGTCATAATTGATATGGCATTATTAGTTTTAATAGAATTATGTACAATCTTCTAATAAATTCTATAATACTTTTATGACTACTTCAACTTCTTTAGAATATAAACAATTGTCATGGTCAGATCATTTTTTGGAAGAAATCTGATGAAATCCTACATAATTCTACAGTAAACAGTATTCTATAGGAAATCTTCCCACCTGATTTTTAAACCAACGTTTAACCGTCTCTGGACCTACCTCCCACCATGGCCCGTCTGGGGTGGTAATCATTAGCTGGAAGTTCACTGAATCAGCTATACTTCACCCAGCTTGTGGCATGGTGAGTGGGAATCAGGAACTTCAAAGATATTGGAAGGTAAGATTGCATGCCTTTGCAGCAAGTGCCACTTATAAATAATAGTGGTTGTCTCGTATATGAATCTTGTCTTTACAATTTGAACATTTTGTGCAACTTTCAAATTACAAACAGTTTCAGGCTTATTAAACACAATTTATTGAGCCATATGCCATCAACATATTACGTTTAGCCTACCTACAAACTTGCATGGTATTATAATTCAAAACTATATGTGATGGCCTACTTGCCATCAAAGCAAACTCGTGTTTCACCAAACATACAAATATGATTGTGAAGACTAGACCTACATGTTTTATGTTCCCCATTTTTTTATATTACATAATACTAGAATAAACTTGTTAAAGATATAATGCCAATCAAATTGCATTTAATATGCTTAACAAATTGTTTACAACATGAATGTTGCACCCACGAAATGTTCAAATCCAATTCAAAACATTCAAGTAGTGGACACAGCAGCGGACTTGTAGAGGTAAGCAAGGCTAACTGCAAGTTTGTGGAACTGCCCTTTGATGTGCGGAGCAACCAGCGTGGTTCCCGCAATCAAGAGCGCCAGTAGGACAAAGCACTGATTCAGTCAACTCTCTGCAAAAATTATTACCACCCCTGGCCTGAGAGGATTATTTCAGGTAACAGAAAAAACAAGATCACTTTAAAATTTTGAAACATTTACAATAATGAGAATAAATAGGGGCATTCAGGGAGAGAGAGAGTAGTCCAGGGGGGCCCAAGACATTCTATTCCCCTCCCTGAGGCTTGCCAAAAAACCTCCACTGGCGGCTGAACCATATTGGATGGGCTCAGTAGCAGTTCTTCAGTAAGACTCCACTGTTGGATCCTGAGATCAGAAGATGGGGGAGTGGAGGGGTGGGGAAGGGAGGGTGCTGTTGACAATTTTTCGCGGCAATGTTCAGGGGCACGATTAAAAGTAACAGGTAAGCAGAGTATTCAGTCCTTAGGACTGCTAAAAGCACTTTACGCTTTACTCCCTGGCAGACCTATTCAATCGAACACCATGTCGACTTCTCTGGGAAGCATCCAGCCATGCTGCAATTAATGTGCGAAGACTATTCGTACACAAATATCCACCACTGCCTTTAGCCAGGTACTCACAGCTGAGTAAACTATAGCAACGTAGAGTGAATGAACTTGCCCAAGGTTCGACACCGCAGCACAGGATTTGAACCCGGGTCCTCTCGATCAAGAGTCCGAACCTCTAGCCACTGCGCTCCAAAGGTCTAAGGGGGACACTTCTAGCGCAGGCAAAGCATGGCCAAATTCCAAAGGCCCCCTTGGATCCGCCTATGATAAAGATGAATAACTAATTTTCACAATACACAACAAATACACAATTTTAATACTGCACAGCACCTGACTCATATAGTCTGTCTATTGTCATATTGCATCAGCAAGCATGTTACGATTATGATGCTCTGTCAAAGACACTAATGGTTTCCTTCTTTCTTCAGCCTGCAGCAGCTTTTATAGTCTTTTGAACACACTGGGTATGAAATGGATCATGCATCTTTAAACAGACCACACATCTTTAATATTTTCAGGTAACCATGCCAGGTTATAATAATGGCTGCTCCCCAGCAAAACGCCATTGTAATTATTTAGTCTCCCCATCTGCTGGCGGTGCTATAGACTTTTTCATATGCTGCTGTCTTAACGTGTACAGCTCCTGTACCCAATCTTGAACAGTCGGATGCTTGAATTTTCCTGAAAAAATTGCACACATAGATGAATGAAATCTAGTGGAGAAACGTAGAACCATGAAGAAATTGCTCAACAAAAACAACCAGTGAAAAACTGCATTAGATTATGTCATCTTACAAAAATATGATGTACTGCAAATATGAAGAGCTGTGAACATAATAGTTACCAAAACGATTGCATAACTAAAAATTTAAATGACATCAGTTACTAGTGTTGTTAAAATCTTGAGTTTGGTATTTACGCTTGAGAGATATCAAAGTGTGGCATTTTAGAAACACTACCTTCGAATGGTATTACTAAACAATCCACCATTGTAATTTTTACTGTTCTATCAGGGTTTCCGCCAGCAGGGTAAAATTAAGTACCCAAAAATAATTCTAGGGTACAGATACGTACCCAAAATAAATCGTTTTTAATGGTGAAGAATGATCCTGTGCCAACAAGTTTATGCTAGTTATTCTGAGATTGGCTAAACGTGGTATTCACTGTGGGATTGAAGCCGTTACCTCAGGATAGAACATGGCGTACGGGTATATTGGTAGGCCTAGTGTAAAGAATACGGCGTGCTGTCATGGCTGTACATTTTTCGCAATCTTTTCGAGTATTAATTGTTTCTTGGTGAAAAAAAATAACTCAAGATACCATACTACATCATGAATCGGACTATTAATTCTAAGATATGAAAGCAAGTTTACAATTTTCCTGCTGACTGTTACATTTGTCATTCATTCTCCTACAAAACATGGAAACGATCACCATGAGCCGGGTTTCCGACTCCAAATCGCTTCTCTGAATAGAAATCAAATTTTGTCTGGGGGAGGACCAGACCCCCTACCCATCGGGGCACCTATAGCAAGCTTCGCCTGCCAGTTCCAGTCTCAAAATTGACTAACTCCGAACCCAAATTAGTTTTTCTGGAGGAAACCCTGCCTATTACTGCCTATACTAACCTTGCGTTGAATTAAAGAAGTCCTGCAGTTGACCGGCTTGCTCGTCCTGTACTTCGTATTCATATGCCTGCAGTACCATGTCAAATCTGTCGAGGTCCTTCACAAAACACGCTTCAGGTGTAGCTTGGTCCTCGTACTCCTAGAAATATTAATCACTTATATATTGAGGCTGCCTTTCCTCGACTAAAAATATAATGTTCATAATATGAAAACAACTATATCGATGCTACACTGACCGCCAAAAATATATACTGTTGCCCGAAAAATGTTCAAATTGTAAAAAAATTTGTAAAGAGCCCCCCTATTCGCATGTATTGCGTATTGACATGCATTGTTTTGAAATTAGCGTGTTCCTGCAGTCCTGACTGCAAAATGAAACCAAGTGCAAGACTTTTGTGAATACTCCCAGTTAATAATTACCATCCCCGACAGATTCTAGGTAAAGGAACAGGCTACCTTGCTTTAAGAATGAAAGCAGAACACAACGTAATATCAGTGAAGGAACAGCACAGATAAGTTATAAAAATGTATTCATTTTCGTACAGGACTATAAATGAGAGTAATGGATTATCCAAGAACTGGCTGTCAAAAAAATATATATCTCAAAATGGTGAGTTTCACATGATAACAAATGTTGGACTCTTGATAAACCAAAGGCGTCCTCCTTGACCATCTGCTAGTTATGCTCCAGATGGAATTCTTGTTAAATATATATTTATCAGAAACGTTGCCATAGCAAGATACCAGCAACAATAATACTGTGTGATAATAATTCAATTGTGCATAAACAAATATAATAAACCTTGGATATAACAAATTTGTTTATAATGAATAATACTGAATAAATTGGTCCCAATTTGTTTAATGTACATAAAATTTCAGATATGACAAACTACGGTTATAACAAATAAACTGGCCGGTCCCGAGCAATTCGTTATAGCCGAGGTTTACGGTAGTTGGTAACTCTGACTCAAATTCACCTTCCACAACTCATATATCTCTTGACCAGTTTCTTCTCCCGTCAGATTGCATAAATGTTCCATTGCTGCCTAGAGGGAAAAAACAGCAACTCATTCAGTATCATTCACACATGCAAAACAGCGTTGTCGTCAGTATGACAAATGTTGCAACACAAATGGGTGTATGAGACGCCCAGAACAATTTAACAGACAGAAACAATTTAAATGTCATTTATAAAAGAACTATTAAAGTTACAAACATCATGATCACAGTCATCATACTAGGGGAAATGGATTACATATGAATATTGATGGGCAGTTTTTAGGTTTAAAAAGATGCGGTCATACAACACAGGTTTTTTCACATTTCCTGTTAGTAACCACTTTGGGCATACCCTCAGCAGGGCCTCAGAGAGTTTGGCCTGCATAATGCAATTTCAACAAAAAAAAGCTTGTACAGACGGTAAACAGTTAGAAACAAATAAACAGTTGTGGAGGATTGCGACATGGAGACAGTGGAGAATAAACCTTCTAGCTCAAAGCATGTGTTTATCCTTTCAAGGCTACATTAGTGTCTCCCACTGATAAAATAGCAGAAGCTATAAGCTCAACCAGCAGTGCGCCTGACCCACTCTGGGTTTTATTAAATTTGGCACTCTTAAAGTCCAAAAATGGGCCAAGTGGCCCTGAAGTCCTTTGGACTAATACGTCTATGTGACCCCGGCTGACCAAATGAGTGATAAGTCGGAAAAATTGTAACATTGTTTTCTTACATCCTTGTAAAGGTTTGGTAGGGTGCTTTACACGATTTCAAAAAATATGACTGCTACAAAAATTGGCAAAGTTATGGAGCATTGAACATGGTAGGGATCAAAAAGTGAAAATGAAGAAAACGGCTGTTGAAGTTTTACATTATATATGCACATGGATTGCATGGAAATATTACATGCACAACATTCAAATGTGGCACACAGTATGTAATATGTATGTTATGTTGCAATGATACACTGGAAGTACAAATGTGCTGCTACAAAGACTTATCAAGTTATGCCAGATTATGTCTATGTGTAAAACTAAGAGGACAGATTATTTGAGAGCAAAAGGTAGACTCACTGTTTGACACAGTTTAAAACCTACAGGCAACTGTCCAGTTTAACAGGGGTCTAGTGGCTTAATGCTGTCTGTTGACACAAGCTACTGCCAGTGACCAATTACAGATTAGTCACAGTTTCCATCAAACAATAGCAGGCAGAGAATCTTAGCCCCACAGCTGGGTGTAATACACAACCAGAGCCACCACTGATTCATGGTCAAGTAGATTAGCTCAATGCACCAACTAAAACAATACACAACACTGTGAGTGACAGTGTCCAGAGTGAGGCCTAAGCAGTGTCCTCACTGCTGAATAGATCAATTAAACCTGCCAAGTGGGTGACATTCTGCACAAGTGTTCATTAATCCTTAGTGATTGTTCAGAACACCAGACTGACCACATACCTAAACAAAGCGAATGTAATAGGTGAAGAACAGGCAGTGTTCAAATAGGGGTATTGGTTGAATTGTATTTGTCTCAACGCAAAAGGCTTTATTGTGCCTTCATCGATTATAAGAAAGCATTTGATTTAGTAGACCGGTCCTCCCTGTGGTCTAAGATAATTTCATATGGTATTAATGGTATTGTGTTGAAAGTTGTATACAACATATACAAAAATGGGTCAGCTGGATGGTGATAGACCGTTTGAAATTGAAGCCTTTGTAAAACTTTTGTCTCAACTTCACCGAAGGCGGTGTCCTGCTGTCAGAACTTCGAAGGTGTTACTCACCTAACTTACAAATATATAGGGAGCTAATAGAGAGGCCCATCATAATCCATAGCACTACAAAATGAAGTATCTGAAAGTCACACTTCAAATACTGAGTGACACATCTCGTACTGTCTCTCTGCACTGTCGCAATGTCCAATAGTTTCCTATCACAACCCTCGTGTACAATATACCAAAGCTATATATTTCTAACACCACAGCATATGTATTATCATTGGATAGGTAACTGAATAATCTTTCAGATGAATGCAACTTGTAGCAGCAGAAAATGAAGCATACAAGTTACACCGCAAACAATGACATGCATTCTCAAAATGTGATTCATTCAAAAATTAGTGCTATATAATAGTAGTTTGTCAAAGTGTAAACAAACTCAAAGATAGTTGCAGCTTACTGTCCACCAAGCAGTAGCAGAGCAGTTTTATAATAATAATAATCCACAAGTTAAGTGGCAGTGATCTTCCTTTTATCATTCATGTGATGTTTATTGTGAGCAGGGCGGACAAATGGTTATCATGCGTAGACAGGTACAGAAAGAAACTGAAATTTTCTATAAAAAGAACACGTTTGCCTATCAATGGCATGTATTTCCTATTGTTGCTGTTTCTGCCGGGCAGAAACAGTTTCTGCCCGGCATAAATCAAACAACCCTGTAGGTAATTATTAATCAAATGTTTTTGGTGAATCATAGTTACAGATCATTAAGGGTTATGATGGAAGTAAAATGTTTACACGTTTACTGTTCACTGAAAAAAACAGCTCCACACAACTAATTATAGTTATTGTTAAGATGTTTAACCTAGTTCCATTATCTGACATTGTGCCAACAGATTGGTATATTGGGATCATTAAGCCTATATAATTATTATATAAACATAGCAGCAGACATTGGGACAGTGTGCCTGGGTAAATGGATGCCATGGTGCTTTGAAGTTAGTTCTTCTGCCAACTATCCTTTTCACACAAGCCTATAGGTTTAGTAGCTGCCAGCACACTACTGAGCCTAAACTACCATGCAGGTGTGAAAAACGTGCTGATGTATTTGAACTTGAGTGTTCAGATAGGGGTATTGGTTGAATTGTATTTGTCTTGACACAAAAGGCTTTATTGTGCCTTAACTATGTCAACTCTTCTAATGGTTGACATTTGGTTGTTTCAGGTGTCAACTACATTGTGAATCTGTAATTATTAGTCTATATTGATACAACTGATTTACACAATACCATGTCTACACAAGGCATGGCAAGCGTAAACAGAACAGTAGAATGCATTTGATATAAATAAAGTGTAGGATATTTCACTCTATAGTTGTCCAGAATATTAATTTTCTATGGTTGTCACCTACAGGTGACAGAATATTAATTTTCCATGTTTGTCACCTACATGTTTCTACAGACAATACATCTTTAACCAATAGACACCAAAGTCACACCATTTTATAATAATCAAATGAACATCAAAATAAACACAACTTGCAATTATAGAAAATCAATAGTTTTGAAGATACAGTTTAAAAGTGTTAGGCAACTGTTCAGTCTAACAGGGGTCAAGTGTGCCTGCTCTGCCTGGGTGCTGTGACCAATTAAAGATTAGTCAAGGTATCAATGGACTGGGCTGTAGAGATTAGTCACACTGCTGACTTAGTGGCACATCAAACAAAATCTAGTGTTGGGGGTGGTCTCAAGGACCCTTCTCAAAACCACATCACTAGATAATGTAAATCTTTTGCACTTTGGGGGCCCCTTAGGTGCCCTTAGAATGATTCAATCAAATACAGATTTCTTGTATATAGTGGCAGCACCCTAAGATACATCTATGCAAAATTAGAAAAAAAGTTGCTGAACAGTTTTTGAAAAAAATAGGCCAAATGTTACATTTTTACCAGTTTTGGGGTCCTTGAAGGCCCTAGGGAGCCCTTAAAATTATTCAATCAAATACAGATTTCTCGTGCATAGTGGCAGTGCCCCAAGATATGTCTATGCATAATTAGAGAAAAAGTTGCTGAACGGTTTCTGAGATACGGCAGCTAACGGCGGAAGGCGGACGCAGAGTGATGGCAATAGTCCGTTGGACCTTCGGCCAAAGGACTAAAAAGGCATGCCAAATGAAATTTTTTAACGTCATCAGACCAGAAAAAATTATTACTATTATTCATTATACATTGTACCAATTTTGTAACAGAGCAACTTAAAATTTCAAACCAGAAAATATAAAAACACATCATGAAGATTAAAAAAGGTTTCTGTTGGACCTTTGTAATCATACCAACTTGGGTGTGATATTTAAACCAAGATTGTCAGTTGTGTTACCCAGGATTGGCCATGGTTGATCATTGTTAGCAGGAAGTTCCTTGAATTAGTTGTCTTGAAGGTTGGCACCACACGTCAACACAAATTAAGAGCCTTACAAAATTAACTTAGCTGGTCTCTGCAATACTGTCAATAGAGTGCGTTTAGAATCTGAATGTTTTGATTACAATTTGGACATTTTGTAGGTGCATCATTCAAATTGCAAACACTGTTTCGAGCTGACTAAATACAATCTGGCAGGCAGCTATAATAATAAAATTACTTCTTTTGCGCCAATATCCTTGAAAATCGAGCTCAGTGGCATCATATTTATTCTAGTATTAATAACATTAAAGACTAGATGAAATGAAATTTACAATTTCTTTGAAACTTTGTATACACAAACTTAATGCTTTTGTCAAGTAATGTGCCAAATATGAAGCGTGTTGGTTGCAAACTGATGTCACTAACCCTACTCAAACATAGTCATTTTGGCTGATCTGAGTATTCTGTGAGTATGTCACAAAAGAAACACCAATGTGCATAGATGCACACCATTTAAATCCAAGCGTCCCTTGCTTCAGTGATGTCACCAACATGCATAGATGCAAACCATTTAAATCCAAGCGTCCCTTACTTCAGTGATGTCACCAACGTGCATAGATGCACACCATTTAAATCCAAGCGTCCCTTACTTCAGTGATGTCACCAACGTGCACAGATGCACACCATTTAAATCTAAGCATCCCTTATTTCAATGATGTCATCAACGTACATAGATGCACACCATTTAAATCCAAGCATCCCTTACTTCAGTGATGTCATCAACGTACATAGATGCACACCATTTAAATCCAAGCGTCCCTTACTTCAGTGATGTCACCACCGTTCGCTAGATGTTGCAACAAACTGTGTCGAAAATGTACAGAAAAATGCAACCGAAAGGGGCCTTGAAAAGAGTGACAGAGAGGGTTAACAATATTTGAATAGCAGGTCACTATTTTTAGAGTATACTTAATTCAGATTGAGAATAAAAAAGGTTAATTTCATTTTGTCTTAAACATTGCTATTAAAAATGTGGAACACATTTACATGCTTAGATGGTCCCCTTTACCTTTTCCTTCCTGTGTTTCTCTTCTTTGCTCACTCCGTCCGATGGCACAATGTCTCCCACAATGCACTCTGCCATGTCGTGGACCAAGGTAAGTTTGATACACCTGCAATGATTGGATGAAAAAATATTGTATCAATTTAAGCAGTTTACCCATATCAATAAAAAAAAATCTGTAGAATTCTATAGGATATCATCAAGAATAGATAAGCGAGCAAAAAATTAACAACTTGAAACACGTCCAAAACATGAAATTGTATGGTCGATATAGCAACCTCACGACTCGTCAGATCCCGATGATCTTGGTATAATTTGAAAGGATACATTTTAAAAATTCTAGCATCATCCAGATATTTCCTGGTAACCGTTTATAGACTGCCTGTAAATGGACCTACAATCATGCCGTTTTCGGTGTTTTGTATGATTCCGAACGATGTTGGTGGCGGGTACTCAGTACACTAATCTTCCGATTGTGGGGCTGTTTTCATAATTTGCATAGGTTCAGACATGTGCACTTCACATTTTCTTAATACCATGTTATAAGCTCCACCCACTTTTAAAAGGCGGCAATACTGACCTGCTTCGATGGCAGCGAAACCCCTATATCTCTATGTTGGTGTGACATCACAATAACGTACGCCAACCGACGGAGACAAAGGGCATAGCATGCTTTGCTAAGGGTAAAAATTTGTTGAGTTTATTGGCTGATATACGTGATTGTGACGTCACGCTTATTTTGAATATGCCAGTTTAGCCGCCGTTTAAAAGTGGGTGGAGCTTATAGCATTAAATCAGATAGTGGTGCCTCAGTTGGTAGATTGGTGAACTGTGTCGAAAAAACCAACATCATTCGCAGTGTCTAAGACATCGGAAATGGCACAGTTGTAAGTCCGTTTATAGTTTATTTTGGAATTATTATCAGGAAACCAGTTATATGGTTGAGTAGCAGAAAGCGTAAGCTTTCAAATGACACCAAGATCGTTCGGATCCGACGAACCGTAATGGTATTAGTAATCGTTAAAAAAAGCGGACATGCTTCAAGTTGTTCATTTTTTGCTCGCTTATCTATTTTTGATATCATGCTATACGAAATGACATGGGATTTTTGCGTTATATTGTATAGAATTCTATAGAATATTCTACAGCATCCTTCAGAAAGTAAAGTGGTTATAGTTTTGTTATTGATTTCTCTACAGAATTCTATAGAAAGTAAAGTGGCTTAGGTTTTTCTAAAGAATTATAGTTTTTCCTATAGATTTCTATAGAAAATTGAGTAAAAATCCTGTCGTATATCCTATAGCATATATCTTACAGAATTCCATAGAATACTATAGAAAACTATGGAATACTATAGATTACTACAGAAAAAAATAGAGAATTCTATATTTTTTGCTAATTAAGGATATAAACAGTGCCATCCAAAAAATTTTGAATTCACCACAGACCATCCTCGAAAGCCAGGTTGGTAGCTTGACTGCTTTACCCCTGGCAGATATCCTATACAGTGTATGGATGTTAACTGAATCAAACTAGTAACTGACTCTGCCTGTTGCAACTATACCACCAGTGAGTTCAGTGCAGATGAAGCCAGTGACTCCAGGGAATCCTAACTTAATTACCAGCTTGACCATTCTCACAAGCAGTTGAGCAGTATTTCGTTTTCAAATAATTACTTCTACTTCCCGAACATTACATGTAACATGAGCCACTGTTGGCTGAAATGAAAATAAGCTGAATCATGGCTGGTAATGATATTATTGGCTCAACTGAACTTCAGTATTTTGTACGGCTATCTGCCAGGGGGTACAGAGACTGATGTAATCAGAGGTGCCTCCTGGCACATGAGGATACCTTAGACATCACATTATTTCAGATGGACTCAAAACGGATGTACGACGTACATCCGTTTGTCGTGTATATGTAATTAAAAGATATGTCTCAGCACAAACTGTAATCACAAAATTATTACTAGGGTCATTCTCTGTGAAACCAAACAATGGTCAAAAAGTTGGTATTTCACAAGTTGTACTTAAATTTGAACCAATGACGTGCACAGTTCTACCAAAACGTAAGCCTACGTGCTGTGTCTACAATGACGTGCACAGTTCCACCAAAACGTAAGCCTACGTGCTGTGTCTACAATGACATGCACAGTTCTACCAAAACGTAAGCCTACATGCTGTGTCTACAATGACGTGCACAGTTCCACCAAAACGTAAGCCTACATGTCGTGTCTGCAATGACATGCACAGTTCCACCAAAACGTAAGCCTACATGCCGTGTCTACAATGACGTGCACAGTTCCACCAAAATGTAAGCCTACATGCCGTGTCTACAATGACGTGCACAGTTCCACCAAAATGTAAGCCTACATGCCGTGTCTACAATGACGTGCACAGTTCCACCAAAATGTAAGCCTACTTGCCGTGTCTACAATGACGTGCACAGTTTCACCAAAACGTAAGCCTACATGTCGTGTCTGCAATGACGTGCACAGTTCCACCAAAACGTAAGCCTACATGCCGTGTCTACAATGACGTGCACAGTTCCACCAAAATGTAAGCCTACATGCCGTGTCTACAATGACGTGCACAGTTCCACCAAAATGTAAGCCTACATGCCGTGTCTACAATGACGTGCACAGTTCCACCAAAATGTAAGCCTACTTGCCGTGTCTACAATGCCGTGCACAGTTTCACCAAAACGTAAGCCTACATGTCGTGTCTGCAATGACGTGCACAGTTCCACCAAAACGTAAGCCTACATGCCGTGTCTACAATGACGTGCACAGTTCCACCAAAATGTAAGCCTACATGCCGTGTCTACAATGACGTGCACAGTTCCACCAAAATGTAAGCCTACATGTCGTGTCTACAATGACGTGCACAGTTCCACCAAAATGTAAGCCTACATGCCGTGTCTACAATGATGTGCACAGTTCCACCAAAATGTAAGCCTACATGCCGTGTCTACAATAACGTGCACAGTTCCACCAAAAAGTAAGCCTACATGTCGTGTCTGCAATGACGTGCACAGTTCCACCAAAACGTAAGCCTACATGCCATGTCTACAATGACGTGCACAGTTCCACGAAAACGTAAGCCTACATGTCGTGTCTGCAATGACGTGCACAGTTCCACCAAAATGTAAGCCTACATGCCGTGTCTACAATGACGTGCACAGTTCTACCAAAATGTAAGCCTACATGCCGTGTCTACAATGACGTGCACAGTTCTACCAAAACGTAAGCCTACATGTCGTGTCTGCAATGACGTGCACAGTTCCACCAAAATGTAAGCCTGCATGCCGTGTCTACAATGACGTGCACAGTTCTACCAAAACGTAAGCCTACATGCCATGTCTACAATGACGTGCACAGTTCCACCAAAATGTAAGCCTACATGCTGTGTCTGCAATGATGTGCACAGTTCTACCAAAACGTAAGCCTACATGCCATGTCTACAATGACGTGCACAGTTCCACCAAAATGTAAGCCTGCATGCTGTGTCTACAATGATGTGCACAGTTCTACCAAAACGTAAGCCTACATGCCATGTCTACAATGACGTGCACAGTTCCACCAAAATGTAAGCATACATGTCGTGTCTGCAATGACGTGCACAGATCTACCAAAATGTAAGCCTACATGCCGTGTCTACAATGACGTGCACAGTTCTACCAAAAAGTAAGCCTACATGTCGTGTCTGCAATGACGTGCACAGTTCCACCAAAATGTAAGCCTACATGCTGTGTCTACAATGACGTGCACAGTTCTACCAAAATGTAAGCCTACATGCCGTTTCTACAATGATGTGCACAGTTCTACCAAAACGTAAGCCTACATGCCGTGTCTACAATGACGTGCACAGTTCTACCAAAACGTAAGCCTACATGCTGTGTCTACAATGATGTGCACAGTTCTACCAAAACGTAAGCCTACATGCCGTGTCTACAATGACGTGCACAGTTCCACCAAAATGTAAGCCTACATGTCGTGTCTGCAATGACGTGCACAGTTCCACCAAAATGTAAGCCTACATGCCGTGTCTACAATGATGTGCACAGTTCTACCAAAATGTAAGCCTACATGTCGTGTCTACAATGATGTGCACAGTTCTACCAAAATGTAAGCCTACATGCCGTGTCTACAATGATGTGCACAGTTCTACCAAAATGTAAGCCTACATGCCGTGTCTACAATGATGTGCACAGTTCTACCAAAATGTAAGCCTACATGTCGTGTCTACAATGACGTGCACAGTTCTACCAAAATGTAAGAGTTCTACCAAAATGTAAGCCTACATGCCGTGTCTACAATGATGTGCACAGTTCTACCAAAATGTAAGCCTACATGCCGTGTCTACAATGATGTGCACAGTTCTACCAAAACATGCTTCTGCCATGCCGCGGTCTACAATGATGCAGTTCTACCAAATGTGCTTCATTGTCTACAATGATGTGCACAGTTCTACCAAAACGTAAGCCTACATGTCGTATCTACAATGACGCGCACAGTTCCACCAAAATGTAAGCCTGCATGCCGTGTCTACAATGACGTGCACAGTTCCACCAAAACGTAAGCCTACATGCCGTGTCTACAATGACGTGCACAGTTCCACCAAAATGTAAGCCTACATGCCGTGTCTACAATGACGTGCACAGTTCTACCAAAATGTAAGCCTACATGCCGTGTCTACAATGATGTGCACAGTTCTACCAAAACGTAAGCCTACATGCCGTGTCTACAATGACGTGCACAGTTCTACCAAAACATAAGCCTACATGCTGTGTCTACAATCTTCTGTAATGGGAACATGGGGTAAGTGAACGAGAACACATTGGAAGCTGTATATCCCTTGTGACTCGGAGATCATGTTGATTTCAGCCCTGCCTCAATTTGGGATGTGAAAGAAACACTGAGAACGACAAGCACCCTGGCAGTGACCACCCTCAGTGCCAGCATAGAAAGGTCGGTTTGGCGATAATGTTCTGAAAAAAGGCTGACTAGTTGTATGAGACCTCATAAGACCATTACATTGTAACCATGATAATACAACCTAAATCAGTATATAAAATGTTGCTGAGTTGCTAGAAACTGCCCAAAATTGCACCTTTTAGGTGAGGCATAAACCCCCACTACGTAGTTCCCCCAATGCCTACCAGCATACCTGTCTTTGTTGAGTTGTGTCTTAGAGTTGGCGAGAAAGGCGAGGATGGCCATTCTGTACATGTGGTCAGCCACACTCTCCGCCTTCTTCACACCACATATCCCCCAGCCAGCACGCACCGTCGACTAAACACAGCAATCACCACATATCCCCCAGCCAGCACGCACCGTCGACTAAACACAGCAATCACCACATATCCCCCAGCCAGCACGCACCGTCAACTAAACACAGCAATCACCACATATCCCCCAGCCAGCACGCACCGTCGACTAAACACAGCAATCACCACATATCCCCCAGTCAGCACGCACCGTCGACTAAACACAGCAATCACCACATATCCCCCAGCCAACACGCACCGTCGACTAAACACAGCAATCACCACATACAGCAACACGCAATCACTAAACACAGCAATCACCACATATCCTCAGCCAGCACGCACCGCGACTAAACACAGCAATTACCACATATCCCCCTGCCAGCATGCACCGTCGAATAAACACAGCAATCACCACATATCCCCCAGCCAGCACGCACCGTCGACTAAACACAGCAATCACCACATATCCCCCAGCCAGCATGCACCGTCGACTAAACACAGCAATTACCACATATCCCCCAGCCAGCACGCACTGTCGACTAAACGCAGCAATCACCACATATCCCCCAGCCAGCACGCACCGTCGACTAACCGCAGCAATCACCACATATCCCCCAGTCAGCACGCACTGTCGACTAACCACAGCAATCACCACATATCCACCAGCCAGCATGCACTGTCGACTAACCACAGCAATCACCACATATCCCCCAGCCAGCATGCACCGTCGACTAACCACAGCAATCACCACATATCCCCCAGCCAGCATGCACCGTCGACTAACCACAGCAATCACCACATATCCCCCATCCAGCAGGCACTGTCGACTAAACGCAGCAATTACCACATATCCCCCAGCCAGCACGCACCGTCGACTAACCGCAGCAATCACACCACATATCCCCCAACCAGCACGCACCGTCGACTAAACACAGCAATCACCACATATCCCCAGCCAGCACGCACCGTCGACTAACCACAGCAATCACCACACATATCCCCCAGCCAGCACGCACTGTCGACTAAACGCAGCAATTACCACATATCCCCCAGCCAGCACGCACCGTCGACTAAACACAGCAATCACCACATATCCCCCAGCCAGCACGCACCGTCGACTTAACACAGCAATCACCACATATCCCCCAGCCAGCATGCACCGTCGACTTAACACAGCAATCACCACATATCCCCCAGCCAGCATGCACCGTCGATTAAACACAGCAATTACCACATATCCCCCAGCCAGCACGCACCGTCGACTTAACACAGCAATCACCACATATCCCCCAGCCAGCACGCACCGTCGACTAAACACAGCAATCACTGCATGCAAATTAGTTCTCATAGACATATCCAATACGTGAATTTTTACCTTGTAGAGGCTTATGTCGGTGTAGCACACCGACTTCTTCAGTACATGTGACGTATGACAAAAAAAGATCAATGTCAACCATCAACAAATGCGCTCTCATTATGATTCAAGAACCATGTAACAATGCAAAATCACTTTCAGTCAGTCTAAAGTGAGCAAAAATAGTGGACAAGTAAGCCAACTGAACAAGACAACAAATAAAACAAGCCATACTGATCAGAACGGCCAGGACACCAATCAACCAAGACGAGGTGAATTACAAACTATCTCACATGTACGATGACGTCATACGTCACATACTGAAGAAGTTGATGTGTTACACCGACGAAAGCCTCAACAAGGAAAAAAGTAACATGCATTACGGATATGTCTAAAAGAACTAATTTGCATAGAAATGAACTATTCTGAAGAACATTCAGCAAACAGTAATCACCATTTCACGCAACATAGAAACAAATAGACTGGGATTTGAACCCAAAACCAAAATTACACCACTCCATAAGTCCGATGCCATCCCACTTATAGCCACGTTCATCATTTGTAAATTGGTGTATTTTGGTGGCTATATATAATATGTATATATATATTATATATATATACCAAATGTCGGGTTCAATATCAATTGCATGTTATTCATTTGAGCTAATAGGCCTAGTTTCTTGGTATTTATAATCAGGGCTGGGTCCAATTACGTAATTGTATTTGTAATTGTTTACAGCCAAATGCTATATTATGATTGTAATTACTACCAGTTTTGAAAATATCACGTAATTGTAACTGATAATTTTTTGTAATTGAGACAAGTACATCAATTACGGTTTTCTGACATCACACGCTTTATATAAAAAAACTATTAAGAAACAGCCAACCCCAGATTGTTTTCAATCTACAAAATAATAAACCTTACCAAATACCCAATGCCTGTTGCGATCCCAATGTGTCATTCCCCTAACAGTGGTAATTAATGATGCATGCTAGTGTTTGCTCAGAGGGTGGATTACTATCACTGTCCAAGAATCAAAATCCCCCTTGTTCTTTGGGCAGGCTGCAAGGTGTTGCTGCAAGCCGGCTAAAGTGGTCTAGAGGCTGTCAGAGTCACAGTACTCCCTCAGGAGAACATTCTTGCATTTCTTAGCAGTCAGCACTGTCTCTTATAAGAGCAACAAAGGTATTTTATGATGGATTTCCTTGCATCTGTGGTTGTTAACTAGAGGTTTCTGACTGGGAAAGTAAGCCCCTTGAAACGAAGTCTTTGTGGCTTCAATGCCATCAATGTGCAAAAACAAAAATATATTTTATTAAATTAGCTTTGCACCTCTCTTATTAACTTCAATTCCAACTGAATTTGTTTTTGTGATTTTGTTTCAATTGAGACCATTTTTTTTTAAATTAATTATACTTAATGATTGACCCGTGTGCAGTGTGCATGCCATATAATTATTGATAAACTTTTTGGTAGGTCTCATTAATGCATCGTAATTGTAATTGGAAATTTAGTGGTGTAATTGATCTGAAAAATGTAAGTGTAATTATAATTGAAATGATCAATGAAAAGTAATTGATTTGATTTTGTGTAATTGGACCCAGTCTTCAATCTTCAACCTTTTACATCGAGCTGTCACAATTATACGATGTTGACGCGCACATGAGACAGGAAGAAATAATTTCAGGAAACTATCCCTCTTGAAGGATACCAAGGCAGGAGACTGCTATACTGGATCAGTGGATGGTAGGGAGCTCGATCCAGATAGGAATGGTACGGGGAAAAGAAACTGGTAACAATGTCATGTTTTAATAACTTAAATTTGGAATAGTTTTGAAAGCCCAGTATTAAAAGTTTGATAAGGCTGCTCTTTTTATTTTATCAAATGTATCGTTAGCGAGAGCTAACCATAAAACCGGATTCAGGGTAAGTCTGTCAACCGGGCAAACATTTTAAAGTGCTAATATGTATGTATGATGTACAAGATAGCAAATGGCCTAGTGGGGATACCAGCAAACCAATACCTTATTCCTGTAAATATAGTCACTAGAAAACAACATTCCTTATCTTACCTTAACCCTCACTCCAGATGCAACTACCACTTGTATTCTTTTTTCCCCAGTACCATTCGACTTTGGAATTCCTTCCCTCAATATATTGTAAATCAAAACAGCCTGGATGCGTTTAAAAGCAACATCCAGATTTTGCAGTACCCCATGTTTTAGACGTTAGGATAGGCGTGTATTGGAAGAAGATAAGCAAGAGGGGCAAAAAGTGCTGCCACCTCACGGCGCTTAGGTAACCCAGGCTATTCATAAAGATCACTTAATATCGCCCATCCAATACATACCTTGAGTTTACCCATCAACATCATGAATTCCATTATTTTGCTACAGTGCTTGGCCATTGTGTAAGAGGGTACCTTAGCAGTTTTAAATCTGAGAGAACGCTGTACCACTGTTTTCTGTCTCTTGCGAAGTTCGCGTGCCGCGCCTTCCAAACCAACAATAATTTATTTAAAACTTGCTAATTGACATATTTATCACGTGACCTGTCGTCAAGCCATCGAAAATTTATGCTTGAAAAACAGTTACATTCAGTCGTATATGTTTTAATTATTGCTCCAAGCATTTGTCTTTGTGTTAAAAACATAAGGCAACGTTTTACAAAGCTACGTCTGTATGCGAGAATGTTTAATATAGGAAATGTCATGCAGCCCTAGTAATAAAATTCATATAATAAAATATTCGAGTAAAATATCATTGACGTTGCCGTTAGATTTGCAAATTATCCAATCAATATCGAGTTCTCATCCTTCACGTTTGAATGAATAAATGTCAATGATTGGACAAGAAAAAGTCACGTGAACAACCAAACATGGCGACGCCCATGGTCTCACGTTTAGTTCGTGTTGTCAGAAATAATTCGCGCGTTTCTTTTATTTCGCGTTCGTTATGCACGGCGAAAGGAAGTAGAGATGACGTAAGCCAAACACAGACGCTGACTGAATCGAAAATTGAAGATGCTACACAAACGAATACGGCAAATTCGTCTGAGGAGACTGTAACCTACCAAACCCAAGGACACGATCCACAATCGTCGACATCACATATCGGCGACGATGGTGAAATAATGGGCCTGAAAAAGGCTTTTGAGATGTTCGAAAAAGTTACGTCTGAAAAATCGATTCCTACTGCTAAACCAGTTCGACCTACAGAACAAACAAGTTTTGCTACCCTATTGCGGCAGTCAAAGCTTATGGAAATCGGCGACCCGGATGGAAGAATAATTTCGGGGAAAATCTTCGAAGTCGTGGATGACGACCTATACATAGATTTCGGTGGCAAGTTTCACTGTGTGTGCAGAAGACCCAGGTCAAGAGCACAGTATGTAATATCAGTATTCGCAATAACTTAAATAAAGACAGCAATCTATTCATGAAACCAATTTTTTAGACAGCATTGTACTATCAAAGTATTATACTTTAGTTTGATGGATTTATCAGACAAATTATTACATTATTTTCCAGTTAATTCAGCCGAGCCAAGCCAAAATTAAAAATAGCTGCATCTCTACATTCAATAACATATGGTTAACCTTACACGAAAGGCAAGTGACCCAATCTGATCACTTGTTTAAATGATTTTGGTAAATGTACTCCCTCTTTTTTAATAAACCAACTGCACGTATTAATCTATTCATTCACTGGCGCAAGACATCTTTCTATAAATAGATTTTGCTTGGTTCACTGTGCAATAAAAATATAACTGACTTCTGTGTTAGTTATTCCCATTTAACAAACTCACTTCTGTTTCAGCGAATATAAGCGAGGCGTTTCGGTGAAATTACGACTTCGGGATCTGGAGTTGTCATCCTATTTTCTTGGCGCTAGTCGTGACATCACACTTCTCGAGGCTGATGCAACACTCATAGGACTACTGCAACAACAGGGCAGGAGGGGAACAATCCAAGACACCCACTGACTGACAAAATGTGCAGCTAACTGAACTTACACAAAATTTGTTTAGGGGTCAATTTCTTATATGACATCAACACCAAAAGACCAGTTTTATGAACTTGTGAAATTAGTAGAACGCTAAATATTGCAGATGGATATATGAGCAAGGAAGACACGACGTTGGCTTCTAGAGGGGCCCATATGTGGTCCAACTTGTATCTTGTTGGAGTGAGGAGATGTTTGTGAGATGGTAAATTAATGATGTGCCATTGGTTCACTTATTGTAAGTGAATACTCACTAATTTTGTAAAATAAATTTATATGAACATCTCAAATTCATATTTTTGCCTGTTCCAGTCATACGTTTATTTTGGTACATGTCTTGTACTTCGCAAGATAAGTTACTTGGCAAAAGCTAAGTGTGAATGAAACACAGGTGTACCAGTAATTGACATGGTTAATATGTTTCTGGACAGGTAAAGGAAAATTTTTAAACACATGCTCATATACATTGCTACACGATTTGTTAATAATGAATTATTTAAAATTACAAAAAAATATTATTTAAAAAATTAGTTGGAAACCCCTAATACAGACTTACTATTAAGCTATGATGCAAAAGCAACATGTACAATATTCGCCAGAGGGCAGCACATGTATCTTCCAATGGTTAATACAGCGCTGTTTTCATAAAATGGGTGTTCAACCTGATTTTCCTAGTAAATAACATGCGTGATATTCTTAATTGTAATTCCAAATGGTTTTATTATTGGTGTTTTTAGGTTAAAACCATAACTTTTGTCTTAATGTGAAATGTACTATATTAACCACTGGTAGTGCCACTTGGTGGCCGGAAATCTGTGGAATTGGCCAGGAAAATGTTCTGGTTGCGGTTTTTGGGCTTCTTTTTGACTTCAATTCAGAATTACTTAGCCTCGATTACCCAGGCGCCGTGAGGTGGCAGCACTTTTTCGCCCCTCACAATTGCCTGGAAGATTAAAGCTCTGCCAATGTTACCGGTAAGGCGGCTTTACCACAGATTCATGTAGAGACAATGATTGGCCCTCAGGCTAACTATGAAATAACAAATTAAATAAGGATACATTTTTATCAGCTAATACTATAATATAAAAACTATTAAACTTATATTGGAACATGTCAAACACAAATATTTTTTGCAGTGGTTTATGTTTGAGTGAGTATACCAGTGTTGCCATCTAGCGGATAACATTTAAAAGACGGCTTCCGAACCAAACTCTCTTCCAGGTGAAGTCACGCAGCCGGGCGAATGACTTTTAAGAAAGGTTGGCCTACCAGTAATCTCCTTTGGCTTTGCCAATTCTGAAAGGTGTGCAGCGCTAATCTCACTACTCTGCTCTAACCCATCTTTGTAGCGTTTACACTTTCTTCTGTAGAGCTAACTACGTGACAAGCATACATGCACAATCTTCCGGAACTTCCAGGGCTGGGGTCTCCTTGATTTTGGGTGTGTCTTCCGGAATACAGGCGAATCTCCCGGACTTTCGCTTAAAATATCCAACAGCAACCCCCGTCTTCCGATGTTAAGATCCGAGACAGCATACGATACGGGAAGCGTGCTGAACCGAATAAAAAAAGTTGGCAGGTATACTTATTTACCCGACGGCGACGCTACGAATCAGATATACTCTCTTCCATCAGTTTTGCATGGATGGGGCTGAACTTCTGTAGACGGTCTAGCGAGCCCATTGGAAGTGGTTTTTAAAGTAGTTTTTTTTCATCCCTGGGATAGCGTCGTTGCGATGGGGATCTTGGGGCCGTTACAAAAAAGAGTCAATGGTATACCATTGAATACCATTCAGTACCGTTGGACCATTCAATGGTAAACCAGTAGGACTCAGTGGTACTTTCAATGGTATTTGAATATACCATTCAGTACCATTGGACCATTCAATGATAAATCAGTGTCTCAATGGTATTCTCAATGGTATTTGAACATATAATTCAATACCATTCAATGATAAATCAGTGTCTCAATGGTACTACAACATATCATTCAATGACAAATCAGTATGTCTCAGTGGTACTCTCAGTGATATTAACACATACCATTCAGTACCACTGGACCGTTCAATGATAAATCATGTTTCAATGGTATTTGAACATATCATTCAGTACCATTCAATGATAAATCAGTATGTCTCAGTGGTACTCTCAATGGTATTTGAACATACCATTCAGTACAACTGGGCCATTCAATGATAAATTATGTTTCAATGGTATTTGAACATATCATTCAATATCATTCAATGATATATCAGTATGTCTCAGTGGTACTCTCAATAGTATTTGAACATACCATTCAGTACCACTGGACCAGTCAATGATAAATCATGTTTCAATGGTATTTGAACATTATCATTCAATACCATTCAATGATAAATCAGTATGTCTCAGTGGTACTCTCAATGGTATTAACACATACCGTTCAGTACCACTGGACCGTTCAATGATAAATCATGTTTCAATGGTATTTGAACATATCATTCAGTACCATTCAATGATAAATCAGTATGTCTCAGTGGTACTCTCAATGGTATTTGAACATATCATTCACTACCACTGGACCATTCAATGATAAATCAGTATGTTTCAGTGGTACTCTCAATGGTATTTGAACATATACCATTCACATCAGTACCACTGGACCATTCATTGATATATCAGGGTCAGAATAAAGATTATAATAATTATATGTATGTATAAATTACGACGTTTTTTTTATATATCTCTACTGAATAAACTCGCGAATACATTCAGTCCGCGCCGCAGGCCCGCAGCTGCAGCAGCGCCACTCATTTTAAATTAGCCGTGAGTCATTTCGACGCGCGCGAACTTTTAAATTGATTTGGTTTTGTGTCGCGGTCAAGGAAAGAAACATTATAATGAACAAGTCGGGCCAGCGGGCGTATTCATGCCACGAAACAAAAGGTAGTAATGTTATGTGTTGTTTTATAACAATTTGACTCACAGTAATAATATTTAACAGCTAGTTACGAAATAATTTTAGTTCTCTGCTTCGACATGCTTCAATTATCGCTCAACGTGCAGTTACGTTCGCAACGTAGAGTGCTATATAAATAATATAAAATATGATTTAATAAGCCTAATAGTAATATATAAAGGATGATTGCTGTCACGTTTACTAGACGTAGTTGCTGCAACATATATGGGTAAGTTCACTAGTTGGAAAACCAGTCGGTGTGTGACATCCTTGTGAAAAATTCAAACTGATTTTTTCAAATGCAATGACTCCAATGTTTCTTTCTTGCTATGTGGTGTAGAAACGTAAAATTTAATTAATTAGACACAAGGATATAATGACGCAACTATATCTATTTATTTTCAACATGGAAATAAATTACCAGCACCGACAGAACGTCAGTTGTGGGTGTAACCAACTGAACTTCTGAAGGCAATTTCTCATTTTAACATATTACATATGCATGCTTTGAGTTCAAGAGAATGTCCTACCTTTTTCATTATTTCTACTTAAATACAGGTATAAAAAGAGGCCTTGGCCATTACGCTGTCACTTGACCAAAAAAGTAAGAAAATATACAGTAATATAAAAGTCAATAATGACTGATCACTATTCGGAAGGAAGGAATCCCCAGACAGAGATACTTAAACTTTGCTGAGTAATTATCCAGACTATCAACAATTGTCCAAATGCTCAATTTTTATATTGACAGTATAATATTATATTACTATTTATTTACTAGCCACACACATTGTATTTTTATTGTGTTCTTTTCCATTTATTTCAGCTTGATGTCATCGCTGCATGATGGCCAAAAGCAAGCTTTATCCAGGCTGCACAACAATGAAATTAGTAACAGTGGTATAGTGTTTGTGTGTATGCATTCTGATTTATTTAGTATTATATCATATCATGTATACTGTACACATGTAAGGTTTCAGGACAAAGCGCGGTATATCGAAACTCAATTATACGCTTCATCGTTATAGTGTAAATGAAAACTTATATATATTGATATAATATTGGAATGTCTTAATAATATAAAGTCATGATGATTTATATCAAGAGCCAAACTTTTTTTTTTACAGTAAAACCATCTGCTTTCTCACTTCCCCCTAAAATTTACCATCTTTACAATGTTTATTGACATGCCATATGATAAGGCCAGACACAACAGGTAGATAGGATTTTTTTTTTATTTGTGGAAATTGTGCAATTTTGTCTGCTCAAAGTATGGAATGGATCATACTGGGTAAAAATATATTGAACTTTTTTCAGGCCAAACCCGTTATTCCTTTACTATTGTACTGTGATTTTTTTTTTTAATCACATATATATCATAGTTTGATTGCTGTTTTTGTTTGCTTTCTAAAAACATACTTTTGCATATATGCATGTGTGTACATTTAAATTATATGGCATGTTCTTGATTTGTACATGTCATATGAGTTAAACATGCAGACTATATATATAAGATTATAACATTACTTAATTAATTGTGTTGATTAATCAATTTAAACAACTTGTAGCAGTTAGCTCTGTGGACCAAGACGGGTACTATCTGAAATTTGACAGGTACTATTTGAAATTTCACGCGTTTACCCAAAATAATTGGTTGTATGTGTTTGATGTGTATAGTACTATACTATAGATATATAATAACTTATTTGTAACATAAATTGGAGTTGGTTGGAAAAATGTAATATTTTCAAGGGATAAAACCTTTTTTATCCGTTTCCGAATATGTTCTGGAAATCTACCCACTTGTCGGCAGATACCAGAAGAAGTCCTCTGAAGTCTGTTGTTAAAAACTATGGAATGTCAAAAAAGGTCACGGAAGGTGATAGGGACACCTGAGGTTGGTAAGATGTATCATCTTTGTATGTGTCCACATTCATCATCATTCCCTGTCAGTTGTAGTTGTAACTTCAATGTAAGGCTGTATCTCTTGTTTGCGATAACTTTCTAATTTGCCTCGTTAAGCCGTGTTGGGCGACATTAAACAACACATCTTTTATATATAATGCGGTAAGAACAAAATTTGTATGGAACCTGTCTGGTACGTAGCTTTCATGTGAATTACATTTATTTGGTAATGATGGTGCGAACATTGTGTTCGTTGTTAATCGCTGGATGATGCCATTATTTTAGCCAGTGTTCTATATTGTTGGTGGTTGTAATCCACAGTAGATTGGATGTATATATTGTGTCATTCTTGCTTAATCTCAGATTACCTGTTTGTATATAATTATGTGTATATAGCGCTTTAGCTGGTTTATTCCATGATACAATGCATGCGTGAGACACTAAGATGTTTATAATCAGTAAAGTGTAATCAATAATTATATTGTTTGTCAATTGATTGACACCCATGTAATATGTATTGTGTATATTATATGCAGGTTAATTGTGGCCTGGCTGACAGGAGAGTAGGGCCATCCTGCCGAGTACCGGTTGCATGTTGACAGTTGTTCTAGGGTTTTAGTGGTTGCATATGCATGTGCAAAAAAAATAAGGCCGGCATACCATTAAAGTGTTGTTAATTTATCTTCAGTATGTTTTCTGTTGTATGTGTGCTCAAAAGTAACCTTTATGTGTATGGTATTCTAAATGTTAATGTCAATGGTATTTTAATTGCATAATTTTGTGGTATATATCCCATATATATCCCTTTTTACTTGTGTGTGTTTGCAATATATGAAGTACCAATGGGCTATTTAACTGCCGTTCAGTAGTGCATGCACTACATTGAGTGATAATCAGTGGTATACAAAAGTTTATATATAGTTGAATTTGTTATTTAGAATACGTTGTTCAATGGTTTTTTGAATGGTTTTCAACAATATTATGCTTCAGTGGTATACCATTCGGGGTAATCCAATAGTATTCTGAATGGTATACCATAGAACGGTGTAATAAATTATACTGGCAAATACCATTGAAGATCGTTCAGAATCCCATTCAATGATATTTTGAATGGTATTCTGAATGGTCCTCAGTGGTATACCTTTCAATGATATACCACTGAGGACTATTCAGTACCATTGGATTAAAGACCATTCAGAATACCATTGAATTATATTTTGAATTGTATTCTGAATGGTCTTCAATGATATTAGGGGGTATTATGGCCAAGGGTATTTGAATGGTATTTAATCCAATGGTACTGAACGGTCATCAGTGGTATATCATTGAATGGTATACCACTGAGGGCCATTCAATACCATTGGATTAAATACCATTCAAATACCATTGGTATACCATTCAATGATATACCACTGAGGACCGTTCAGTACCATTGGATTAAATACCATTGGCCATAATACCCCCTAATATCATTGAAGACCATTCAGAATATCATTCAATGATATTCTGAATGGTACTCAGTGGTATACCATTCAATGATATACCATTGAGGACCGTTCAATACCATTGGATTAAATACCATTCAAATACTATTGGCCATAATACCACCTAATATCATTGAATACCATTCAGAATATCATTGAACAGTACAGAAAGGGTTAATTACAAGTACCATTCAAATACCATTCAAATACCATTGGCCATAATATTACCAAATATTATTCAGTGGTATTTGAATGGTATTTTTTTGTAAGGGGGGGCTCAGTACTGTATCAGTGGCGCCCTTTAGCGCATTATACATGTTTCCTACAATGGGGCGACGTGACAGTCGGGCGTCCCAACGGCAACGCGAAGATCTTTCGATAGAGTGAAGTTATTGACGTTCTACATATTGTAATTAAGACAAGTGAGGCAATCTTCAATCTTTTACACCGAGCTGTCATATTTGACAATTATACGACGTTGATGCGCACGTGACACAGGAAGAAATGAAAGGAAACATAAATAAAAAAGGAAAAAGAGAAGCAGATGCACAATACTCAAGACTCCGAAGTTGTCAAGACAATAACAATATCAATAGTAACGTTGAGTAAGTGTCAAACACGAGATTGGTAGATAATGCCCGAAATACTAATGGTACACAGCATATGTTTGAAGAACATTAACACAAACTTATCATATTAATCACAGGTAAGTTACTGGATGGCCCCATGACACCGTGAGGCTATTTACAGCCGCTATGTCTATGACCAATTCCAATTTGTAAGAAAGCGCCGATCTGTGAAGCATGGCTTCCTCAGGCTCTGCTCTGCCTCCCTAGCAAATCTCATTGGAGCAATGAAGTTTAGCAAGCACATTTTCATTGTTCCATAATAGCTAGGTTTCTCTCATTGTCATTGGCCCTGTGATAATTTGAGCTCTGCGTCGGGAATAATGCCAATGATAACTTCACTGGCCCATTGATTGGACCAGTGAAGGGCCAATGAAAATGCCAATGAGATTCCATTGAAATTTGGGGAAAAAAGTCTTTACGCATTTTATATGTAGTTATACTGCAATCATACAACAAGCATATATAATTAATCATACAATTCAATGTGATATTCATAACTACATACCTTTATTGCTTGGGTGGTAGTTAAGTCGTATATATATATATTAACTTTCAGCACCACCGGGTAAAAATGTGGTGTGAGGCCTTAAAATTACCTTAGTTGTATCTAAACATTTAACTTCTAGTCTATTATTGTGTTATCAGAATGTTTAGAATACACTATACAATATGTTGTAATAGAAAAATGTAAATATATATGCATGTGGTATTTATTACCTTTTGTAACTGTATAATGTGTATTGAATAAGACAACTGATTAAATTAAAGCCCAAACCAAAATAGTCTTCAAACATTTGACTTGTTTACAAACTTTACAATGACTACACCAGAGTTAGGGGGTCACAGTTTTAATTGATAACAATTAAGAGCAGTCGATGCTAAAACAAGAAAATTGCGTCGACACGAGCGAGCTAGAACACTAGCTGCCCCAAAAGGACGGCAACTGCCGACGTTCGTGTGCCGACACTGTGGGCGAATTGTTGCCTCCCGCATCGGACTGTTTTCAAACCTGCGAGCTATATATATACGTCTCTCCACGTAGCGCAAATTTTCCATAGGTTGTTCATTGGCAAGGCTTATTATTAGTAAGCCAATGAAACGCATCAATGGCGCAACAGTGGTATTTTCTTATAAATTATGTTATTACATGGCAAATCAGTTATGAAGGCGCCCACAATAATTACCATTAACCCAGGGATAATTTTCAATGGCAAACCAATGATAGCCATTGTTGGGCCAATGATGTTTTGAGAATGGTAAACCAATGACAAACCATCATTGGCCCAATCATGTTTTTGCAATGGTAAACCAATTAAATGGCAATCCAATGTCAGCCCTTATTGGGCCAATGATGTTTTGAGAATGGTAAACCAATTACAAACCATCATTGGCCCAATTGATCATGTTTTTGCAATGGTAAACCAATTAAAGGGCAAACCAATGATAGGCATTATTGGGCCAATGATGTTTTGAGAATGGTAAACCATTGACAAACCATCATTGGCCCAATTGATCATGTTTTTGCAATGGTAAACCAATTAAAGGGCAAACCAATGATAACCATTATTATGCCAATGATGTTTTGAGAATGGTAAACCAATGACAAACCATCACTGGCCCAATCGTGTTTTTTGCAATGGTAAACCAAATATATATACGACTTAACTACCACCCAAGCAATAAAGGTATGTAGTTATGAATATCACATTGATTTGTATGATTAATTATATATGCTTGATTGTTAGCATGTTGTATGATTGCAGTATAACTACATATAAAATGCGTAGACTTTTTTCCCCAAATTTCAATGGAATCTCATTGGCATTTCATTGGCCCTTCACTGGTCCAATCAATGGGCCAGTACATGGCCAGTGAAGTTATCATTGGCATTATTCCTGACGCAGAGCTCAAATTATCACAGGGCCAATGACAATGAGAGAAACCTAGCTATTATGGAACAATGAAAATGTGCTTGCTAAACTTCATTGCTCCAATGAGATTTGCTAGGGAGGCAGAGCAGAGCCTGAGGAAGCCATACTTCACAGATCGGCGCTTTCTTACAAATTGGAATTGGTCATATACATAGCGGCTGTAAATAGCCTCACGGTGTCATGGGGCCATCCAGTAACTTACCTGTGATTAATATGATAAGTTTGTGTTAATGTTCTTCAAACATATGCTGTGTACCATTAGTATTTCGGGCATTATCTACCAATCTCGTGTTTGACACTTACTCAACGTTACTATTGATATTGTTATTGTCTTGACAACTTCGGAGTCTTGAGTATTGTGCATCTGCTTCTCTTTTTCCTTTTTTTATTTATGTTTCCTTTCATTTCTTCCTGTGTCACGTGCGCATCAACGTCGTATAATTGTCAAATATGACAGCTCGGTGTAAAAGATTGAAGATTGCCTCACTTGTCTTAATTACAATATGTAGAACGTCAATAACTTCACTCTATCGAAAGATCTTCGCGTTGCCGTTGGGACGCCCGACTGTCACGTCGCCCCACTGTAGGAAACATGTATAATGCGCTAAAGGGCGCCACTGATACAGTGCTGAGCCCCCCTTAAAAAAAAATACCATTCAAATACCATTGAATAATATTTGGTAGTATTATGGCCAATGGTATTTGAATGGTATTTGTAATTAACCCTTTCTGTACTGTTCAATGATATTCAGAATGGTATTCAATGATATTAGGTGGTATTATGGCCAATGGTATTTGAATGGTATTTAATCCAATGGTATTGAACGGTCCTCAATGGTATATCATTGAATGGTATACCACTGAGTACCATTCAGAATATCATTCAATGATATTCTGAATGGTCTTCAATTATACGAAGGAGGAGTTGTACAATTTATCATAACATCTTAAATCAATCAACAATGTCTCTCCACCGGGTTCGGTCTTTTGCAATGGACTGTGCCTCGCCCCACGAAAGCTTCATCTCAGCCAGTTCTGCTACCACTGTCCTACGCCAGGTGGTCTTTGGGCGTCCAGGCTTTCTCTTCCCAGGGTGACTTTAGGAATGCAGTTTTGACCCATTCTAAGGATGTGTCCAAGCCATCGCAAGCGTCGGCGTTTGATCTCTAGGACCGCACTATTGCAGCCGGTCTTCTTATAGAGTTCCATATTGGATATTTTATTAGGCCAGAATATCCGGCAGATCTTCCTCAGGCATCCATTGTGGAAGGCATCAATCTTTGCCATGTCCCCTTTTACCACTCGCCTGCACTCTGAGCCGTAAAGTAAGATGGTGATATTGATGTTAAGTCCAGTTTGTTTTGTATAGCTGTCTAATCTATCAGTTTTCTCTTGCAGATGGTCAACCTTTACTGGGAGAACTGCAAGGTCATCGGCAAAGTCAAGGTCTTCTAATTGGGAGAACAGAGTCCACTGGGTTTATCTGTTGTAGTTTTCCGCATAACCCAGACGATGACGACCAAGAAGAGGATGGTGGAGAGGATACAGCTCTGTCTAACACAGGATTTCACTGGGAACCACTCAGAGGGTGAATAACTCAGGATGACGCTGCATTCAAAGTGGTCGTAACACTTCTCTATCAGTGAAATAATCTTTGGAGGGACTCCATAGGATCTTGGAATCTTCCACAGCGTGTCACGATGGACTCTGTCAAATGCTTTCTTGACATCGATGAAGTTGATGAACAATGGGCAGTTCCACTCCAGGCACTGCTCTTTAATGTTCCTCAGGGAAAGATCTGATCAGTGCATCCTCTTCAGAACTCAGAATCAGTTTATTTGACCTATAAATACGATATATACACAATGAATAACATGAGTACTAGATAAGGTCGGGAGACTCCCATTAAGATATACAATATCGCTAGCACAGGAGCCACCCCATAAATATAATCAACATCAAAATTTACATGTCACAAATCAGAATAGCATATGCCTTGTTTTACAGTTGATAATTACTCAGTGTATCAACATACATACACAATACAAGGACTGATTAAATGTACTCTTGTACAAATTGACGTACACATGGATACTTAGGAATACATTTCAATACGTATTACGAATTACATATAAAGCAATTATGAATACGACAACAGGATTCATAATTTAATTTCTTCCCTTCCGGTATCCAGCTTGTTCTTACCTCGGCTTGTTGTCAACAGCTGTCTCTATTTTTTCAAGAAGGACTCAGAAAACCTTACTGGGGATAGACAAGAGTGTGATTCCTCGTCAGTTATCGCAAATTTGAAGGTTGCCTTTCTTTGGGAGCATTGCAATGAGTCCTTTAGCCCAGTCATTTGGGATAGTGTCTTCGTCCCAGAGGTTTTGAACAAGTCAGTTAGAACTCTAGTTGCTGTATTGAGGTGTGCCTTCAACATCTCGGCATGAATGGGGTCTATGCCTGGGGCTTTACTTCATCGCTTTGATGGCGCTTTTGACTTCCGCCTCTTTAGGGGGACTGATGTCGATGTTGAGAACCTGTGGAGGGTCGGCGAGTTCGTCTGGCTGAGGGCGATTCAGAACTTCACGGAAGTGCTCAACCCATCTGACCGCCTGCTCACGCTCAGTTGTTATAGTGCTGCCATCTTTGCCTTTCACGGGTGTAGAATGATTGGTATAATTACCAAAGAGACGCTTGGTGATCTTATAAACAATGCTCAGCTAACCCCTTGCTGCAGCACCCTCAGCTTCTGCTGCCAACCCTTCTACAAAGGACCTCTTGTTACTCCTGGCACTTTTTTTAACCTCCTTGTCTTTGCTTTTGTAGGCTTCCTCTCCCAATCCATCCAAATCTCTCTTTACACAACCCTCCAAACACAGTCTTGGTAGTCCTCGTCTCCTTTTCCCTTCCACTCTTCGAGCATCTGCTTTCTTCGCTAACAGTTTTCCTCCCATCCGCTCTACCTGCCCAGCCCACTTCAGCCGACTACTCACCAGCTTCCTCTTGGAACTTTCTCTCACATCAACCTCCCCCCTCAGCTCCTCCATTCTTCGCTTGTTGGTTATATATTCACTCCCGCAATTCTTCTGACCCAGTTGCTTTTGCAAACTTGTACCCTCTCATGTTGTCTTTCCATCACTGCCTTAGTCTCTTTATGTGGAGCACACTGGTGCAGTGACTTCGTACTCTCAGACTCGGACCGAGAGAACCCGGGTTTGAATCCTGTGCTGCGGTGCCAAACCTTGGGCAAGTTTGTTCACTCTGTGTTGCTCCAGTTCATTCAGCTGTATGGATGAGTGCATGGCTATAGATAGTGGTGGATATTTGTGTACAAATAATTTTCATGCAATAATAGCAGTGTGGCTGGATGTTTCACGGAGAAGTTGAGATGGTGTTCGATTGAACAGGTCTGCCAGGAAGTAAAGTGTATACAAAAATGTGTAACTCCCATAAAAAATTCAAAGTTAGTAGCATATGGAATCAGAGAGACATGTTTGGTGATGTAAGTCAGACTGTACCCATATGTAATGGAGACCCACACAAGAAATGTTCTTATTCCATTAAAAAAGCTAAAGCTAATACACAAAGGATGCAGAGAAAAACATTGGTGAAGTTACCCTGGTTGTACCCATATCCAATGGAGAAATGTGGTAAAACGGCAGATTTTGATAAGGTGTGAAAAATAATGGAGTCACCCAGACAATGTTCTGACTCTGATCAAAAGTTAGTTACTAACAAAAGGAAGCACAGAGAAAAGGTCGGTGACGTTACCCCGATTGCATCCCTATCCAATAGAAAAATGTAGTAAAACGGCAGATTTTGTTTAATAGGGAGTGAAAAATAATGGACCCTCCAAAAATAATTGCTGACTAATAAAAAAGTTAAAGCTACCAACCTAGGGAAGCTGTGAAAAAAGTTCGGTGCTTTTATCCGGTCTGTACCCGTATCTCAAAAATATGTCGCTAAGGTACCTGACTAAAAGTCACAAGTCGGAAGATAACTGCATCGTTTCATCTATATCACTTTTTGTGTTCTAATTTACAGGACTGTTGTTGTCTACCTTCACTGATGAGACACGTTGAACTTAGACATTCTCCCGCATTTACTCCAACAGCATCTCGCCCCCTCCCCCGTTTTCGAGACAGCGAAATGGTGAAGTTCCGGCGTAAAATATCCAACAGCACACCCCGTCTTCCGATGTCAAGATCTGAGACAACGCGACACGGAAAGCGTGCTGAACTGCTGATGAATCTCCCGGATTTCAACAAAAAAGTTGGCAGGTCTACATTCGTGCCACTAAAGTGATAGTAAATAATGGTATCATTACTTGTTGTGCATTCGTCTGGTGGCGTTGTTGATGTTGCCGGCTCACTTGATGACGAAATACCAACAGTAGTGGATGGCGACCCTGGCAGTCATTACAAAATAATAAAAAAATTCAGAGAGTTGATTTCCTGAATGACAGGTAGTGACAATTGTCAAAACAGACATTATTCCAAACAGGAAAACTACTAGGGTAAGGTTCCAAGAGAACAACAAAAATTATGAAAAGAAAATGTGTTTGGACAATGTCCCCAAAAGGCACTTTAGATGGTGAAAAAGATGACAATAAGCCAATAACAAACTTGGTGACAGGAAATGCTGGATGGCAGAAACTACCCTCCAAGACAATAAGGCTGACAGGAAAGAGAGGCCGTCAAAACTATTTGGGCAAACAACATCAGGGAATGACATGACTGAAGTTCTACGAAATGCATGCCCTTTGGGCAAATGACTGGAAAAGGTGGAGACAGTTTATAAGATTATCAGTGGACATTCCCTGATGACCACCAATGATTATCGGATAGTAGTAGAGGCCAGCTTCTGTCTCGAGAGACAATGCTTGTTGTTTCTACATCAGGTAGGTTGACTTGGACTTCTGGCATGACGTCTAGTATGCTTGGTTTCCTGATTTATCTTGTATGCTTCGATGTCATTTGCTGAACCACCGGTGAGACAGACTCGCCAGATGACTCTGTCCTCAGCAAAATCTGCCAGCGTAGATGGTCGATGTCGATGGTCTTTTAGATCTCTCTTGACCACATCTTTGAACCTTAATTTGGGTCTGCCTACTGGATGTTTACCCTCAGTCAACTCCACATAGAAGATGGTCTTTGGGAGGCAATCAGTGGGCATACGCTGTACGTGTCCAATCCACCGTAGGCATCTGTGTTTGAGGATGTTGCTTAGTAGTGTGAACTTGCAGCACTTCAGGATCTCGAGATTAGTAATTTTATCCTGTCATTTTACGCCAGGGGTTGTTCGCAGGAAACTAAGTTGAAAACTGTTGAGTTTCCATTCTTGTTTGCGGTACGTTGTCTATGTCTCTGAACCATACTGTAAAATGCTGACAACACAAGCATGGTACACTTTCAGCTTGGTATGCAATGTTACTCTCTTGTTAGACCAGTCTTCCAAAGGATGTTGCTGCTTTGCCAAGTCTTGTGTTCAACTCTTTGTCAAGTGTAAAGTTTGTTGACATTATAGACCCCACGTAGGAGAAATTCTCAACAGTTTCGATGGGTTCACCATTAACAGTGATTTTGACTTCTTGATTTCCATGTCTCTTGACATTGATTTTGAGGCCAAAAGCTGTGCAAGTATTTGCGAAGCTGTTCAAGATTAGTTGTAACTGTTCCTCGGAATGGGAGCAGAAGGCAGCATCATCAACATAGAGGACCTCGCACACGTGAAGTGCTGTTGTTTTTGTTTTGGTCTTCAAGCGTGACATTGAGTAGATGTTTGCGTCAAGCCTGGTTCTCAGGCTACATGGAGTAGCATATGTTGTCCCTTGCTTTCTCTTGTAATTGTCATACACAGAAGATCGTACCTATAGTTCCTCTGCCATAGTGGAAACCGCACTGTGAATCAGGGTACACCCATTCTGCCAAAGTTTGTAGATGTGTGAGGATAGTTTCCATACAACACTGAGCAGAGATATTCCTCTGTAATTATTGCAGTCGCCCTGTCACCCTTGTTTACGTACAGTGTGATTTTATTTGAATCCCTCATTTCTTGTGAAATTGAGCGTTCCCGCCAGCACTTCGGGAGACGGCTGTACAGTGGTGGTAACAATGCCTGACTGTCAGCCTTAATCAGCTCTGCAGGTATTGCATCTTGACAAGAGGCTTTATTATTTGACAGTCTGGCAATAACAGCCTCCATCAGTGAACTGTGGTTCGTCATCAAGTTCTTCCATAATCTCCATAGAAGGGACTTGTCAATTGTAAACACAGTATATGGTCTTTCCTTGCCATAAAGTTCGGAGAAGTGCTCAATCCAGCGATTCATTTGGTCATCTCTTTTTGTGACATCATCTTTCGATTTGAGATATACCTATATCTGTTTTTATGACGCATACATATTTTTAGGTTCCCAGTGTTTGCTGTTATCTCGATATCCTCACTTAGGCCAATGTAGTATTGGTTATGCACTTGCCTGGCTTTTCTTTGAGCAAGACTTCGGGAAGCTATATAGCAAGCCCTGGTGGTCTAATTTGTTCTGCTTTTGAATTCCAGGAGTACTTTGCGTTTTGCGTCAATTACCGGTTTCATAGTGCCAAGAATAGCTGTAAACCAGTCTGGTGACATGACAAGAGCTAATGCCAAATGTGTTCAAGGCTGATTTGTGAATTGTTTGTTTGAGAAGCCGCCAATAATCATTTGCATTCCTGTTTTCATCAAGTTGTTAGAATTGGTTTCTGAGGGTTGCATTATAATCCATTGTTATTTGCTTGATACAAGTTTTGGTTATACCAACCCTTGGTTGACCATGTTTCTTTCCACTGTGGGAGGACTTCAGGGATAGTTTCATATTTGAGATGACACGACTGTGATCTGTGTCGCAGTCTGCACTGTGGTATGATCTAGTTTTTGTGACATCGTTCTTTTGGTTGCATCGTCGAACCAGAACGAGGTCAAGTCGATGCCATGTCCTGGATCTTGGGTGCATCCAGGATACCTTGAGATGAGCTGTACATTGTGTGTAGATGTTAGCGACACATAGTTGGAATTTAGCACTAAGCCCTAGGAGATGTTGTCCATTGGCATTTATATTCCCCATGCCAGAAGCACTTATAGCGGCAGGCCAGGATTCTTTATCATTCCCCACTCGAGCATTGAAACCCCAAGCAGGATTATCTTATCCGAAGTAGGCACAGACCCAACAACTTGTGTGAGTGCCGCATAGAAGATATCTTTGACATCTGACTGTACTATCGAGGTGTGTGCGTAGGTAGATATAACTGTGGCATGACCTTTCTCCAGAGAGAGGCGTGCCGTCATAATACAATCAGAGATTGCGTGTGGCCCCTCTAACTTGCTGCACGAGGTATTCTTAACAGCAAGTCCAACTCCATGTTGACAGTTCAAGCCAGTTGGTTTGCCTGACCAGTATATTGTGTATTCAGACTATCTAATGGAGCTTGTCTCAAGTAGTCTTGTTTCTTGCAGTGCTGCAATTTCAACTGACCTCTTGGCCAATTCTCGGTCAATTACTGCACTCTTTCTTAGTTCGTTAATGAAATCGTAATGCGGGGACATTCCAGGGATCACTGTCTGTACATTCCACGTGCCGAAGCAGTTTTCATTGTCGTTTTGTAGGTGTGAGTGTTGCAGTCTGATATTAGGTCTGCACACCCAGGCAGGCCTTCAGACTGTTGGCTGCTCAGTTTGGAGCGGGCGGATACTAACCATGAGACAAAAGTCTCTTCCACTGTCAAAGGTGACCCTGGCACCATGCTCTGCGCCAATCGAGTGTTAGGCTTATAACCGGTTACTACCATCTCCCGTGTTGTTTCTTGTCCTGGAGTCAAACACAAACAGGCAGAGTGTCCTCTCTGTTAAACAAATTATGCAGCTAATGCCAGGGCAGTAAAAAAGTGTTCCTGGGTTGCCCTTGTGACTCGATGATAGGAAATGTACAGCCATATAGGATAGTACACAATGCTGACAGTGAAGAAACGGCTTGATTTTAATAAATGACCATTGATTTGGCCAAACCGATTGATGATTGATTATATAAATCCATGTGAGCGGCTATTCTAGGAAAAGTTTGCCCACTAGATGGCAATACTAGAACAACACATCGGTGGCAGTTGACGTAAACATACAATATATTAAAAAAAAATGTATGCACATCTGTTTGTAAATATCATAACAGAAAATTTATCGAATGGCGCAGCAATGTTTATACATCTAACATGCTGTGTCTTCCCATAATATGAGGTTTCCGAACAAGCTGTAAACGTAGCAGTTTTGAACAATGTCAGTGACTGTTATCATAAAACCCAAACGGTCTTGGACATTTGGCAATCGTACATATTTCACGCAAAACTAATTTTTATATAATCAAAACGATCATCAATCAAACAAGATTGTGATCGATTAATTGATTAGAAGTATGAATCAACTTGTCATCGCCAAAACTGATTAATCGAAACAACATTAATGAATCACAGTTTCTTACCAGAAAGGACGACTTTAATAACGATAACGGTTGCAATGATCGCTGCGAACAGTCACAGCCACACAGATGCAGCAGCGACGATGACGAGGCTTTGACGTTCTCCCCTCTTGTGTGCTTGACGTTTTAGTCGAGACAGATGGTCGGTCAGTGGACTGATTCTGAACAGAAGACTGACCATGGGGTTCAAACACAGCTTCAGTACATAAACACCATAACGCGCTCAAAATGACAAAGGTCAAAGAGAATGTGAAGTTCGCATCCATCAATAGGCCCTAGTCGTGACAGTGTAGAACTGTCAAATAATATTTGTATTGCTTTGCTATTGGCTTGAGGGTAGACGTAAGCATTATTGTGTCTGTGTCTGCTCCATGATGCCAAGTCTGTGACACAAGAGCTTTTTTCCCGATGTTTTTGCCATGCGTGCATGGTTCCTGCGATTGTTATGGTACGTTTTACGTATTACGTGCACATTACATTTTAAGTTCATAACCGTTAAGGAACAAACTTATTTACCCCATGAAGGTGTCTTGACATGTATGGGGTATTTTGAAAAGACTGGTATTACATCCTAATCTAGGAGTCGTTGATTAATACCTGAAAGTTTGGCGCTCAAGGTTCAAGCCGTCTAATAGGGAAACGTTAAGATATATAATAATGCTAGGTCGATTAAAGTTAGATTTTTAATGTACATATTTTACTAGCTTACTTGGAGCAGCAAATCAAGGCCTGTGGTTTACAGTGTACTCCGAATTTCTTTTCTAAGTGGGAGATTCTAGTGAAATCTTTAATGTTCCCCGTGGTTAACATATTGAGACACCCTCCTAGTGCTTGACCAATAAGCACCTAGAGCTATTGAGACATGCCCCCGATGCTTGACCAATAAGCACCTAGAACTTCTTTGACCCTGACATTTATAACAACTGCTATAATGTCATACATTGCATCATGCAAATGCGACATTTTTAGTAGTTACAGTGCCCAAACAAATTTGGCAATACAAACTAAAGTAAAAAGTGAGTTTCAGTTGAAATTCAACTGATTCTGTATGAATAGTTGAATTTCAACTGTTGGAAGTTGGTTTCAACTGCTTTTCAACCTGCATTCAACAGTTGAATGCAAGTTGAATGTGAACTTGAAGTTGAACGCAAGATGAAAGCGGGCACTTAGACTTCAATAGCAGTTGAACGCAAGTTGAAAGCGGGGACTTAGACTTCAACTGCAGTTGAACGCAAGTTGAAAGCAGAGACTTAGTAATTTTCAAGAATTCATTGTAGTTGAACACAGGTTGAAAGCAGGGACTTTGTAATTTTCAACTTGAACACAAGTTGAATGCAGTGATTTGGTCATTCCTAAAAAACTTGTGTTGAACACAAGTAATGCATGCATTTTTCAGTTTAAAGAATGCATCCTGATTATCAACACAAATTTACTCTTACGTATTTACACAAATTCATTCACAGTTATAACTGAGGTTACTGACATTTTAAAATAATATTTCAGTAGCAGGGCTGGGGTCAATTCAAAAATGAATTGGAATTATTCAATTTGACAAAGAAAAACAGGAAGACCGCAGAAAAGTTGGAACAACCAAATAAAACATGACACTGGACTCCTGCTGTTAACAACAGCGATGTGCTTTAGACATGACAAAATGGAGGGATCCCAGTGTGCACACAATGTCTTTTAGTAGTAAATTTTTGGTCAAGCGGACGACGTCTCAAAATTATGTCAAAACGACATCTATTAGATGATTTTCTGTTGATATCTAATTCACGCCAACGGTTTGACATCTATTAGATATATTTCTATTGACATAAAGATCATGCTGGATAATTGTCATCTATAAGATGCAGTTTTATTGACATGAAAACCACGTTGAACATAGAACTTTTACCGTTTTAGAATGACGTAAAAATGACGTTTACTAGATGTCTTTCTACTGACATATAAATCACGTTGGAGAATTGACATCTATTGGATGCAGTTTTATTGACAAGAAAATGATGTTGAACAAAGAACCTTTTCCATCTCAGAATGTCGTAAAAAGACGTCTATTAGATGTCTTTCTATTGACATCTAAATCACGCTGGTGAATAGACATATTTTAGACATCTTTCTATTTACTTAAACATTGCTTTTGGAGAATTGAAATCTCTTAGATGTACTTGATATTGACACCACAATTATGGCAAACAAAAGAATTATTAACTTTTCTGTCTCGGAAAAACATAAAAAGACATAATTCCATTGACGATAATACCATGCAGGAGAATTTTGACTTATTAATGAAAAATATATATATATATAAATATATATATTTATATATATATATATATGGATATCCTCATGCAGGTTGCAATCATATTAATAATGGTATATGTTTAACTTCAAGGATAGACAATGGACTAACATTCTCTAGCTGTACACAGTTGCCATCAGTCAAAACATTACTTGATCAAGGCTCTGGAATGTGAGTTGGTATAACATTTTCAGTATTGACTTCCAGCTGGTACAACAAAACATGCAATCGTTACCCTATACATATTAGTATGTTTGTAACATAAGCACATAATCAGTTGAACCACTATAATCCAAATGCCAGTAATGAAACCTGCAAGCCTCAGCATCTACACATACTATACAAATTGAAATTCTAAACATAAATACAGAATCCTGAGGTGGGGAAGGGGCCATGCTGGCCGAGTGTGGTTGGTTCCCCCCACCTTTTGCTGTTGAGGTTGTATTATGGATTATAATTATATAGGCTAATTCACATCATTTACACATTGTATATATATATATGTATTATATGAATTAGCTAAAAATGTGTTGGCTGAATACAAAGCTCTTTTACAAACTCATACCTGCCTTGTTACTTAACAGCAAAACTAGTCATAACTCCATTACATTACCAAGGAGCCTTGTCCCATATAAATACCTTTAATGTGTATGATTTATAATATCTATCTAAAAAAAATAATGCAGACATATTCACTGGCCACCAAAGTATCTAGACTAACTAGATTTGACTGTATATGTATATATATATATATACATATACAGTCAAATCTAGTTAGCATATATATATATGCGTGTGTGTGTGCGTGCATGCGTGTGTGTGGTTGAATATTTACATGTGTATGCATATGTTTTTTATATGCATTGGTACATAAACAATACATACCAGAACAGAGTGGCATGCACCCTACATTGGGAGTTCTTGTATATATAGTGACTGGCTATGTGGATGGTGTGTGTCTGTGAGTGTATGTATGTAAATAATTTATATATAATATATGTGTACATGTGTGTATAAAATAAGTGTGTGCGCATGTGTGTGTATGCACTCGATCAGGCACCCATGCAAATGTTTTATTAAATCAATCTCAATTTGCACATTTCAACACAAAATGTAGTTGAAACCTTGTTATGCTAATATTGTACAGCCTTGCGTGCCTGTTTATTTGTATTAAATGACATGTTTCTGTATATTTTCAGTGTATGCGACAAGCAGGCTCATGCTCTCTGGCACTGAGTTTGCACAAGCGATGAACGAAATGGTATTCCATGCCCGAAGAATCCTGAGACGTTTGGAGGGAATGGACATTTAAAACGAATGGTTGAAGAAAATAAAAATAAAAGAATGGAATCTTTATTGTTGTGATGCTTTGTGAATTCCAGGGCGTGCATGCTTGCCTATGTTCCGACAGATGATGCAAATGCTTCGCTATTTGACACATGCAGCTGTGTAAATGGAAAGCTAGCTCACATCATCAGAAATTCATCAGTTGAAGGAGAGTTGAAACTCAACTGAGATTCAACAGTTGAACGCGGGTTGAAACTCAACTGAGATTCAACAGTTGAACGTGGGTTGAAACTCAACCGAGATTCAACAGTTGAACGCGGGTTGAAACTCAAATGAGAGTCAACAGTTGAACGTGGGTTGAAACTCAACTGAGATTCAACAGTTGAACGTGGGTTGAAACTCAACTGAGATTCAACAGTTGAACGCGGGTTGAAACTCAACTGAGATTTAATAGTTGAACGTGGGTTGAAGCTCAACCCAAGTTCAACACTAGTTGAAACTGAACTAATTTGCATGATAAATTTTCAACTTTCTTTTTGTATAAAATATATAGTTGAAGCTCAACTGAGATTCAACAGTTGAAAGCGAGCTCATTTGCATGTGAAATTTTCAACTCCCCATAGTTGAAACTCAACTGAGTTTCAGTTGAATTTGGGATGAACTTCATTGGTTGAAAGTTCTATCTTTTTTTTGTTTGGGTAACCTCGTAAACAGATTTAACAAAATTTAACAAGATTGCCACCCAGAGAATTAACTCTAGGTGGCAGATGGACAAGGAAGCCCTTTGTCTTATCGAGAGTCCGACGCTTTTATCTATATGTATCCCGCCCTTCTGAGGTATATGTTGATTTTATTTTTAAACATATTCATGCTACTAGCACCCACACAATCAGCAGATAATCTGTTCCATTCATTTACAGTTCTTTGTGAAAATGATAACTTTCTTATATCTAATCTACACTGCTCCTTTGCTAATGTAACTTCACGTCCTCTAGTCCTTCTATCTTTCTTAAGGGAGAAAAAAATATTTCTATCAATATTTTCATAACCATTCATTATTTTTAACATTTCTATTCGATCTCCTCTCAATCTCCTGGTCTATTGTGTTGTTAAGCCGCATTTTGTAGGCGTATTTCGTAACTAAGATCCGTCAGTTTTGGTATCATTTTAGTTGCTCTCCTCTGCACTCTTTCTAGCTTATCTATGTCCTTCCTGTGATATTGGCTCCACGCTTGAATACAATATTCTAAACGAGGCCTAATTGTTGTTTTGTTCAGTGGTATTATTAGCTCTTTTTCCTTATACGTTATGTTTCGCCTAATTAATCTAAGGATTTGATTTCCCTTTGAAGCTGCAATTCCGCACTGCTCTGAAACCTTCATATCAGCACTAATGGTTAAACCTAAGTCATTTTCTTTTACAGTAGTACTTAGTACAGTACCCCCATTGTATATTCTACCTCTTCGTTCCCATGTCCTGCGTGGAGGCATTTACATTTCCCAAAATTCAACAGCATTTGCCGTTTAGTGTCTCTCCCCAAAGACACAGGCAACATGAGGTGAACAAAACCGTTTCGAAACGGCGGCGTGTGAAATCAAACCACTGTCCCCTCGATCGACAGTCCGGTGCTCTAACACGCGACCACCGCTCCCCACTTCATGCTTGAATTAACATCATTTTCTAAGATAGTGGTCATAAATACGACCCTAAATATCAGAGCCATAGGCTGGGGTGCATAACCCTACTGAGGAAAGAGTTCCGTTTAGTGGAACTAGTAACTACCAAAGGGAAGAGAGGCAGTGAAACACTTAGGTCACAAAAATGGTGAACACTTAAGTCACAAAAATGGTGGACACTCAGTTCACAAAAATGGCGGACACACGTGTCACACAATGGTGACCACTTTGGTCACAAAAATGGTGGATGCGCAGGTCACAAAATGATGTACACTTAGGTCACAAAATGGTGGACACTCGGGTCACAAAAAAATTGGACAATTAGGTCACAAAAATGGTGAACACTTAGGTCACAAAAATTGTGGCAAACCACAATTAAGATGGTAAACTGAATCAAGAGGGATGTGAGGAAGGCATATAGGGATGGCAGGTGGAGAGAAAAGACTGCAGACAGTGATAAATGGATTACAGCCAGTCTCACCCCTTTATTTAAAATGACCAACTTTAAAAAACAAGAAAATGTTTTATACTGTCAAACATTTGATAGAATTGTTAAAGACCATGGCTGCACTGGTGAATCTTGTAATACAGCTGTGCCTTGGGAGGAAAGAGAGCAAGGACAGAACTCTGGACAGCGTTCACATTGTCGCACACCAACGCGTTGTTTACATCAGCATGGGTCATCATAATTATAACGTGATACACATGGTATCAGCGTTCAGATGCACATTTATCATGGTATAATGTGCCTGATCCTGGCAATACCGGCCTTCGCATTGAGCCTCGGGCACAGCCAAAACCAAGAAATGCTTTTGATGTGTTGAGGACAGCCAGCAAAAGTATCAAGCCCCGAGCTGAAAATAGGACGGTGATGTCTGAGAGTTTGCATTAATAGCAGACTACATTGATACAATGATTAAAAATCTTAATTTAACTTTGCATCGTGGACTTATTGTGATGCAACCAACAGGCACCTTGGTATCAACATATTTTTTAATCAAATCCGGGCCAGTAACGTTTTTGGGCGGGCCAGTAACCTTTCAAATCTACTGGCCCCCTGGGCCAGTGGGTACAAAATCTTACTGTCAAAGCCTGTGAGGTGATGTGCCCGCAAAACAAGGAGACACAAATGCGTCTCGGGGCAAGATGAGTCGATGCACGCGTCCATACGGCAAATGCAAACTAAAATGGCAGGGTTTTTCTTGCTCATTTTGGAAGAACACGGTAAAATAACCTAGTCCCAGAAACAACGCTATGTTCTCCTTAGGTTGCACGAACATAGACAATAGGCGATACAAAATGAAGAGCCGATAAAGGAATGACACTACACAACCAGATTGTTTTGGCAATTTTCTATTGTAAACAGAGTTATTTCATGGTTTTTTTAGGCAAAACACTTCAAAATATGCCCGTTTGTGACACCAAAAACGTTTTTTTCAGCCAAGTTATATATATTTTATTTGTAAATCCACCATTTGCTGAACAAAATAGAAAACATTGTTGGGTGGGGGTGCCACTTTCCAGCCGTTATTTTTACACCGAATTCTAGAAAATCTGTAATGTTAGAAAATCTGTGTGTTTAGCCAAGTAATGTATATTTAAGTTATAAACAAAAAAGTGTATTGGTCAAAAACGAAACGCCATGGGGATTGGGCTGGAGGGTGTACCTCCTCTTTCACCCAGGTTTCTTGAATAAAACATTTGAAAATGTGCATTTTTGTGGCACTTAGATTATGATTTTCAGTCATTATTATATTTTACTAGTAAAATGGCATCTCAACGTTAAACCCCCGCATGTCAGAATGAGGTCAAGACTTGTCGAGATGCTCCCAAAATATCAAACATGCTAGATCCTCTAAATTCACTCAAGACTCCCTCGAGATGTGCTCAAGACACCTCAAGATGGTCTTAAGGCATCTCGAGGACCCCTCATGCCAAGGAGATGTGGTTGAGACGCGGAATAGACGATTGCGTCTCCACCGAAAACACACAAAAGAATGCACTATGAATAACGATCTCTTCTTTTACATATAAATATACATATAGACTCACCCAGACATTGGTTGAACTCTGGTGCGCAAACGGAACACAATTACTGTATAGTGAAATAATTATTTACACAAGCTGAAATAGACGTTAAATAAAATCATTGATCCTATACCAGGTTGGCTCCTATGAGAGCGACTTATTTTTAGTCTTAATAGGAGTCTCCCATATCCAAGTTGTACATTCAATATGACACTCACTTGAAATACCACATTGTTACTGTAACTGTTATACCATATTGTACAATTGGATGAATAAACAACTCTGTCTGTCTGTCTGTCTGTCTGTCTGTCTGTCTGTCTGTCTGTCTGTCAATAACCAGGAAATAGCTTCCCAAAGAAGTCAAGATGTTGTTTGATTGAACAGGTCTGCCAGGGAGTAAAGTGTAAAGTTTTTTTGAGCGTCCTGTAAGGACTAGATACCATGTTATATAAGACCTTACCTTTACCTTTTAAGACCTTACCTTTTAGCTACACTCGTATCTGATATCAACGTAGCCCTACTCTCGACACAGATCTGTGTATCATATAATATATAATGACACTATTAACTAAATAACATTACCCTGGCTATATGTAACATGAGTATCGAGGTAACTGTATATGCAGGATTAGTTGCCTATACTTTACTATTATTTGGGAGTGTCCTAGGGTGACCAGACCTTACTTGTGAGGTGACTGTATATGCAGGAGTAGTTGTATATACTGTACTGTTATTTGGGACTGTCCTAGGGTGACCAGTGACCTTAGTTGTGAGGTGACTGTATATGCAGGAGTAGTTGTCTATAATTTACTATTATTTGGGACTGTCCTAGGGTGACTAGTGACCTTAGTTGTGAGGTGACTGTGTATGCAGGATTAGATGCCTAAACAATACTGTTATTTGGGACTGTCCTAGGGTGACCAGTTTGACCTTAGTTGTGAGGTGACTGTATATGCAAGAGTAGGTGCCTGTACTTTACTATTATTTGGGACTGTCCTAGGGTGACCAGTGACCTTAGTAGTGAGGTGACTGTATATGCAGGTGTAGGTGCCTATACTTTACTATTATTTGGGACTGTCCTAGGGTGACCAGTGACCTTAGTTGTGAGGTGACTGTATATGCAGGTGTAGGTGCCTATACTTTACTATTATTTGGAACTGTCCTAGGGTGACCAGTGTCACCTTAGTTGTGAGGTGATTGTATATGCAGGAGTAGTTGGCTATACTTTACTATTATTTTTGACTGTCCTAGGGTTGACCAGTGTGGCATTAGTGACTGTATTGCCAAGGTGACCATTAAGCGCTGTTCGACTGTATAGACATGCACACCCACACACAAATGCACACATAGTTCTGTGTTTAAATTCGTGTTTAACAGGCAAGTGTAAATAAAAAAACACTACAAACATTTCCAGAATTGTTTAGAAATATTCAAGCCTCATACTCATCACATCATTTTTTTATATGGCTGCATTTCTACACAAATCAGTGCATGATACATGAAAAGAGAACATTCAGGTTTAGAATCAGCATATGCAATTACAAACTTTAATATTATCAAATATGAGATTAAGATAATTTTGTATTTAATGGCATCACAGACATCTTGAAATGGTCCACATGGAAATAGGCTTTAAAAATGGCTTTCTTTGGCTGTTCACCCTACCATGGACTACTGGTAGCAACCAACAATAACAAGAACAACACCTCCACAACCATCTCAACCACCAACAACAATACCTCTACAACCACAACCATCACAATCAATAACAAGAACAACACCATCACAATCAATAACAAGAACAACACCTCCACAACCATCACAACCACCAACAACAATACCTTTACAACCACAACCATCACAATCAATAACAAGAACAACACCTCCAAAACCACAACTATCACAATCAATAAAAACAACACCTCCACAACCATCAAAACCAACAACAACAACACCTCCACAACTATCACAATCAATAACAAGAACACCTCCACAACCACAACCATCACAACTACCAACAACAATATCGCTACAACCACAACCATCACAATCAATAACAAGAACATCACAACCACAACCATCACAATCAAGAAGAACAACACCTCCACAACCACAACTATCACAATCAATAAGAACAACACCTCCATAACCATCAAAACCAACAACAACACCTCCACAACTATCACAATCAATAACAAGAACACCTCCACAACCACAACCATCACAACCACCAACAACAACACCGCTACAACCACAACCATCACAATCAATAACAAGAACAACACAACCAAAACCATCACAATCAAGAAGAACAACACCTCCACAACCACAACTATCACAGTCAATAACAAGAACAACTCCACAACCATCATAGTTAACAAGAACACCTCCACAACCACAACCATCACAACCAACATAATAAGACATTTCCACAACCACCATAACCAACAACAATAACAACATCTCCACAACACCTCTACAACCACAACAATCACAACCAACAATAAGAACACTTCCATGACCACAAAAAAACAACAACACCACCACAACCATCACAATCAACAACAGCAATACATCTATAACCACAACCATCACAACAACAACAACACAACACCAACCATCACAATCAACAACAACACCTCCAAAACCACAACCATCACGAACAACAATAGCAACACCTCCACAACCATCACAATCAACAAAACAATACCTCTTCAACCACAAACAACACAACCAACAATAGCAACACCTCCACAACCATCACAACCAACAACAACAATACATTCACAACAACAACCCTCACAACCAACAATAGCACCACCACCGCACCACTAACATCATAATCACGACATCACCACCACAACCCCTGAATCCTCAGTCATGTTTTATTTTTGGGTCTTTTTAGAAGGGGGAAAATTGTGAAACAGCATTTTAGCTAAACATAAAGACATAGATCTACAGTGTATAAAACGATTTACCCCAGGTGCCTAGACAGATAAAGTGTACAGGTAAACACAAGTACCTGGACTCATACATCAACAGCTGTCACACCTGGACGATTTCACATCTGCAATTACTAGTTTCTTTAACTTAGTCATTCGTGCCTTATGCAGGTACTCTATGTATAGATGACCCAGATTGACTAGTCAAGTAGTGATTTATAGAAGGCAAATATGTAGAACAGTCACATAATGATAACATATTGATTATTAAATGCTACACCTTATACTCAGGCAAACTTCTAATTCCTTTACACACAATTGCACTGTTGTGGCATATCTGGGAAGTATTCAACCATGCACCATTCTGCAGAGATTAATAGCTGTCCATAGCGAACATGCCACAAAGAAGGATTGGCCGGTTCCAAATGGTAGTAAAGAAAGACATACAATGCCTAATTAACATGATAATAAATGTATTCAGTTGTCAGTCGACCATTTCAAACAACCTAACTAATTGTTGTCAATCAGCATTGCAAAGAGTTATCTTGTTGAAAGAATAAGATAAATCAAGTTATTAATTTAAATACTATTGTGTAGTAACACATCTGTCTACACATTATTGCTGCCAAAAAGCCTCCTCCAAAACAAATTAGTTCTTTTTTTAAATTGTAAGTTTCATTGAACTGTGAAATGTTGCTCAAGACCTCTAGGTAGATACGACAGAAGTATTCTGTATTGCAAACTGATCACTTATCGGCACAAACTGCTCATATCCAGAGATGAATTGGTAAACAGGTTTCTCTTTGTGCTGCCTGGATTTAACAAAAGGATATAGACTTTTTAGTGCGGTATCTAATCCATAGGATGTTTTATACTTCACCCCTGAGAGATCTGTTTGAACATCTTGATTTCTCTGAGAAGCATTCAGCCATGTTGCAATTACTGCACAAACATGCATAAATAACCACTATATATAGCCAGGTACTCATTCATCCAGATAATTGGAGGCACATTTCTAGAAATATTATATTATTTTCAGCAAGGCTGAGTTTATAGCAGTATGAACTAAACAAAAAAGAAAACTTTTTAAAACGATACATCTAACAGCATTTGTAAGTGGTGCTTTATTTTGGTTCCTTGACACATGAGAATTAAACCCGAGTCAACTTATAAAATACCCTGCCACTATTGCCACTCTTGCCACTCATGCCACTCTTGCCACTCTAGATAATCACCCGGCAGCATCTTCCTGAGCATCTTCCTGACGGCCATCCTAACCTTCATAACTAGTTAGTGTTTTGTTTGTGAGACTTCACAATTAGAGATAAGTCTTATGTAATTCACTTGTGTATATATTACAGGTAATTAGGAATGTACATACTGCTTACCTGGTCAATATTGTCACCATGAGAAAATCATGGTATTGCCGCATTGTACCAGAAAGGAATGTCAATTATATTTCCATATATCCAAATTCCTGCAAACATACCGCTCCACTCATTATCAGTTACTGTTGGTACAAACATACCACTCCACTCATTATCAGTTACTGTTGGTACAAACATACCACTCCACTCATTATCAGTTACTGTTGGTACAAACATACCACTCCACTCATTATCAGTTACTGTTAGTACAAACATACCACTCCACTCATTATCAGTTACTGTTGGTACAAACATACCACTCCACTCATTATCAGTTACTGTTAGTACAAACATACCGCTCCACTCATTATCAGTTAATGTTGGTACAAACATACCACTCCATTCATTATCAGTTACTGTTGGTACAAACATATCGTTCCACTCATTATCAGTTACTGTTAGTACAAATATATCACTCCAGTCAGTATCAGTTACTCTTAGTACAAACATACCGTCCACTCATTATCAGTTACTGTTAGTACAAACATACCACTCCACTCATTATCCGTTACTATTAGCACAAACATACCACTCCACTCATTATCAGTTACTGTTAGTACAAACATACCACTCCACTCATTATCAGTAACTGTTGGTACAAATATACCACTCCACTCATTATTAGTTACTGTTAGTACAAACATAAAGCTCCACTCATTATCAGTTACTGTTAGTGCAAACATACCGCTCCACTCATTATCAGTTACTGTTGGTACAAATATACCACTCCACTCATTATCAGTTACTGTTAGTGCAAACATAAAGCTCCACTCATTATCAGTTACTTTTAGTACAAACATACCACTCCACTCATTATCAGTTACTGTTGGTACAAATATACCACTCCACTCATTATCAGTTACTGTTAGTAAAAACATAAAGCTCCACTCATTATCAGTTACTGTTAGTGCAAACATACCGCTCCACTCATTATCAGTTACTGTTAGTGCAAACATACCACTCCACTCATTATCAGTTACTGTTGGTACAAACATACCGCTCCACTCATTATCAGTTACTGTTGGTACAAACATACCGTTCCACTGATTATCAGTTACTGTTAGTACAAACATACTGCTCCACTCGTTATCAGTTACTCTTAGTACAAACATACTGCTCCACTCATTATCAGTTACTGTTAGTACAAACATACCGTCCACACATTATCAGTTACTGTTAGTACAAACATGCCGCTCCACTCATTATCAGTTACTGTTGGTACAAACATACCGCTTCACCCATTATCAGTTACTGTTAGTACAAACATACCACTCCACTCATTATCAGTTACTGTTGGTACAAACATACCACTCCTCATTATCAGTTACTGTTAGTACAAACATACCACTCCACTCATTATCAGTTACTGTTAGTACAAACATACCGTCCACTCATTATCAGTTACTGTTAGTACAAATATACCACTCCACTCATTATCAGTTACTGTTGGTACAAATATACCACTCCACTCATTATCAGTTACTCTTAGTACAAACATACCACTCCACTCATTATCAGTTACTGTTGGTACAAATATACCACTCCACTCATTATCAGTTACTGTTAGTACAAACATACCACTCCACTCATTATCAGTTACTGTTGGTACAAATATACCACTCCACTCATTATCAGTTACTGTTAGTACAAACATACCGTCCACTCATTATCAGTTACTGTTAGTACAAATATACCACTCCACTCATTATCAGTTACTGTTGGTACAAATATACCACTCCACTCATTATCAGTTACTGTTAGTACAAACATACCACTCCACTCATTATAAGTTACTGTTGGTACAAATATACCACTCCACTCATTATCAGTTACTGTTAGTACAAACATACCACTCCACTCATTATCAGTTACTGTTGGTACAAATATACCACTCCACTCATTATCAGTTACTGTTGGTACAAATATACCACTCCACTCATTATCAGTTACTGTCGGTACAAATATACCACTCCACTCATTATCAGTTACTGTTGGTACAAACATACCACTCCACTCATTATCAGTTACTGTTGGTACAAATATACCACTCCACTCATTATCAGTTACTGTTAGTACAAACATACCACTCCACTCATTATCAGTTACTGTTGGTACAAATATACCACTCCACTCATTATCAGTTACTGTTAGTACAAACATAAAGCTCCACTCATTATCAGTTACTGTTAGTGCAAACATACCGCTCCACTCATAATCAGTTACTGTTAGTGCAAACATACCACTCCACTCATTATCAGTTACTGTTGGTACAAACATACCGCTCCACTCATTATCAGTTACTGTTGGTACAAACATACCGCTCCACTTATTATCAGTTACTGTTGGTACAAACATACCGTTCCACTGATTATCAGTTACTGTTAGTACAAACATACTGCTCCACTCGTTATCAGTTACTCTTAGTACAAACATACTGCTCCACTCGTTATCAGTTACTCTTAGTACAAACATACCGCTCCACTCGTTATCAGTTACTGTTAGTACAAACATACCGCTCCACTCGTTATCAGTTACTTTTAGTACAAACATACCACTCCTCTCGTTATCAGTTACTTTTAATACAAACATACCACTCCACTCGTTATCAGTTACTGTTAGTACACATCACTGTTATTTTATCTTCATAATAAAGATACATTTTGGCATGTGACTCTTTCATCTGAAATTTAAAATTATCAAAATTCATCATTGTAAGGTCTGCAGGACATTGCTGGAACTTTGATGAGGCCACCTTGTCTTACGCAGGTGACTCTCACTTGCTTTCGCAGAGAAAGCACCTAGTGACAGATACCCACATGACTATTACCATCAGATGGCAAGCCTGTATTTCCGTGAACAATTAAAATACATTTAATGTGATATTATAAGAGTTTTATATAATCAAAATTAATTGTATTATAACAAATAAAAGGTACACAAAATAAATGTTCTTAAAAGTTTGCAATTCAGTTTTATATTTGTGTTACTTAAACTGAATAATAATTTATGTGTTTTTATTTGGTGACATAGGACAAGAGTCAAAGTTCATTAGTTATCCTGATTCTGAGTAACTTATAATTTCCATCACAGTGAGAATTGCAAAATTGTCCATAGGCTCTTGCAGTGTCTTCACATTACAAAGCCTTGGTAATCAAGATTATATCCATGTCATCTGGATGAGTCTTGGCATCTCAGACTCAGCTGAAGGTGGTGGAATATACCATCACCAGAGCAAGCACAGTTTACTAATAAATCTTGGAAGGTCTTCATAATTCTACTGGCAGTGACAATATTTAATGAGATAAAAAAGCTAAAAGCCAGTGTCCAGTAATTGTGTAGTACTTTTGCAGTTTAGGCCCACGCCCCAGTTTGCTCATAATTTAACTAGCTGAGCTACCCCAGCAGTGGACTGCAAGAAAATAAATTAATAGATTATTTACAGGTGCTTCCCAAATCCACTGAACATGATACTGATCAATAATGAGTCGTTTTAATATAAAATCTTTACAAGCTCTTTCATAAGCACAAACAAATAAACACATATTTAATCAAATTTTTTACAAATAAATTGTTAGAAAAATTGGTTTGAGCAAAGTAGTTATAACTTTGAAACAACAAAACTCCCTACCATGAAGACAAGCAGGTGCCATTAACTGCATACGTGGACGGGTACAGTAAGTACTAGTATTGATCTTGCAAGATGTTGGTGACACTACTAGTATATTGGTGGGTGGAAAAATTGTGCGTCCAGTTGATTTTTGTTGTTGTAACAAACCTTATTGATCAAATTCTTCCATAACATATCTAGTGTATGTGCTAAACCTTTAACACATATTCCATCAAATTTCTGCAAACAAACTGTTAGAAAAGTTAACAGGAGCAGATATGTGGCCGAACATCAGGAATGCCGACACAAAGCTGAGTGTAGAGAGAACAGTGGTGGTGGAACCAGGAAGTTGAACAGGCAATACGAGAAAAAAAAGGAGGCACTGAAGTGTGTGGAAGAAGAGAGTGATGAAGAAAAGACAAGGATGTAGCAGAAGTACCGGGAGAAGAAGAAGGCAGCATATAAGGCAGTTGCTAAAGCAAGAGATGAAAAACAGCAGGAATTATGTGATAAGATTGAAGAAGATGGAAGGAAAAAACTTATCTTCAAACTTGCCAGGGATATAGATATAGACAGCAAAGATACTTATACGAACATCAGCAATGAAGAGAAGCGATGGGACACTGGTCACTGGAGCAAAACAAGTACTGGGTGTTTGGGAGGAGTACTTCAAGAAACTACTAAATCCGGAGGAAGAATATGAAATAGAGATACCTCATACTGTGAGGAGAGAGCTGGAGGTGAGGACAATAACAGAAGAAGAGGTGGAGAAAGCAGTAAAGAAGATGAAAACGGAAAGGCTATAGGATGAAGTGGGTGAACTCTCAGTGGAAATGGTGAAATCAGACGAGTTGGAATCAAGTGGATGACGAGGCTGTTTAATGTGTGCTTCACAGCAGGAGAGATACCAGCAGCTGTAGCGAAGAGGAGCGATTGTGCCGATATGGAAGGGGAAAGGGGACATCCATTACCCAGTGAGATACAAAGGCATCACATTACTGAGCCAAGCCCTGAAATTGTTGGAAAGGATACTGGATGCTAGGGTGAATCTTATAGTGGAGAGCAAAATCGGAGAGAATCAGTTGGGATTTAGAAAAGGGAGAGGAACAGATGATGGATTGTTTGCCATCAGACAAATTATCGAGAAGAAGAGAGAATTTAAAAAGGATGTAGCATTCGGTTTTGTAGATCTGGAAAAGGCATTTGACACCGTGCCGAGAGAACTTGCATTTGCAGTCATGAGATGAATGGAGGTTGGAGAAGCAGAAGCCAGAAGCAGGAGACAACAGCGGTAGTGATAGTCGAAGGAGAAACATCGGAACAATTTGGAGTGGAAGTAGGACTCAGACAGGGAAGTGCCTTGCCTGATCAGTGGAAAGATATCGGAGCAGGAAGAACTTAAGAAGATACTGTATGCAGACGACCTAGCAGTGGTGGCTGATAACAAAGAGGAACTACAGAAAGTTTTGCAAGAATGGAATGACACCTTCAGAAAACACGGCCTCTGAATGAATCTGGAGAAGACTGAAGTAATGTGGATAGGTGAACAGGAGGTAGATCTGCATGTAGTTGGTGACGGAAAGACCATTAAACAAGGGCAAACCAATGGCAGCCAAAATTGGGCCAATGATGTTTTGAGAATGGTAAACTAATTATGGCAAAAGTATGGCAGACATTGTTGGGTCAGTGATGTTTTTTTTTCAATGACATACCAATGATCACAAATGATGGCAAACCAATGACAAACCATCATTGGCCCAGTCATGGTTTATGCAGCTATCATTGATTCAATGAGATTTGCTACCTGGGTTTTGGTTTCCTCGGAGAATAAAAATGCAGTTGTAAATGTTTCACTTACATGTGAAGTAAACTATTAGAACAATAACAAGGTTTCTAACACTTTGTTTGTGCTCTAGTGAAGGAATGTCGCTTAGTAAGTTAGAATATTGATAGTTTGCACAAAAATTGTATGTTCCTAACGGCATATATTCTGTTTTAATTCACTATGAATATGACTCGTATTCACGACTGGTGGAAAATTTGTGCTAGGTCAAAATTTGTGTCACTGAAATCTTGTGTTCTAACGCTCTTGGCCTATTTTAATGCACTGCCCGATCTCACACTGATTCATGTGACAAGCTCTGGTCATACAGTGATTTACAAAGTGCAAATAGGATGCACAGTTTTTGAAAATCACCCAAAACAACTTTTCTAACAGTTTTTTCTTCTTCTTCCCCTCGCTCCCTTGCGGGGTGGAGTCCACGTCACTTGGTAGCTTCTTCTACTTTTCTGATCAGTTCTTTCCACCTCTCTCTCTCTCATCCGCAATGGTCATCCATTCATGGCTGTTCACGCCCGCCCTCCCCAGGTCTCGTTTTATGCTGTCGTTTCCATCTCAACCGTCTTCTGCCACCCTCTTCTACATTCCACGCTTTTTTCGCCAGTCTGTCTTCACCCATTCTATATACATGTCCCGCCCATCTCATTCTGTTTCCGGCTACTTTCCTCTTTAGGTGTTTTTTCATTCCAATCTCCTCTCTCAAATCCTTCATTTTCCTTATATCCTCTCAAGTTACTCTACAAATTCTTTTCAGTTGTTTTCTGCTACATGTAGTTTCTCCTCCTTTCTCTCTGTCAGTGCTAGCGTTCCCAACCCATATATACAGGCTGGTACAATGCAGGCTTCCAACACTTTTTCTCTCAGTTGTTTCTTCAGTTTTCTGTCCCACATAATGCCTTTTACCCTCTTCCAAGCTGCTGCTCCTGCTTGCACCCTCCTCTGTATTTCTTTACATCCTCACTAACTGTACCGCCCAGGTATAGAAAGCTGTTCACTTGTTTAATGGTCTTTCCGTCACCAACTACATGCAGATCTACCTCCTGTTCACCTATCCACATTACTTCAGTCTTCTCCAGATTCATTCGGAGGCCGTGTTTTCTGAAGGTGTCATTCCATTCTTGCAAAACTTTCTGTAGTTCCTCTTTGTTATCAGCCACCACTGCTAGGTCGTCTGCATACAGTATCTGCTTAAGTTCTTCCTGCTCCGATATCTTTCCACTGATCAGGCAAGGCACTTCCCTGTCTGAGTCCTACTTCCACTCCAAATTGTTCCGATGTTTCTCCTTCGACTCTCACTACCGCTGTTGTCTCCTGCTTCTGGCTTCTGCTTCTCCAACCTCCATTCATCTCATGACTGCAAATGCAAGTTCTCTCGGCACGGTGTCAAATGCCTTTTCCAGATCTACAAAACCGAATGCTACATCCTTTTTAAATTCTCTCTTCTTCTCGATAATTTGTCTGATGGCAAACAATCCATCATCTGTTCCTCTCCCTTTTCTAAATCCCAACTGATTCTCTCCGATTTTGCTCTCCACTATAAGATTCACCCTAGCATCCAGTATCCTTTCCAACAATTTCAGGGCTTGGCTCAGTAATGTGATGCCTTTGTATCTCACTGGGTAATGGATGTCCCCTTTCCCCTTCCATATCGGCACAATCGCTCCTCTTCGCTATAGCTGCTGGTATCTCTCCTGCTGTGAAGCACACATTAAACAGCCTCGTCAGCCACTTGATTCCAACTCATCTGATTTCACCATTTCCACTGAGAGTTCACCCACTTCATCCTATAGCCTTTCCGTTTTCATCTTCTTTACTGTTTTCTCCACCTCTTCTTCTGTTATTGTCCTCACCTCCAGCTCTCTCCTCACAGTATGAGGTATCTCTATTTCATATTCTTCCTCCAGATTTAGTAGTTTCTTGAAGTACTCCTCCCAAACACCCAGTACTTGTTTTGCTCCAGTGACCAGTGTCCCATCGCTTCTCTTCATTGCTGATGTTTGTATAAGTATCTTAGCTGTCTATATCTATATCCCTGGCAAGTTTGAAGATAAGTTTTTTCCTTCCATCTTCTTCAATCTTATCACATAATTCCTGCTGTTTTTCATCTCTTGCTTTAGCAACTGCCTTATTTGCTGCCTTCTTCTTCTCCCGGTACTTCTGCTACATCCTTGTCTTTTCTTCATCACTCTCTTCTTCCACACACTTCAGTGCCTCCTTTTTTTTCTCGTATTGCCTGTTCAACTTCCTGGTTCCACCACCACTGTTCTCTCTACACTCAGCTTTGTGTCGGCTTTCCTCATGTTCGGCCACATATCTGCTCCTGTTAACTTTTCTAACAGTTTGTTTGCAGAAATTTGATGGAATATGTGTTAAAGGTTTAGCACATATACTAGATATGTTATGGAAGAATTTGATCAATAAGGTTTGTTACAACAACAAAAATCAACTGGACGCACAATTTTTCCACCCACCAATATACTAGTAGTGTCACCAACATCTTGCAAGATCAATACTAGTACTTACTGTACCCGTCCACGTACGCAGTTAATGGCACCTGCTTGTCTTCATGGTAGGGAGTTTTGTTGTTTCAAAGTTATAACTACTTTGCTCAAACCAATTTTTCTAACAATTTATTTGTAAAAAATTTGATTAAATATGTGTTTATTTGTTTGTGCTTATGAAAGAGCTTGTAAAGATTTTATATTAAAACGACTCTTTATTGATCAGTATCATGTTCAGTGGATTTGGGAAGCACCTGTAAATAATCTATTAATTTATTTTCTTGCAGTCCACTGCTGGGGTAGCTCAGCTAGTTAAATTATGAGCAAACTGGGGCGTGGGCCTAAACTGCAAAAGTACTACACAATTACTGGACACTGGCTTTTAGCTTTTTTATCTCATTAAATATTGTCACTGCCAGTAGAATTAAGAAGACCTTCCAAGATTTATTAGTAAACTGTGCTTGCTCTGGTGATGGTATATTCCACCACCTTCAGCTGAGTCTGAGATGCCAAGACTCATCCAGATGGCATGGATATACTCTTGATTACCAAGGCTTTGTAATGTGAAGACACTGCAAGAGCCTATGGACAATTTTGCAATTCTCACTGTGATGGAAATTATAAGTTACTCAGAATCAGGATAACTAATGAACTTTGACTCTTGTCCTATGTCACCAAATAAAAACACATATTATTCAGTTTAAGTAACACAAATATAAAACTGAATTGCAAACTTTTAAGAACATTTATTTTGTGTACCTTTTATTTGTTATAATACAATTAATTTTGATTATATAAAACTCTTATAATATCACATTAAATGTATTTTAATTGTTCACGGAAATACAGGCTTGCCATCTGACGGTAATAGTCATGTGGGTATCTGTCACTAGGTGCTTTCTCTGCGAAAGCAAGTGAGAGTCACCTGCGTAAGACAAGGTGGCCTCATCAAAGTTCCAGCAATGTCCTGCAGACCTTACAATGATGAATTTTGATAATTTTAAATTTCAGATGAAAGAGTCACATGCCAAAATGTATCTTTATTATGAAGATAAAATAACAGTGATAATGAGTGGAGTGGTATATTTGTACCAACAGTAACTGATAATGAGTGGAGTGGTATGTTTGTACTAACAGTAACTGATAATGAGTGGAGTGGTATATTTGTACCAACAGTAACTGATAATGAGTGGACGGTATGTTTGTACTAACAGTAACTGATAATGAGTGGAGTGGTATGTTTGTACCAACAGTAACTGATAATGAGTGGAGTGGTATGTTTGCACAAACAGTAACTGATAATGAGTGGAGCGGTATGTTTGCACTAACAGTAACTGATAATGAGTGGAGCTTTATGTTTGTACTAACAGTAACTGATAATGAGTGGAGTGGTATATTTGTACCAACAGTAACTGATAATGAGTGGAGTGGTATGTTTGTACTAACAGTAACTGATAATGAATGGAGTGGTATATTTGTACCAACAGTAACTGATAATGAGTGGAGTGGTATGTTTGTACCAACAGTAACTGATAATGAGTGGAGTGGTATATTTGTACCAACAGTAACTGATAATGAGTGGAGTGGTATATTTGTACTAACAGTAACTGATAATGAGTGGAGTGGTATATTTGTACCAACAGTAACTGGTAATGAGTGGAGTGGTGTGTTTGTACTAACAGTAACTGATAATGAGTGGAGTGGTATATTTGTACCAACAGTAACTGATAATGAGTGGAGTGGTATGTTTGTACTAACAGTAACTGATAATGAGTGGAGTGGTATATTTGTACCAACAGTAACTGATAATGAGTGGAGTGGTATATTTGTACTAACAGTAACTGATAATGAGTGGACGGTATGTTTGTACTAACAGTAACTGATAATGAGTGGAGTGGTATATTTGTACCAACAGTAACTGATAATGAGTGGAGTGGTATGTTTGTACTAACAGTAACTGATAATGAGTGGAGTGGTATATTTGTACCAACAGTAACTGATAATGAGTGGAGTGGTATGTTTGTACTAAGAGTAACTGATAATGAGTGGAGTGGTATATTTGTACCAACAGTAACTGATAATGAGTGGAGTGGTATATTTGTACTAACAGTAACTGATAATGAGTGGACGGTATGTTTGTACTAACAGTAACTGATAATGAGTGGAAGGGTATCTTTGCACTAACAGTAACTGATATTGAGGAGTGGTATGTTTGTACCAACAGTAACTGATAATGAGTGGAGTGGTATGTTTGTACTAACAGTAACTGATAATGGGTGGAGCGGTATGTTTGTACCAACAGTAACTGATAATGAGTGGAGCGGCATGTTTGTACTAACAGTAACTGATAATGAGTGGACGGTATGTTTGTACTAACAGTAACTGATAATGAGTGGAGTGGTATGTTTGTACTAATAGTAACTGATAATGAGTGGAGTGGTATGTTTGTACTAATATTAACTGATAATGAGTGGACGGTATGTTTGTACTAACAGTAACTGATACTGACTGGAGTGATATATTTGTACTAACAGTAACTGATAATGAGTGGAGCGATATGTTTGTACCAACAGTAACTGATAATGAGTGGAGTGGTATATTTGTACTAACAGTAACTGATAATGAGTGGACGGTATGTTTGTACTAACAGTAACTGATAATGAGTGGAGTGGTATGTTTGTACCAACAGTAACTGATAATGAGTGGAGTGGTATGTTTGTACCAACAGTAACTGATAATGAGTGGAGCGGTATGTTTGTACTAACAGTAACTGATAATGAGTGGAGTGGTATGTTTGTACCAACAGTAACTGATAATGAGTGGAGTGGTATGTTTGTACTAACAGTAACTGATAATGAGTGGAGTGGTATGTTTGTACCAACAGTAACTGATAATGAGTGGAGTGGTATGTTTGTACCAACAGTAACTGATAATGAGTGGAGTGGTATGTTTGTACCAACAGTAACTGATAATGAGTGGAGCGGTATGTTTGCAGGAATTTGGATATATGGAAATATAATTGACATTCCTTTCTGGTACAATGCGGCAATACCATGATTTTCTCATGGTGACAATATTGACCAGGTAAGCAGTATGTACATTCCTAATTACCTGTAATATATACACAAGTGAATTACATAAGTCTTATCTCTAATTGTGAAGTCTCACAAACAAAACACTAACTAGTTATGAAGGTTAGGATGGCCGTCAGGAAGATGCTGCCGGGTGATTATCTAGAGTGGCAAGAGTGGCATGAGTGGCAAGAGTGGCAATAGTGGCAGGGTATTTTATAAGTTGACTCGGGTTTAATTCTCATGTGTCAAGGAACCAAAATAAAGCACCACTTACAAATGCTGTTAGATGTATCGTTTTAAAAAGTTTTCTTTTTTGTTTAGTTCATACTGCTATAAACTCAGCCTTGCTGAAAATAATATAATATTTCTAGAAATGTGCCTCCAATTATCTGGATGAATGAGTACCTGGCTGTAGATAGTGGTTATTTATGCATGTTTGTGCAGTAATTGCAACATGGCTGAATGCTTCTCAGAGAAATCAAGATGTTCAAACAGATCTCTCAGGGGTGAAGTATAAAACATCCTATGGATTAGATACCGCACTAAAAAGTCTATATCCTTTTGTTAAATCCAGGCAGCACAAAGAGAAACCTGTTTACCAATTCATCTCTGGATATGAGCAGTTTGTGCCGATAAGTGATCAGTTTGCAATACAGAATACTTCTGTCGTATCTACCTAGAGGTCTTGAGCAACATTTCACAGTTCAATGAAACTTACAATTTAAAAAAAGAACTAATTTGTTTTGGAGGAGGCTTTTTGACAGCAATAATGTGTAGACAGATGTGTTACTACACAATAGTATTTAAATTAATAGCTTGATTTATCTTATTCTTTCAACAAGATAACTCTTTGCAATGCTGATTGACAACAATTAGTTAGGTTGTTTGAAATGGTCGACTGACAACTGAATACATTTATTATCATGTTAATTAGGCATTGTATGTCTTTCTTTACTACCATTTGGAACCGGCCAATCCTTCTTTGTGGCATGTTCGCTATGAACAGTTATTAATCTGAACGGAATGGTGCATGGTTGAATACTTCCCAGATATGCCACAACAGTGCAATTGTGTGTAAAGGAATTAGAAGTTTGCCTGAGTATAAGGTGTAGCATTTAATAATCAATGTTATCATTATGTGACTGTTCTACATATTTGCCTTCTATAAAGCACTACTTGACTAGTCAATCTGGGTCATCTATACATAGAGTACCTGCATAAGGCACAAATGACTAAGTTAAAGAAACTAGTAATTGCAGATGTGAAATCGTCCAGGTGTGACAGCTGTTGATGTATGAGTCCATGTACTTGTGTCTACATGTACACTTTATCTGTCTAGGCACCTGGGGTAAATCGTTTTATACACTGTAGATCTATGTCTTTATGTTTAGCTAAAATGCAGTTTCACAATTTTCCCCCTTCTAAAAAGACCAAAAAATAAAACATGACTGAGGATTCAGGGGTTGTGGTGGTGATATCGTGATTATGATGTTAGTGGTGCGGTGGTGGTGCTATTGTTGGTTGTGAGGGTTGTTGTGGATGTATTGTTGTTGTTGGTTGTGATGGTTGTGGAGGTGTTGCTATTGTTGGTTGTGTTGTTTGTGGTTGTAGAGGTATTGTTTTGTTGATTGTGATGGTTGTGGAGGTGTTGCTATTGTTGTTCGTGATGGTTGTGGTTTTGGAGGTGTTGTTGTTGATTGTGATGGTTGGTGTTGTGTTGTTGTTGTTGTTGTGATGGTTGTGGTTATAGATGTATTGCTGTTGTTGATTGTGATGGTTGTGGTGGTGTTGTGTTTTTTTTTTGTGGTCATGGAAGTGTTCTTATTGTTGGTTGTGATTGTTGTGGTTGTAGAGGTGTTGTGGAGATGTTGTTATTGTTGTTGGTTATGATGGTTGTGGAAATGTCTTATTATGTTGGTTGTGATGGTTGTGGTTGTGGAGGTGTTCTTGTTAACTATGATGGTTGTGGAGTTGTTCTTGTTATTGACTGTGATAGTTGTGGTTGTGGAGGTGTTGTTCTTCTTGATTGTGATGGTTTTGGTTGTGTTATTCTTGTTATTGATTGTGATGGTTGTGGTTGTAGCGGTGTTGTTGTTGGTGGTTGTGATGGTTGTGGTTGTGGAGGTGTTCTTGTTATTGATTGTGATAGTTGTGGAGGTGTTGTTGTTGGTTTTGATGGTTATGGAGGTGTTGTTCTTATTGATTGTGATAGTTGTGGTTGTGGAGGTGTTGTTCTTCTTGATTGTGATGGTTGTGGTTGTGATGTTCTTGTTATTGATTGTGATGGTTGTGGTTGTAGCGATATTGTTGTTGGTGGTTGTGATGGTTGTGGAGGTGTTCTTGATTGTGATAGTTGTGGAGGTGTTGTTGTTGTTGGTTTTGATGGTTGTGGAGGTGTTGTTTTTATTGATTGTGATAGTTGTGGTTTTGGAGGTGTTGTTCTTGTTATTGATTGTGATGGTTGTGGTTGTAGAGGTATTGTTGTTGGTGGTTGAGATGGTTGTGGAGGTGTTGTTCTTGTTATTGTTGGTTGCTACCAGTAGTCCATGGTAGGGTGAACAGCCAAAGAAAGCCATTTTTAAAGCCTATTTCCATGTGGACCATTTCAAGATGTCTGTGATGCCATTAAATACAAAATTATCTTAATCTCATGTTTGATAATATTAAAGTTTGTAATTGCATATGCTGATTCTAAACCTGAATGTTCTCTTTTCGTGTATCATGCACTGATTTGTGTAGAAATGCAGCCATATAAAAAAATGATGTGATGAGTATGAGGCTTGAATATTTCTAAACAATTCTGGAAATGTTTGTAGTGTTTTTTTATTTACACTTGCCTGTTAAACACGAATTTAAACACAGAACTATGTGTGCATTTGTGTGTGGGTGTGCATGTCTATACAGTCGAACAGTGCTTAATGGTCACCTTGGCAATACAGTCACTAACGTCACACTGGTCAACCCTAGGACAGTCAAAAATAATAGTAAAGTATAGCCAACTACTCCTGCATATACAATCACCTCACAACTAAGGTGACACTGGTCACCCTAGGACAGTCCCAAATAATAGTAAAGTACAGGCACCTACTCCTGCATATACAGTCACCTCACAACTAAGGTCAAACTGGTCACCCTAGGACAGTCCCAAATAACAGTAAAGTTTAGGCATCTAATCCTGCATACACAGTCACCTCACAACTAAGGTCACTAGTCACCCTAGGACAGTCCCAAATAATAGTAAATTATAGACAACTACTCCTGCATATACAGTCACCTCACAACTAAGGTCACTGGTCACCCTAGGACAGTCCCAAATAACAGTACAGTATAGGCAACTACTCCTGCATATACAGTCACCTCACAAGTAAGGTCTGGTCACCCTAGGACACTCCCAAATAATAGTAAAGTATAGGCAACTACTCCTACATATACAGTTACCTCGATAGTCATGTTACATATAGCCAGGGTAATGTTATTTAGTTAATAGTGTCATTATATATTATATGATACACAGATCTGTGTCGAGAGTAGGGCTACGTTGATATCAGATACGAGTGTAGCTAAAAGGTAAGGTCTTAAAAGGTAAAGGTAAGGTCTTATATAACATGGTATCTAGTCCTTACAGGACGCTCAAAAAAACTTTACACTTTACTCCCTGGCAGACCTGTTCAATCAAACAACATCTTGACTTCTTTGGGAAGCTATTTCCTGGTTATTGACAGACAGACAGACAGACAGACAGACAGACAGACAGACAGACAGACAGAGTTGTTTATTCATCCAATTGTACAATATGGTATAACAGTTACAGTAACAATGTGGTATTTCAAGTGGGTGTCATATTGAATGTACAACTTGGATATGGGAGACTCCTATTAAGACTAAAAATAAGTCGCTCTCATAGGAGCCAACCTGGTATAGGATCAATTATTTTATTTAACGTCTATTTCAGCTTGTGTAAATAATTATTTCACTATACAGTAATTGTGTTCCGTTTGCGCACCAGAGTTCAACCAATGTCTGGGTGTGTCTATATGTATATTTATATGTAAAAGAAGAGATCGTTATTCATAATGCATTCTTTTGTGTGTTTTCGGTGGAGACGCAATCGTCTATTCCGCGTCTCAACCACATCTCCTTGGCATGAGGGGTCCTCGAGATGCCTTAAGACCATCTTGAGGTGTCTTGAGCACATCTCGAGGGAGTCTTGAGTGAATTTAGAGGATCTAGCATGTTTGATAGTTTGGGAGCATCTCGACAAGTCATTCTGACCTACGGGGGTTTAACGTTGAGATGCCAATTTACTAGTAAAATATAATAATGACTGAAAATCATAATCTAAGTGCCAAAAAAATGCACATTTTCAAATGTTTTATTCAAGAAACCTGGGTGAAAGAGGAGGTACACTCTCCAGCCCAATCCCCATGGCGTTTCGTTTTTGACCAATACACTTTTTTGTTTATAACTTAAATATACATTACTTGGCTAAACACACAGATTTTCTAACATTACAGATTTTCTAGAATTCGGTGTAAAAATAACGGCTGGAAAGTGGCACCCCCACCCAACAATGTTTTCTATTTTGTTCAGCAAATGGTGGATTTACAAATAAAATATATATAACTTGGCTGAAAAAAACGTTTTTGATGTCACAAACGGGCATATTTTGAAGTGTTTTGCCTAAAAAATCAATGAAATAACTCTGTTTACAATGGAAAATTGCCAAAACAATCTGGTTGTGTAGTGTCATTCCTTTATCGGCTCTTCATTTTGTATCGCCTATTGTCTATGTTCGTGCAACCTAAGGAGAACATAGCGTTGTTTCTGGGACTAGGTTATTTTACCGTGTTCTTCCAAAATGAGCAAGAAAAACCCTGCCATTTTAGTTTGCATTTGCCGTATGGACGCGTGCATCGACTCATCTTGCCCCGAGACGCATTTGTGTCTCCTTGTTTTGCGGGCACATCACCTCACAGGCCTTGACAGTAAGATTTTGTACCCACTGGCCCAGGGGGCCAGTAGATTTGAAAGGTTACTGGCCCGCCCAAAAACGTTACTGGCCCGGATTTGATTAAAAAATATGTTGATACCAAGGTGCCTGTTGGTTGCATCACAATAAGTCCACGATGCAAAGTTAAATTAAGATTTTTAATCATTGTATCAATGTAGTCTGCTATTAATGCAAACTCTCAGACATCACCGTCCTATTTTCAGCTCGAGGCTTGATACTTTTGCTGGCTGTCCTCAACACATCAAAAGCATTTCTTGGTTTTGGCTGTGCCCGAGGCTCAATGCGAAGGCCGGTATTGCCAGGATCAGGCACATTATACCATGATAAATGTGCATCTGAACGCTGATACCATGTGTATCACGTTATAATTATGATGACCCATGCTGATGTAAACAACGCGTTGGTGTGCGACAATGTGAACGCTGTCCAGAGTTCTGTCCTTGCTCTCTTTCCTCCCAAGGCACAGCTGTATTACAAGATTCACCAGTGCAGCCATGGTCTTTAACAATTCTATCAAATGTTTGACAGTATAAAACATTTTCTTGATGCCTTTCCATTATGGAATATTATATGCACTTGCGTTTTATCATGCACAGTTGAGATTGTCTGCCATCCGTAGCCAATGCGTAACAAGACCGCTTAATTGGGTGAATGATTAATAACCCTAGCCAATCGCCAATCACGCGGGCGGATACAAAAGAGTTTGGCAGTGCATACATGTCATTGTATGTATGCACAGCTGAGTTTTAGTTGCCGTTATTTAATTAGTTATAACAAAAATGTAACAAAACAAACATTAATCTAAATATCAAATAAAAAGATTAGACTTTACGGTTGTCCTATTTTTCTAGGTAGGACCGGGTTACAGGAAAAAACGATGGTGATTAATCAGATTGAAACCAGTGGCCCGGTGGGCCAGTAAAATATAAAAACTGGTGGCCCGAACTGGCCCGACAGCCTCAAAAAGGCGGCGGGCCAGTGTTAATGTCGAGGCCTGCCGCAGGACTGGCTGGAGACTCGCTCGAGATGTGGTCGAGACGAGATTCCTTGGTGTGCGGTCCACTTCATTGTTAGAATGTGGCCTTGGCAAATAGAAGTTCTAAATCTAAAATGGTGTCAGCAATAATGTATGAGCGAAGTCAGCAAAAAATGAAACACTTACGTAAAAATTAGGAGTGAAAAATTTGCTTGACCAATACATTTTCCCCCATATAATGTTGTGATATATACTATTAAGATGATAAGTAGAAGATAACTTATTGCCTGCTGTTTATTATAAGCGATGATAAAATAGATCATTCACATTTTTGTGTCACAACAAATTCTTCAATGATAATTCTTTTTTTGCTCGTAAAGATGTATTGTGTTGGTACACAACAGACAAAAATAAAAGTATTAGGTATTCCATCGAGATGGTCATTTTAAATAAAGGGGTGAGACTGGCTGTAATCCATTTATCACTGTCTGCAGTCTTTTCTCTCCACCTGCCATCCCTATATGCCTTCCTCACATCCCTCTTGATTCAGTTTACCATCTTAATTGTGGTTTGCCACAATTTTTGTGACCTAAGTGTTCACCATTTTTGTGACCTAAGTGTCCACATTTTTGTGACCCGAGTGTCCACCATTTTGTGACCTAAGTGTACACCATTTTGTGACCTGCGCATCCACCATTTTTGTGACCTAAGTGGTCACCATTGTGTGACACGTGTGTCCGCCATTTTTGTGACCTGAGTGTCCACCATTTTTGTGACTTAAGTGTTCACCATTTTTTTGACCTAAGTGTTTCACTGCCTCTCTTCTCTTTGGTAGTCACTAGTTCCACTAAACGGAACTCTTTCCTCAGTAGGGTTATGCACCCCAGCCTATGGCTCTGATATTTAGGGTCGTATTTATGACCACTATCTTAGAAAATGATGTTAATTCAAGCATGAAGTGGGGAGCGGTGGTCGCGTGTTAGAGCACCGGACTGTCGATCGAGGGGACAGTGGTTTGATTTCACACGCCGCCGTTTCGAAACTTTTTTGTTCACCTCATGTTGCCTGTGTCTTTGGGGAGAGACACTAAACGGCAAATGCTGTTGAATTTTGGGAAATGTAAATGCCTCCACGCAGGACATGGGAACGAAGAGGTAGAATATACAATGGGGGTACTGTACTAAGTACTACTGTAAAAGAAAATGACTTAGGTTTAACCATTAGTGCTGATATGAAGGTTTCAGAGCAGTGCGGAATTGCAGCTTCAAAGGGAAATCAAATCCTTAGATTAATTAGGCGAAACATAACGTATAAGGAAAAAGAGCTAATAATACCGCTGAACAAAACAACAATTAGGCCTCGTTTAGAATATTGTATTCAAGCGTGGAGGCCATATCACAGGAAGGACATAGATAAGCTAGAAAGAGTGCAGAGGAGAGCAACTAAAATGATACCAAAACTGACGGATCTTAGTTACGAAATACGCCTACAAAATGCGGCTTAACAAAACAATAGACCAGGAGATTGAGAGGAGATCAGATAGAAATGTTAAAAATAATGAATGGTTATGAAAATATTGATAGAAATATTTTTTTCTCAGTTAAGAAAGATAGAAGGACTAGAGGACGTGAAGTTACATTAGCAAAGGAGCAGTGTAGATTAGATATAAGAACGTTCTCATTTTCACAAAGGACTGTAAATGAATGGAACAGATTATCTGCTGATTGTGTGGGTGCTAGTAGCGTGAATATGTTTAAAAATAAAATCAACATATACCTCAGAAGGGCGGGATACATATAGATAAAAGGGTCGGACTCTCGATAAGCCAAAGGGCTTCCTTGTCCACCTGCCACCTAGAGTTAATTCTCTGGGTGGCAATCTTGTTAAATTTTGTTAAATCTGTTTACGAGGTTACCCAAACAAAAAAAAGATAGAACTTTCAACCAATGAAGTTCATCCCAAATTCAACTGAAACTCAGTTGAGTTTCAACTATGGGGAGTTGAAAATTTCACATGCAAATGAGCTCGCTTTCAACTGTTGAATCTCAGTTGAGCTTCAACTATATATTTTATACAAAAAGAAAGTTGAAAATTTATCATGCAAATTAGTTCAGTTTCAACTAGTGTTGAACTTGGGTTGAGCTTCAACCCACGTTCAACTATTAAATCTCAGTTGAGTTTCAACCCGCGTTCAACTGTTGACTCTCATTTGAGTTTCAACCCGCGTTCAACTGTTGAATCTCGGTTGAGTTTCAACTCACGTTCAACTGTTGAATCTCAGTTGAGTTTCAACCCGCATTCAACTGTTGAATCTCAGTTGAGTTTCAGCTCTCCTTCAACTGATGAATTTCTGATGATGTGAGCTGGCTTTCCATTTACACAGCTGCATGTGTCAAATAGTGAAGCATATGCATCATCTGTAGGAACATAGGCGTGCATGCAAGTCCTGAAATTCACAAAGCATCACAACAATAAAGATTCCATTCTTTTATTTTTATTTTCTTCAACCATTCGTTTTAAATGTCCATTCCCTCCAAACGTCTCAGGATTCTTCGGGCATGGAATACCATTTCGTTCATCGCTTATGCAAACTCAGTGCCAGAGAGCATGAGCCTGCTTGTCGCATACACTGAAAATATACAGAAACATGTCATTTAATACAAATAAGCAGGCACGCAAGGCTGTACAATATTAGCATAACAAGGTTTCAACTACATTTTGTGTTGAAATATGCAAATTGAGATTGATTTAATAAAACATTTGCATGGGTGCCTGATCGAGTGCATACACACACATGCGCACACACTTATTTTATACACACATGTACACATATATTATATATAAATTATTTACATACATACACTCACAGACACACACCATCCACATAGCCAGTCACTATATATACAAGAACTCCCAATGTAGGGTGCATGTCACTCTGTTCTGGTATGTATTGTTTATGTACCAATGCATATAAAAAACATATGCATACACATGTAAATATTCAACCACACACACGCACGCACGCACACACACACGCATATATATATATATGCTAACTAGATTTGACTGTATATGTATATATATACATATACAGTCAAATCTAGTTAGTCTAAATACTTTGGTGGCCAGTGAATATGTCTGCATTATTTTTTTTAGATAGATATTATAAATCATACACATTAAAGGTATTTATATGGGACAAGGCTCCTTGGTAATGTAATGGAGTTATGACTAGGAATCGTGACTAGTTTTGCTGTTAAGTAACAAGGCAGGTAAGAGTTTGTAAAAGAGCTTTGTATTCAGCCAACACATTTTTAGCTAATTCATATAATACATATATATATATACAATGTGTAAATGATGTGAATTAGCCTATATAATTATAATCCATAATACAACCTCAACAGCAAAAGGTGGGGGGAACCAACCACACTCGGCCAGAATGGCCCCTTCCCCACCTCAGGATTCTGTATTTATGTTTAGAATTTCAATTTGTATAGTATGTGTAGATGCTGAGGCGTGCAGGTTTCATTACTGGCATTTGGATTAACGTGGTTCAACTGATTATGTGCTTATGTTACAAACATACTAATATGTATAGGGTAACGATTGCATGTTTTGTTGTACCAGCTGGAAGTCAATACTGAAAATGTTATACCAACTCACATTCCAGAGCCTTGATCAAGTAATGTTTTGACTGATGGCAACTGTGTACAGCTAGAGAATGTTAGTCCATTGTCTATCCTTGAAGTTAAACATATACTATTATTAATATGATTGCAACCTGCATGAGGATATCCATATATATATATATATATATATTTATATATATATATATATTTTTCATTAATAAGTCAAAATTCTTCTGCATGGTATTATCGTCAATGGAATTATGTCTTTTTATGTTTTTTCGAGACAGAAAAGTTAATAATTCTTTTGTTTGCCATAATTGTGGTGTCAATATCAAGTACATCTAAGAGATTTCAATTCTCCAAAAGCAATGTTTAAGTAAATAGAAAGATGTCTAAAATATGTCTATTCACCAGCGTGATTTAGATGTCAATAGAAAGACATCTAATAGACGTCTTTTTACGACATTCTGAGATGGAAAAGGTTCTTTGTTCAACATCATTTTCTTGTCAATAAAACTGCATCCAATAGATGTCAATTCTCCAACGTGATTTATATGTCAGTAGAAAGACATCTAGTAAACGTAATTTTTACGTCATTCTAAAACGGTAAAAGTTCTATGTTCAACGTGGTTTTCATGTTAATAAAACTGCATCTTATAGATGTCAATTATCCAGCATGATCTTTATGTCAATAGAAAGATATCTAATAGATGTCAAACCGTTGGCGTGAATTAGATATCAGCAGAAAATCATCTAATAGATGTCGTTTTGACATAATTTTGAGACGTCGTCCGCTTGACCAAAAATTGACTACTAAAAGACATTGTGTGCACACTGGGATCCCTCCATTTTGTCATATCTAAAGCACATCGCTGTTGTTAACAGCGGGAGTCCAGTGTCAAGTTTTATTTGGTTGTTCCAACTTTTCTGCGGTCTTCCTGTTTTTCTTTATCAAATTGAATAATTCCAATTCATTTTTGAATTGACCCCAGCCCTGCTACTGAAATATTATTTTAAAATGTCAGTAACCTCAGTTATAACTGTGAATGAATTTGTGTAAATACGTAAGAGTAAATTTGTGTTGACAATCAGGATGCATTCTTTAAACTGAAAAATGCATGCATTACTTGTATTCAACACAAGTTTTTTAGGAATGACCAAATCACTGCATTCAACTTGTGTTCAAATTGAAAACTACAAAGTCCCTGCTTTCAACCTGTGTTCAACTACAATGAATTCTTGAAAATTACTAAGTCTCTGCTTTCAACTTGCGTTCAACTGCTGTTGAAGTCTAAGTGCCCGCTTTCATCTTGCGTTCAACTTCAAGTTCACATTCAACTTGCATTCAACTGTTGAATGCAGGTTGAAAAGCAGTTGAAACCAACTTCCAACAGTTGAAATTCAAATATTCATATAGAATCAGTTGAATTTAAACTGAAACTCACTTTTTATTTTAGTTTGTATTGCCAAATTTGTTTGGGCACTGTAACTACTAAAAATGTCGCATTTGCATGATGCAATGTATGACATTATAGCAGTTGTTATAAATGTCAGGGTCAAAGAAGTTCCAGGTGCTTATTGCATCGGGGGCATGTCTCAATAGCTCTAGGTGCTTATTGGTCAAGCACTAGGAGGGTGTCTCAATATGTTAACCACCGGGAACATTAAAGATTTCACTAGAATCTCCCACTTAGAAAAGAAATTCGGAGTACACTGTAAACCACAGGCCTTGATTTGCTGCTCCATGTAAGCTAGTAAAATATGTGCATTAAAAATCTAACTTTAATCGACCTAGCATTATTATATATCTTAACGTTTCCCTATTAGACGGCTTGAACCTTGAGCGCCAAACTTTCAGGTATTAATCAACGACTCCTAGATTAGGATGTAATACCAGTCTTTTCAAAATACCCCATATATGTCAAGACACCTTCATGGGGTAAATAAGTTTGTTCCTTAACGGTTATGAACTTAAAATGTAATGTGCACGTAATACGTAAAACGTACCATAACAATCGCAGGAACCATGCACGCATGGCAAAAACATCGGGAAAAAAGCTCTTGTGTCACAGACTTGGCATCATGGAGCAGACACAGACACAATAATGCTTACGTCTACCCTCAAGCCAATAGCACAGCAATACGAATATTATTTGACAGTTCTACACTGTCACGACTAGGGCCTATTGATGGATGTGAACTTCACATTCTCTTTGACCTTTGTCATTTTGAGCGCGTTATGGTGTTTATGTACTGAAGCTGTGTTTGAACCCCATGGTCAGTCTTCTGTTCAGAATCAGTCCACTGACCGACCATCTGTCTCGACTAAAACGTCAAGCACACAAGAGGGGAGAATGTCAAAGCCTCGTCATCGTCGCTGCTGCATCTGTGTGGCTGTGACTGTTTGCAGCGATCATTGCAACCGTTATCGTTATTAAAGTCGTCCTTTCTGGTAAGAAACTGTGATTCATTAATGTTGTTTCGATTAATCAGTTTTGGCGATGACAAGTTGATTCATACTTCTAATCAATTAATCGATCACAATCTTGTTTGATTGATGATCGTTTTGATTATATAAAAATTAGTTTTGCGTGAAATATGTACGATTGCCAAATGACCAAGACCGTTTGGGTTTTATGATAAAACTCACTGACATTGTTCAAAACTGCTACGTTTACAGCTTGTTCGGAAACCTCATATTATGGGAAGACACAGCGTGTTAGATGTATAAACATTGCTGCGTCGTTCGATAAATTTTCTGTTATGATATTTACAAACAGATGTGCATACATTTTTGTTAGATATATTGTATGTTTACATCAACTGCCACCGATGTGTTGTTCTAGTACTGCCATCTAGTGGGCAAACTTTTCCAAGAATAGCCGCTCACATGGATTTATATAATCAATCATCAATCGGTTTGGCCAAATCAATGGTCATTTATTAAAATCAAGCCGTTTCTTCACTGTCAGCATTGTGTACTATCCTATCTGGCTGTACATTTCCTATCATCGAGTCACAAGGGCAACCCAGGAACACTTTTTTACTGCCCTGGCATTAGCTGCATAATTTGTTTAACAGAGAGGACACTGCCTGTTCGTGTTCGACTCCAGGACAAGAAACAACACGGGAGATGGTAGTAACCGGTTATAAGCCTAACACTGGATTGGCGCAGAGCATGGTGCCAGGGATCATCTCTGACAGTGGAAGAGACTTTTGTCTCATGGTTAGTATCCGCCCGCTCCAAACTGAGCAGCCCACAGTCTGAAGGCCTGCCTGGGTGTACAGACCTAATATCAGACTGCAACATTCACACCTGCAAAATGACAATGAAAACTGCTTCGGCACGTGGAATGTACGGACAATGATCCCTGGAATGTCCCCGGATTACGATTTCATTAACGAACTAAGAAAGAGTGCAGTAATTGACCGATAATTGGCCAACAATGTCCTGCATATGCCACAATGATGATTTGATAATTTTAAATTTAAGATGAAAGAGTCAGTGTACTGGTATGTTTGCAGGAATTTGGATGCATGGAAATATAATCAGAAATTCCTTTCAGGTACAATGCGGCAATACCATGATTTTCTCATGGTGACAATATTGACCAGGTAAGCAATATTTACGTACCTTTCTAATTAATTGTAATACAAAAAATTAGTCACTTATAAGTCTTACCTCTAGTAATTCTGAAGTCTCACACACACAACACTAATTACAGCATGTATAAAGGTTATGTGTTGATGCTGCCGGGTGATTACCTTGAGTGGCAAGAGTGGCATGATTGGCAAGAGTGGCAAGAGTGGCAGGGTATTTTTTAAGTCCACTGTTGGAGTCACAATCAAGGAACCAAAATAAATAACCACTTACAAAGGCTGTTAGATGTATCTTTTTAAAAAAAAGGTTTTCCTTTTTGTTTAGTTGATACTGCTATAAACTCGGCCTTGTTGAAAATAATATAACATTTTTAGAAATTATGCCTCCAACTCTGGGGTGCTCTCGTGAATTTGCAAAGTCAAAACACATATCTAATCTTTACTACTTGGTATTGGTTTGAACCACCACACACCCACTTGATATGTGTGGGGGACCTTAGATATTGAACCACCACACACCCACTTGATATGTGTGGGGGACCTTAGATATTGAAGCACCACACACCCACTTGATATGTGTGGGGGACCTTAGATATTGAAGCACCACACACCCACTTGATATGTGTGGGGGACCTTAGATATTGAAGCACCACACACCTACTTGATATGTGTGGGGGACCTTAGATATTGAACCACCACACACCCACTTGATATGTGTGGGGGACCTTAGATATTGAACCACCACACACCCACTTGATATGTGTGGGGGACCTTACATATTGAACCACCACACACCCACTTGATATGTGTGGGGGACCTTAGATATTGAACCACCACACACCCACTTGATATGTGTGGGGGACCTTAGCTATTGAACCACCACACACCCTCTTGATATGTGTGGGGGACCTTAGATATTGAACCACCACACACCCTCTTGATATGTGTGGGGGACCTTAGATATTGAACCACCACACACCCACTTGATATGTGTGGGGGACCTTAGATATTGAACCACCACACACCCTCTTGATATGTGTGGGGGACCTTAGATATTGAACCACCACACACCCACTTGATATGTGTGGGGGACCTTAGATATTGTGCATAATTTTATTATTGTCAATTAAAAATAGACAACTTGAGATGCTTTAATTAAAGGGATTCTTTGTAAGCTAATATTCATTTGAGGTGTACCGTATCATAACGTATTAATTTCCCATAAGTACTTTCTCTGCTACTTATGTCTTGCATGTTTATGCATAATTTGGGTGATATCTGCGCAAAAAGCCGATAAACATGTGTGTTTACACGAATCATTTTTAGCTTGTTGCCACATGGATGATTAATCCTGCAGCCCGAGTATAATGAATATTCCTGCACGCGCAGTAACCACATAAAGACCGTTGACGTCACACACACAGTTAACATGTCAGATTCCAAGGTGAGTTGATGTAAGCAATGGCATTGTAAATAAGATATTTGTAGACATATGTATATTGACAACTGTTGTTATATGTGTAGGAAGCGTATGCATCGTTTATTTCCCAATGCCGTCAGCCGAGTAACGTTTCGATTAAATAGAATTATAAAGTCCGCCGACGCGGACGTCTGCAGTCGGTGTCGGCTGCCGCTGGGACTGTCACTGACTGAGTCTGTCAAGCCTCTACTACAGTAAATAACATAGCCTTAGGCAAGGGTCTCGCCTTTCTAGTTAGTAAAACTGCATTGTCCGGTATTTGACATGCAGTGAACGAAAATGCACACTAAAATATTAGTATATGCAACCATAGTAAGAGGATTAACCTGGTCGTGGATGTAATTTTTTGCCTAAATCTGGGATTTGGGTATGTGTGTCTACAGGCCTTGCCTTTCCAAATTCCAGTCAGCCATTTTTGAAAAGTCCCCGTTTCCCCACTTATTTGAACCGAAACATAAAAAAGTGAGATTCGTACATTCACAGACTGTTTTTAGTGCTACAGCTACGATTGTTAGTAAACCTGGCTGGCATGTCATCATTCAATGTAAACGTTATAGGTTTGTTAAAAAGTACACAATACCATGTTGCCACAGAATTTTGCGATGCACGAATTTTGGACACCAGCAGATCTGCACTCTAGCGTACATAAGTTTATTTTTGACATGTTACTTTACCGTTACTGTACACTTTTCACGAGAATATCCCATATGTATAATTATATACAAAATAAATTATTAGAGCAAAAATAAAGGTAACTATACAGTGCACTCTGGATAAAGTCGAACTTCCAGGGACCCATGACAATACTGATAAGTGGAATTTCTGATAACTAGAAAGTTATCAGAAGGTCCCCTTATTGGGACCTTTGCCCTGGACTGAGGAAAAGATTGACTTAACTTAGCGAAAATTAATTTATGTGAGTTTGAGTTATCTGGAATGCACTGTATATGACCAATGCATACAGGTGATTATGTAGAAGCAAATTAAAAGTTGGCCAAAGTAATGGATTGGGATTTTAGTCTGACTGAATCAACATAACAAGGTTCTCTTGTATTTCTTTTCCATTTAGCCAGCTGTACACTTGGTGATAAGTCCCATAATCCAATATCTAAACTGAATTAATCTGCACAGTGTTAAGTTAAGTAACTCGTATTTGGGCTCAGTTTCCTAAATTCAACTTTGTTTATTTGCAGGAACATTGGAAATAACTGAGCTGATGGAAAGAGGAAATTGAAGAGCTCTACTTAACAGTGCCATTAATTGGACAATGGGTCACCTGACATAAGATGATGCCTGACTTTGTTCTGCCCCATTCTGTTCTGTGCGTCATCTACTGGGAAGTTGTATCTCACTTCGAGTTTCAAATGGATGTGTGCATCCGATAGCTTTGTGTATCAAAATGCATAGCAGTGCTATTAATAGGACAATATGTTAACTGACACAGTAGTGAAGAAGATGTTTGACTTTGTTCTGCCACATTAGTTCGGTGTGGCTGCTGCTGGGAATATGTACATCACTACGTTTCAAATGGATTTGTGCAATCGATCGATTTGTGCATCCAAATGCACATCATCCTGCCATTATGTTGCAAAGTAGGAGTACATAATAAAATGTATGCTTTCTTATGCTCATCATGTTTGGATTGTGTTCTACAGCATATTCTTCAAAATTTGTTGAAACAAGTTTGTGTTATGTGAACTATACTGGGAGTAGTGTATAAAAAGGTGTCGACAAAGTTGCTTTACAATAATTTTGAAAATTAATAAAATATAAATGTTCCACAACATTCAAAATGTTTTAGGGATCTTCTTGAGCTAAATACACCAGTGATGACTGAAAACAGTGTTTTAAGATATGCGTTACTTTTAAAGTTTTGTAATTTTATAACTTTATTTCCATCGTACAATGGCCATTTTATTTGTTATCGAAACAGGTGTTCGACAGAAACAAATCCAATATCCTTTACTCTAAATGATGAGCAGAAGTACAAAACAAAATAGTTTTTACACTGATGCAATATATTTTAATATTTTGTCAACAATAATGTTACGCTCTTTATAGATCTACCTTTTTCGAACTAAAATTAAACCTTATGTAGATAGGAAAGTACGTAACCACCTATCCTATTTTAATACCGTAAATAGCTTCGGTGATGTATAATGTATTTATATTGCTTACGGAAATAGCAGCTGGATTTATGGTGCAAATAAAATGGTTTCATTATTGAATGTTTCTCGGCTTCAGTAAGTTTCTGTTATCTAAACGTTTCATTAAAACTTCACTTCAAAATGTATAGCCAGATGTACCTAGTGTAAAAGGAACATGATAATATCATAGTTTTTATATTCCAACAAAAACAATGCCAATCATTCAATATGACATCGTGTCATCGGCATCCTTCGACTTCGTGCAAGGAGAGGTGGCGTTTTTTTCTTTTAAATCAATCCGTCTGTCATGAACTGTCGCTATGTTCATTCTCCGTTTATTCCATATATTTTCCTTCTTTTCTTTGCTGAATCTGTGACATAAACAGCAGCTGGTCCACGTTTCATTTTGATTTTTTTATCGGTCAGGATTCATTCGCATGGCGGTGGCTAATCCATAAACACACATGTTGATGACGTATTTCTTGCATCTATTAACTCGGCGTAGCTAATCGAAGTCTGAATGACAGTCCCGAATATTCATGAGCATGCCTTATACGGATCGTGAAGGTGGGCCCAAAGTAGAAACTCTGCATACGCGGAGTTATTTTTTCGATATATTGTCAGGATCATTAGTGCTTAATAAAACATAATTCTAATGAAATAAAGGCGTAGAATTACATGAAATAATCATATTAACAGGATTACCTAATAATTGCGTGCATTACAAAGAGATTAAAATTCTCAAAGAATCCCTTTAACTGACGTGACATAGATATCCCATAACACTGCCAGGTTCTGATGTCCGCATTACTGTAAATGTATATTTGTAACAGTTCAGTCATTAGATGGCACCACTGGAGTGATACATTGACGGCCAGCAGACCAACCACCAGTACATAATGCTGTACCTTTATGTATTAATACCAGTTTCAGTCATTAGATGGCACCACTGGAGCGATACATTGACGGCCAACCAACCAACCACCAGTACATAATGCTGTACCTTTATGTATTAATACCAGTTTCAGTCATTAGATGGCACCACTGGAGTGATACATTGATGACCAACCGACCAACCACCAGTACATAATGCTGTACCTTTATGTATTAATACCAGTTTCAGTCATTAGATGGCACCACTGGAGTGATACATTGATGACCAACCGACCAACCACCAGTACATAATGCTGTACCTTTATGTATTAATACAAGTTTCAGTCATTAGATGGCACCACTGGAGTGATACATTGATGACCAACCGACCAACCACCAGTACACAATGCTGTACCTTTATGTATTAATACCAATTTCAGTCATTAGATGGCACCACTGGAGTGATACATTGATGACCAACCGACCAACCACCAGTACATAATGCTGTACCTTTATGTATTAATACCAGTTTCAGTCATTAGATGGCACCACTGGAGTGATACATTGATGACCAACCGACCAACCACCAGTACATAATGCTGTACCTGTGTGTATTAATACCAGTTTCAGTCATTAGATGGCACCACTGGAGTGATACATTGATGACCAACCGACCAACCACCAGTACATAATGCTGTACCTTTAGGTATTAATACAAGTTTCAGTCATTTGATGGCACCACTGGAGTGATACATTGATGACCAACCGACCAACCACCAGTACATAATGCTGTACCTTTATGTACTAATACCAGTTTCAGTCATTAGATGGCACCACTGGAGTGATACATTGATGACCAACCGACCAACCACGAGTACATAATGCTGTACCTTTATGTACTAATACCAGTTTCAGTCATTAGATGGCACCACTGGAGTGATACATTGATGACCAACCGACCAACCACCAGTACATAATGCAGTACATTTATGTATTAATACCAGTTTCAGTCATTAGATGGCACCACTGGAGTGATACATTGACGGCCAACCAACCAACCACCAGTACATAATGCTGTACCTTTATGTATTAATACCAGTTTCAGTCATTAGATGGCACCACTGGAGTGATACATTGACGGCCAGCCGACCAACCACCAGTACATAATGCTGTACCTTTATGTATTAATACCAGTTTCAGTCATTAGATGGCACCACTGGAGCGATACATTGATGGCCAACCAACCAACCACCAGTACATAAAGCTGTACCTTTATGTATTAATACCAGTTTCAGTCATTAGATGGCACCACTGGAGTGACACATCGACGGCCAACCGACCAACCACCAGTACATAATGCTGTACCTTTATGTATTAATACCAGTTTCAGTCATTAGATGGCACCACTGGAGTGATACATTGACGGCCAACCGACCAACCACCAGTACATAATGCTGTACCTTTATGTATTAATACCAGTTTCAGTCATTAGATGGCACCACTGGAGTGATACATTGACGGCCAGCCGACCAACCACCAGTACATAATGCTGTACCTTTATGTATTAATACCAGTTTCAGTCATTAGATGGCACCACTGGAGTGATACATTGACGGCCAACCGACCAACCACCAGTACATAATGCTGTACCTTTATGTATTAATACAAGTTTCAGTCATTAGATGGCACCACTGGAGTGATACATTGACGGCCAGCCGACCAACCACGAGTACATAATTATGTACCTTTATGTATTAATACCAGTTTCAGTCATTAGATGGCACCACTGGAGTGATACATTGACGGCCAACCGACCAACCACCAGTACATAATGCTGTACCTTTATGTATTAATACCAGTTTCAGTCATTAGATGGCACCACTGGAGTGAAACATTGACGGCCAACCGACCAATCACCAACACATAATGTTGTACCTTTATGGGGACTTTGCAAACTCTGGCAGCCACCCCTCACATGGTATCTAGTTTGTGAGAAAAGTCTTGAGGACAGACATACAGTATTTATTTTGATCATCATAAGTACATAAACTACAATATAATATTCATTGTAAGGTCAGGGAGGCTCCCATTAAGACAATTATATGCCGCTATCATGGGAGCCACCCTACTGATGTAACATAATTATATGATTATCACGTTATCAACTATATGTGCATACATGTATGTGTATACATAGTATATACAGTATGATGACATTGGTGTTACCCTTTCCTTCCGACCCACTCTAACTCCCCAATTGTGACTCGACATGAATGATAGATTGAATTATTCATAGCTGCTGTGCACTTGTGTTCTGCATGAATGATCTTTAGTAATACCACAGATCTTATCATTCCAAAGGCCTATGAATGCATTATAATTCACTGAAATACTTTTGCAACCTGCAGAAAATATTGCAATATGTTTTCAGTGATTCTTGTAAGTTGTTCTTGAACCATTCAAATGGTGATTTGCAGAAGCATTTCTTAAACCTATATGTGCACGGCAAAAGTTTAAAACGTTTCACACAAAAGATATGACAACAAAGGAGCATTCAGTGTACCAGTATGAACTACTAGCCAACCAGGAAGTTCATTATATATTTTAGTCAAGTGGTAGCTTGTTATTGAACCGCTCTGTTGGGGAATGGGGCAGTAGCGTTCAGGCTGAAAAGTGAGCTAGTGGAGCAAAGTTTTAGTTGTGTCACACTTACTTTAATCTGATAGTTTGTACAAGACCACTGATGGCAAATACACCACAAGTACAACAGGGCAGTACCCATGAACTGAATGAGATGACCTACGAACAGTTACAGGTATGTTATTAACTGTATCTAGCTTACACCCACCTGTGATTCAAAACAAACCAAATGCACCAGTTATCACTGGTCACATTACAGAATTTTGATCATAAACTCATTCACAGTGGCACCATCTGGAGAGTTGCCTGCTACTCAGTTTGCACAGATTTGGGTTAAACAATAATATAACTTGCCTTATGCCAGCATTTTATACAAGACGTTCGTTTCTTTGCTCATGTGTTCTATGACTGCTACAGGCCTTTGTCCACAAACTGGTATTCTGTTGACACTGTCATGCTTACAGTAGGATAAATATATGAATGCGTCCCATGAGGCATGACATCGTAGGTGTTAGAGCTTCAGTTTCTCAATCAAGAGAATCTGGCTTCAAATCCTCTTGCTGGTGTTTTGAAGTTTGGAAATTTAGTTCACTCCGCATTGTCTCTGTTCACTCAACTGGATGAATGAGTACATGGCTATAGATAGTGGTTATTTATGCATGTTTGTGCAGTAATTGCAACATGGCTGAATGCTTCTCAGAGAAATCAAGATGTTGAAATAAACAGATCTGTCAGGGATGAAGTATAAAACATCCTATGGATTAGATACCGCACTAAAAAGTCTTTATACTTTTGTTAAATCCAGGCAGCACAAAGAGACAGAAGACAACCAGTTTACCAATTCATCTCTGGATATGAGCAGTTTGTGCCGATATGTGATCAGTTTGTAATACAGAATACTTCTGTCGTATTTACCTAGAAGTCTTGAGCAACATTTCACAGTTCAATGAAACTTACAATTTATTTTTAACAAAACTAATCGGTTTTGGAGGAGGCTTTTTGGCAGCAATAATGTGTAGACAGATTTGTTATTACACAAACAGTATTTAAACTAATAACTTGATTTATCTTATTCTTTCAACAAGATAACTCTGCAATGCTGATTGACAACAATCAGTTAGGTTGTTTGAAATGGTCGACTGACAACTGAATACATTTATTATCATGTTAATTAGGCATTGTGTCTTTCTTTACTACCATTTGGAACCTGCCAATCCTTCTTTGTGGCAAGTTCGCTATGAACAGTTATTAATCTCTGCAGAATGGTGCATGGTTGAATACTTCCCAGATATGTCACAACAGTGCTATTGTGTGGACAGGAATTATAAGTTTGCCTGAGTATGAGGTGCAACATTTAATAATCAATATGTTATCATTATGTGACTGTTCTACATATTTGCCTTCTATAAAGCACTATTTGACTAGTCAATCTGGGTCGTCTATACATAGAGTACCTGCATAAGGCACAAATGACTATGTTAAAGAAACTGGTAATTGCAGGTGTTACAAAATCATCCAGGTGTGACAGCTGTTGATGTATGAGTCCAGGTACTTGTGTCTACCTGTACACATTATCTGTCTAGGCATCTGGAGTAAATTGAGAAATATGGTGTGGGTTCCGTGCTGCTACTGATCTACTGCTGTGTCAGGGATACGTTTTATAGATCTGTGTCTTTAGCTAAAATGCATAGTTTCAAAATTTTCCCCCTCTAAAAACACCAAAAAATAAAACATGACTAAGGATTCAGGGGTTGTGGTGGTGATGTTAGTGGTGATATTGTTGGTTGTGATGGCTGTGGTTGTGGAGATGATGTTGTTAGTTGTGATGGTTGTGGAGGTGTTGTTCTTGTTGATTCTGATTGTTGTGGTTGAGGTGGTATTGTTCTTGTTGGTTGTGATGGTCGTGGTTATGATGTTGGGGTGCTATTGTTGGTTGTGATGGATTTGGTTTTGGAGGTGTTGTTATTGTTGTGGTTGTAGAGGTATTGTTGTTGTTGGGGGGTTGTTCAGGGGTTGTGGTGGTGATGTTAGTGGTGCTATTGTTGGTTGTGATGGCTGTGGTTGTGGAGATGTTGTTGGTTGTGATGGTTGTGATTGTGGAAGTGTTGTTCTTGTTGGTGGTTGTGGTTGTGGAAGTGTTGTTCTTGTTGATTGTGATGACTGTGGTTTAAGAGGTATTGTTGTTGTTGGTTGTGATGGTTGGGGTTGTGGAGGTGTTGTTCTTATTCATTGTGATGGTTGTGGAGGTGTTGTTCTAGTTATTGATTGTGATGGTTGTGGTTGTAGAGGTTTTGTTGTTGTTGGTTGTGATGGTTGTGGTTGTAGAGGTTTAGTTGTTGTTGGTTGTGATGGTTGTGTTGTTCTTGTTGATTGTGATGGTTGTGGAGGTTTTGTTTTTATACATTGTGATGGTTGTGGAGGTGTTATTCTTGTTATTGATTGTGATGATTGTGGTTGTAGAGGTTTTGTTGTTGTTGGTTGTGATGGTTGTGGTTGTGGAGGTGTTGTTCGTATTGATTGTGATGATTGTGAAGGTGTTGTTCTTGTTATTGATTGTGATGGTTGTGGTTGTAGAGGTTTTGTTGTTGTTGGTTGTGATGGTTGTGGTTGTGGAGGTGTTGTTCGTATTCATTGTGATGGTTGTGAAGGTGTTGTTCTTGTTATTGATTGTGGTTGTAGAGGTTTTGTTGTTGTTGGTTGTGATGGTTGTGGTTGTGTCGATCTTGTTGATTGTGATGGTTGTGGTTGTAGAGGTATTCTTGTTGTTGGATATAATGGTTGTGGTTGTAGATGTGTTGTTTTTGTTGATTGTGATGGTTGTGGAGATGTTCTTGTTATTGATTGTGATGGTTGTGGTTGTATTCTTGTTGTTGGTTGTGATGGTTATGGTTGTGGATGTGTTGTTTTTATTTATTGTGATGGTTGTGGTTGTGATGGTGTTGTTATTGTTGATTGTAATGGTAGTGGTTGTGGAGGTGTTCTTGTTATTGATTGTGATGGTTGTAGTTGTAGAGGTATTGTTGTTGGTTGTGATGGTTGTGGAGGTTTTGTTCTTATGGTCAGTGGTGGTTGTGGTGACTAGTGGTTATTCATCTATTATGTTTTTGATAGTTTTGCCTTAGGGATAATATCATCTTTAATAGGTGCATCTCTAAATATAAATTGCAATTTAATATACCTTCAAAGATTACAAATCAGTAATTTGAAGAAACGTTTTATTAATAAGCTTGAAAATTAAATATTATACTTTATAATTCTCTTACTCCATTTGTACATGTATGAATAAAACTGAGCCTTGACTTATAATAGTTATATTATAGGGGCGCCATTATAAAGCATGGCCAATTTTACCGTGTACTTTATCTTAGCTTCCAAGGCACATTGTATAGTTGCCAGGGCATGGCTGCAAGGTCACCACAAGATTTGACACCAGTAGATGTTGTACAGAGCCTGCTATCAAGTACATAAATACAGGTGCAAAACACATTCAAACGCCATGGAAAGTTATCTCCTCATCTACAAGAGGAAGTAATTTGTGTCCTGAGGCTCTAGCCCTACAAACCAAACAATCAATCAGATCTACTAGCACTGTGTTGGCCATCTGGTGGTCGGTTGCTACCAGTAGTCCATGGTAGGGTGAACAGCCAAAGACAGCCATTTTTATTTCCATGTGGACCATTTCAAGATGTCTGCGATGCTATTAAATATGTAATTGTGTTAATCTCATATTTCATAATATTAAAGTTTTTTTATATCATGTATTGATTTGTGTTGAAATGCAGCCATATAAAAAATGTCAAATTGCTGAGTGTTGTGATGAGTATGAGACTTGAATATTTCAAAAAAATTCTAGAAATGTTTGTGTTGTTTACAATTTACACTTGCCTGTTGGACATGAATTTTAAAAAGGACTATATGCATATGTGTGGCACTGTGTGCGTGTGTGTACAGTTAACCGTGCTTAATGGTCAACTTGGCAATACAGCCACTTCACAATTAAGGTCACACTTGTCATCCTAGGACTGTGCCAAATAACAGTAAACTATTGGCAACTACTCCTGCATATAGTCACCTCACCATTAAGGTCACACTGGTCACCGTAGGACAGTCCCAAATAACAGTAAAGTATAGGCAACTACTCCTGCATATACGTTCACCTCACAACTTAGGTCACACTGGTCACCCTAGGACAGTCCCAAATAACAGGAACGTATAGGCAACTACTCCCGCATATACAGTCACCTCACAACTAAGGTCACACTAGTTACCCTAGGACAGTCCCAAATAACAGTAAAGTATAGGCAACTACTCCTGCATTTACAGTCACCTCACAATTAAGGTCACACTGGTCACCCTAGGACAGTCCCAAATAACAATAACGTATAGGCAACTACTCCTCCATATACAGTCACCTCACAACTAAGGTCACACTGGACACCCTAGGACACTCCCAAATAACACTAAAGTATAGGCAACTACTCCTGCATATATATTCACCTCACAATTAAGGTCACACTGATCACCCTAGGACACTCCCAAATAACAGTAAAGTATAGGCAAATACTCCAGCATATACATTCATTTCACAATTAAGGTCACACTGGTCACCCTAGGATACTCCCAAATAACAGTAAAGTATAGACAACTACTCCTGCATATATATTCACCTCACAATTAAGGTCGCACTGGTCACCCTAGGACAGTCCCCAAAAACAGGGAAGTATAGGCGACTACTCCTGCATATACAATCACCTCACAATTAAGGTCACACTGGTCACCCTAGGACACTCCCAAATAACAGGAAAGTATAGGCAACTACTCCTCCATATACAGTCACCTCACAACTAAGGTCACACTGGTCACCCTAGGACACTCCCAAATAACAGTAAAGTATGGGCAACTACTCCCGCATATAAAATCACCTCACAACTAAGTTCACACTGGTCACCCTAGGACCTAGGACAGTCCCAAATAACAGGAAAGTATAGGCAACTACTCTTGCATATACAGTCACCTCACAACTAAGGTCACACTGGTCTCCCTAGGACAGTCCCAAATAACAGGAAAGTATAGGCAACTACTCCTGCATATACAGTCACCTCACAAGTAAAGTCACACTGGTCACCCTAGGACACTCCCAAATAACAGTAAAGTATGGGCAATTACTCCTGTGTATACATTCACCTCACAATTAAGGCCACACTGGTCACCCTAGGACAGTCCCAAATAACAGGAAAATTTAGGCGACTACACCTGAATATACATTCACCTCACAATTAAGGTCACACTAGTCACCCTAGGACAATCCCAAATAACAGGAAAGTATAGGCGACTACACCTGAATATACGTTTACCTCACAATTAAGGTCACACTGGTCACCCTAGGACAGTCCCAAATAACAGGAAAGTGTAGGCAACTACACCTGAATATACATTCACCTCACAATTAAGGTCACACTGGTCACCATAGGACAGTCCCAAATAAGAGTAAAGTATAGGCGACTACTCCTGCATATACAGTCACCTAACAGTTGGTCCCTTCTGTCTGGTGTCTACGGTAGGGGAAGTAGAATATCCCACACAGGGGATAAATGTGTAACCTGTCGTGGACTCACTGAGTGGTGGTCTCTATCTCTAACCCACAATTGCTCCTAGCGGCTGGAGTTACTTCCAGGTCGGGTGCGTGAGAAACGCCGAACAGGCAGCATATACACTGTGTCATTGGACCACCTGGATCCTATATGAATGTACATACATTCAAACATACCATAGATAGTAACACCACTGACTGATGTGAATCAAGCTAATGAAGTAGCAAGTCTACATTTTTATCTCCTTCACAATTTTAGAACCTTTAATGCTTGTTTTAGTGATGTAATATGTTTTCATAATAACAAGGAGCAGGCATCGATACACAGAGCTCAAGGATGTTGGTCGTACAATAAAATTAAGCGACATAATAAGTGTAGTTGCACTAACTGTAGAATGACTATAATGCATCTCTTCTTAACCAACAGACACAAGTGAACAAACAACAGCCTGTGTATACAGTCAATCCTGGATATGAACAACTGGCACAGGTAATACCAAACTGCTATAACACACGTGTTTGTCTGTGTGGAAGATTGTAAGGTTTACCATCGTGTGGTTACCACAAAGTTCCGTTGGATCATCCAGCCCACGAATTATATATGTTTATCATTTTTCTTTTAATATAGAAAAGCAAACTGAAAATTGTTGCATCACTTTGTATTTCTATAATCTAATGAGCTTTATTAGCAATATTATCAAATGATCATAATTTGGACGTTTTTGTCATAATACTACTGTACACCCTCTATTATATCCTTTGGATAGCCATTTTGTTAAGTTTAATTTTTCTTGACCAATTTTTTCCCCCAGCCAAATTGACAAAAAGTATTCCATATATTTAGCTAATCTAAATATTCTTAGCTGTTAACTAGATGACAAGTTAATGATTTATGACAGAAAACCAAACAGATTTAACAATAGTTCATCATTATTAGCCAGGCAATAGAAATTACCATTCACTAATATTTTATTCACAGTTCTTTTCTATGAATAAATGAGCCATGATTCACCAGCTAGTATGAATTCAGATTACTCTGCGAACATAGTAAACTGAAACATATCTCTTCTTCACCAGCGAAAACAAACGGACATACAACCATCTGTTGACAAAGTTATCCCTGGATTTCAGCAGGCTGTACAGGTAAGTGATTAATTTGTTATGGAGAATTACCAACTGCCATTACCAACTACAATCAAGAATAATAGCCCAGCAATTTACTAGAATAATCTTGTTAAAAACACGTAATTTAAATTGCCAGGACACCGCTATTGTGATAGAAAGCATGATGTCACCAATGGCTATTCTTTCCACTTTACCAGTCACCAGATGGAGAATGTTGCTTTAGTTTGTACCGCCAAATTTGTCTTGGCATGTAACTACTAAAATGTCGCATTCGCATGATGCATGTTTGACATTATAGCAGTTGTTATAAGTATCATGGTCAAAGAAGTTGTAGGTGCTTATTGGTCAAGCATTGGGGGTGTGATATGTTGGCCATCGGGAACTGTAAAATTTCACTAGAATCTGCCACTTAGAAAAGAAATTCGGAGTAAACCAGAGGCATGGTTGTAGTTGCAAATGGTTGGATTGTATTAACTCTTTGGTGTAGAGGCCCACATAATTGCCTTTTGTTTCCCTTTAATGAAGACTAAGATAGCGATGTAGAGTTATTAACTTATGGTTTTGCAATATGCTTTTCTCCCTATAGGAGTTATGTATTTAAACAGACTAACAGAGAGCACCAATGTTGTAGCTTTACGACAAAAAGGGCAACAACAGAAGTGAAATGGAAATGATTCTAATGTAAGAATATAATAATTGTGATAACAGCTGGTCTTGGTTTGCTGCGCCATGTAAGCTAGTAAAATATGTGCATTAAAAATCTAAATATTATTGACCTAGCATCATTATACATCTTAACGTTCCTCTCTTAGACGGTTTGTAACTTCGAGCGCCAAACTTTCAGGTATTAATCAATAACTCCTAGAATAGGATGTAATACCTGTCTTTTCAAAATACCCTATATATGTCAAGATACCTTAATGGGATAAATAAGTTCGTTCCTTAACGGTTATGAATTTAATACATAATGTGCACATAATACATACTTCACATTCTCTCCAACCTTCGTTATTTTGAATAAACAACGAGTATCTGCGGCAAACACGTTATGGTGTTGATGTGACGATGCTGTGTTTTCTAGCATTTGGTAAATATTAGTTTCAAGACTCTTCTACCAAGGCATCCCGTCAGGTGATGGACATTTGAGCTAGTACATATAAAAATATGTTGTTATGATGTGAAGTTTAATTCTACTGTTGTTAGACGACCCGATCACAGAATCATGGCCGCAAACAGCACAATCACAGGTCAGCGGAACAGCATCAGGTTGGACACCACGGTCAGTTTTCTGTCCGGTGTCAGTCCACTGTCCGACCATCTGTCTTGATCGTTCCATCAAGTGTGCCAGAAACACCAAGCTCACAAGAGCAGAGAAAGTTGAAGTCTCGTCTTCGTAGCTACTGCATCTGTGTAACAGTGACTGTGTTCGCAGCGATCATTGCAACCGTTGTTATCGCAGTCGTCCTTTCTGGTAAGAAACTGATTCATTAATGTTGTTTCGATTAATCATTGTTGTCAGTGACAAATTTCGAGGCTATATTTGGCGGCGATAGATCGTAGAAATTGGTGGTGATTAAAAGTTGATAAACAAGTGAAATTACTGATTGATAAGTATTATTCTTGCCTTAATATCATTCATAAAGTAGCAGTAAACATATAGTGAGTAGCAGTTGTGCTTAAAGTTAATTAGACAAAATATTTTTGAACACTTTGGACTAGTGAGTGATAATAGGGTAAATAAGCCTACGATAAGTTTGTAAACAAGATTTAACAAACCTCATTATGTGGTAGAATATACAGGTGATAAAGTAACAAACATAAAACTACGTACATAAGATGATATATGTGTAAGCCAGTACCTGCTAGACATTTTGATTAGGTAGCTTTGTTGTTAAAATTAAGCATTTGCGATAACCGGGCGAACTAAGTTTTTATAGCTAGTGTCCCATGTATTCACTAGGGCACGATATAACCTAAATAGCGTAAAGTAATTGATTGTATTTAAATTAGGTAACTACCGGTAACGTTAGCATTTCTGAGGCTGATAGGATAGATAGTCAGCTGTGACTATAACCAAAAACTGTAACCGAAGTAAGCATGGCAATCTTACATAAAGTGTAACATTTGTGCACAGTAAACAGTCTTCTTAAATACTGCATAGACAGTGAATAGTATAAACACAGTTGACTAAACCATTTTAAATAGCTAATTAGATTATTATTATTAAATAAATTCTGAGGGAGGGGAAGAAATTGTAGGATCGACGGCAGGAAATGTGACAGGCGTGAAGGTGACAGGGGAGAAAGTGACCGTAGAGAAAGAGGTAGGAGGGAAAAAGAGACGGGAAAGGAGAGAAGGAAATGCAATGGGAGAAAAGATGACGGGAAGAAAGGAAGTGAGAGTAAATGTGACAGAAGAGTAGTTGACAGGGACGACTACAGGAGGAAAGGTGACAAGAGAAACAGCATCAGGAAAGAATGGAATGGACGAGATTGTGACAGGAGAGCAGAAGACAGGGGAAAAAGACTACAACCAGACAGATGCAAACCAGAGAGTGTGTTTATGGGCGACTCTATTCTGAGAAAGACAGATAAGACACTAAGCGAAGGGGAGGACGTCGTTGTTTGTTTGTCGGGGGCTAGAATAGAACATGTGACTGGAAGGGTAGAGAAGGTATTAATGCATGTCAGGGGAGGGTCTATACTAGTACACGTAGGGACAAAAATGCGGATAGGGAGGGAACAATTTAACAACTGGGATAGTACAGAAGCACAGTTAGTGAGGAAGTTAAAGAAGACAAGAGTTGAACAGATTATTCTGTCAGGAATTTTGCCAGTAATGGGAGGAAAGGGGCCAACATATATAAACTGCAAGAGGATGGCGATCAACGCACTAGTTAAGCAGATGTGTAAAGAAGAGGGGTTGGGATTAGTAGACTTATGGGGATACTCTGTTGGGAGGGAAGATATGTACATGAGAGATGGCCTCCATTTAAGTGGAAAGGGGCCAGCAGTTTTCTCAGGGAACATGCTGCAATATGTTGACAGTGGGACAGGCTGCATCTGTTTAAACTAGATTCGTAGAGGGGATTCACAGAGAAGCCTGAAACTGGAGGCATAAAGACACCAGAAATAAATCAGCAAAGAACAGCCTGGAAAACTGTTCTGAATCAGGATATATATGCATTTGTTTAAATGCAAGGAGCATAGTAAACAAAAGAAGTGAACTAAACATTACGGTAGAAGATATTGACCCTCACATAATAGGTTTAACAAGATTTAACAAGATTGCCGAAATTGTTTTGTTTAACCGAATCATGGGCCACCACTGATATATCAGATGCCGAATTGGGACTAACAGGCTATGTAATGTTCAGGAAAGATAGAATAGGAAGAAGGGGAGGTGGAGTTATTTTACATGTTAAAGAATCTATCCAGGCTTATGAAATAAAATTAGAAAGAGAAGCAGATTGCGAAGAAGCTGTTTGGTGTAACATATTTACAGGAATAGTTACAGGAAACTCAACGTTAACGGTGGGGTTAGTTGAAGTCCAAACATAAGCATAGAAGAGAACGAGAAAGTACAAAGCGCTATAAGGGAAGTTAGCAAACGGGACTGTATTATTATGGGATATTTTAACCATGGTCATATACAATGGAAATCTCTACAGAGTACAGGGAGTGAGGACCACAAGTTTTTAGTCCTAATATAAGAGTTTCCTTACTCAATATGTGCTAGAGCCAACCAGGGGTGAGAATGTGTTAGACATAGTTTTGTCCTCGCATAATGAATTAGTTGACAATGTCAAATTATGTGAGCCATTGGGAAGTAGTGATTACAACCAGATATATTTTACCATCAAAGTAAAATCAGAAAGAAATAATAAAAAGCAGTTCAGGGGAAATTTCCACGAAGAAAGATATCAGGAAATATTTAGCGAACATAGACTGGAACAACACACTGAACAATAAGACAGCAATAGAATGCTGGAATATCTTAAGAGTGAAATAAAGTGCATCATCGATACATTTGTTCCTTTGAAAAAACAAGGGAAACGGTCCAGAAAGAAATACTTCTCGAAAGAATCCATTAGAACAATTAAGCACAAAGTAATGATGTGGAAGTCATATAGACGTACTGGAAATAACGACGACTACAACATTTATAAAGAAGCACTAAACCAAGCTACAACTGAAATTAGAAGAGAAGCTACGAAAAAAAATTAGCTTGTACTATAAAACAAGACAGCAAGAGTTTGTATGCATATGTTCGGAGCAAACAGAAAGTTCAGGTTAAGGTCGGTCCTCTAGAAGATTTTGCTGAAAATATAATAGCAGAGGGATTCTTAATGGCAGAAGACCTAAATGAGTATTTTAGTTAAGTGTTTTCCCGGGAAGATATTAGTTCACTGCCAGTACCAGAGACTAAGTTCAAGGGGGCAGAATCAGACTATTTAGGACAGTTAATTGTAACCCCGGAAATGGTAGCTAAGAAATTTAGGGCTACGAAGGATAACAAATCACCTGGAGTGGATGGAATTCCGCCCAAACTACTTTTGGAAATTGTAGAACAAATTAGCATACCACTTGCAACAGTTTTCAAATTGTCATTAGAAGAAAAATGGCTGATTGACAGAAGACAACGGGTAGTTGTTGATGGGGAGGGTTCAAACAGGAAATCAGTTTTGAGTGGGGTACCACAGGTATCAGTACTGGGACATATATTATTCTTAATATATAAACGAGTTGGACGATGATATAACAAGCAAGGTGGTGACATTTGCGGATGACACAACATTTTTTAGAAGGATTAAACGTGATGGAGATAGACAGCATTTACAAGATGATCTTGACAAGTTGATCAAATGGTTTGAAAAATGGGCCAAGAGGCCCTAAAGTCCTTTGGACTAATCAGGCATGTGAGAGCAGGAAAGTCATTTCCGAGGAACATTTGCACGCGGCACGGTGCGGCAAACTGGGGAAGAAGGGGGGGTCTGGATTGGAACTCAGATTTTTTTTAAAGACATCATTGTGATGCAATCTAGTGTACTTTCACACTGTTTTTGTCTAATCCTGTAACTTCCATTTTATATAAAATCACAAACATAATGCATAGAAACACTACATTTGGGATTTTATTAATCAAAAGTGCAAGCATACAGTTCCCTGCACATAATTGTAAAAGCACATACTTTTCATATCACACAAAAAACCAGAAGCAGTGTATACTACATTATCAAAACTACAACATTACACAAGTGGTCAATGTAAAAAAATACACAAAAATGCTTTAAATAACCATGGTTTATTAAAATGATAATTATAATGTACAGTACACTGAAATTCACACACAAATGTCCACATCTACTAGTGTTCATTGAAACCGTAAACTTTACAAGTGTTCATTGTGGACATGTGACTTCACTTGTTTTCTTGCCTGTGCTTGATCCTGGCACACACAGCTTTCTTTCTCTTCTCTGCCTGAGCAAGGACTGGGGATTGGAGGTTGACAGATTTCAGTCTTTTTGAGTTTGACACTTTGCCTCTTGGGAAACCTGTTCAGCTGCTTTTCTCTTGCTTCTTCAAATTCAACTCGTCCCCTCTCTGTACAACATCCTTCTTGGTGCACGCCATATCCCCTAAACATGTTCATATTAACAACATCAGGATAAATTTAATTCTAATTGTTATTTAATTAATAATAACCTAAACCATACGTTAAAGTGAACAGCCGTACTTTGTTAACATATTATCGCCCATCCAAGAAAACTTACTAAGTTTTGGCATATACTTATTTTTATCCAAAATAATTTATAAACCCATCTAGGATGGGTTTATAAATTATTGCCAAAACTCTGCTTATTATTCGCATTTACATATCGTTAACGGTGCTGTATTATGCCATGACCCATAACGCCAGCGACGTGAGCATACGCCGGCGCCGTAATGTAAGCCCCATGGCATAGCCATAGCCTAGGCCATTACAACGCCTCGCGTGGCAGGCTAAACGATCTAATATTTATTGAAACTACGATCTTAAAACCACTCGACTGCTACGTTCATTCCGATAATTCTGTAATTGACTCATACAAGAATGTTTGAAATAAGAGCGGACAACTTACTGTAAACCGTAGCTCATGCTTCGTTCGACTGAACGTAACTGTGAACTTCGAAAACAAACTTACAGCCGCAACTTATTTGCCGCCCAAACTTATGCACGGATTGTAAGCTGGGCCGTGATTCGCAGTTTCTGGCCATTCAGAATGCGGCTTGCTTTTAAAAAAGGACGACGATCACGAAATTTAATTTTTTTATTGTCGATGTTTGCCAAGTCACAACCCCCCTATATTTAAAAAAATCGGATTTGGACAAATCACAGAAACGGCCAAATCGAGTTCATGAACCGCGGAAATCCGCGTTTTCGCGGAAGAATCTCATGCCTGATTAATATGTGACCCCCGGCTGACCAAAATGAGTGATAAGTCAGACAATTTTAACATTGTTTTCTTTCATCCTTGTAAAGGTTCGGTAGAGTGCTTTACACGGTTTAAAAAATTATGACTGCTACAAAAATTGGCGAAGTTATGGAGCATTGAACATGGTAGGGGTCAAAATGTGAAATTTTTTTTGTGTGTGTGGGGTCTTTATACAGATTTCTTGTGTACAGTGACACTACCACATGAAATGTATATGCAAAATTAGATCAAACGTTGCTGAACAGTTTAAAAAAAGGCAAAATGTATTTTTTTTGGAAGTTTTGGGGTCCTTGGAGGCCCTAGGGAGCGCTTAGAACGATTCAATCAAATACAGATTTCTCGTGCATAGTTGCAGTGCCCTAAGATATGTCTATGCAAAATTAGAGGGAAAAAACATGTACACAAATGTAAATCATGTATAAAACAGGGCCAGGTTGTGTCAGCCTTCTTCTCATGTGATGTAGAGGTACAGCAAGGAGAAAACTTGTCTCCTTTGTTATTTGCTATTTACCTGAATAATTTTGAACACTGTTACTCATAATTATAAGGGACTTGACATGGCAGCTGGTGAAATTTACAACAACCTTAGTGATGATGATGATGTAGACATTTTCTTGAAAATGTATGTTCTACTATATGCTGATGACACTAGAATGATTAAATCAAATACAGATTTCTTGTCTATAGCGGAACTATGTCAACTCTTCTAATTGTTGACATCTGGTTGTTTCAGGTGTCAACTATATTGTGAATCTGTAATTATAGTCTATACTGATACAATTGATTTACATAGTACCATGTCTACACAAGGCATGGCAAGTGTAAACAGAACAGTAGAATGCATTTGATATCAATAAAGTGTAGGATATTTCACTCTATAGTTATCCAGAATATTAATTTTCTATGTTTGTCACTGACAGGTGACAATACATCTTTAACCAATAGACATCACAGTCACACCATTTTATAATAATTAAATGAACATCAAAATAAACACAACTGGCAATTATAGAAAATCAATAGTTTTAAAGATACAGTTTAAAAGCTGCAGGCAACTGAGTTTAACATGGGTCAAATGTGTCTGCTCTGCCTGTGACCAATTAAAGATTAGTCAAGGTCTCAATGGAACAATAGCACTAGGCTGCAGGGTGGAGTGAGGATGCTGGCACATTACACAAAATCTACTGTTGGGGGTGGTCTCAAGGGCCCTTCTCAAAACCACATCACTAGATAATGTAAAACTTTTGCACTTTGGTGGCCCCTTAGAATGATTCAATCAAATACAGATTTCTTGTGTATAGTGGCAGCACCATACGACACATCTATGCAAAATTAGAAAAAAGTTGCTGAACAGTTTTTGAAAAAAATAGGCAAAATGTGACAAATTACCAGCTTTTTGGGCCCTTGGGGGCCCTACGGGGTCCTTAGAGTGATTCAATCAATTACAGATTTCTCGTGCATAGTAGCAATACCGTAAGATACGTCTATGCAAATTAGAAAAAAAGTTGCTGAACAGTTTCTGAGATATGGCAGCTAACGGCGGACGGCGGACACAGAATGATGGCAATAGTCCCTTGGACCTTCGGCCCAAAGGAATAAAAATGGCAAATGTTCAATTTTGGGAAATGTAAATGCCTCCACACAGGACATGGGAACGAAGATGTACAATATACAATGGGAGATTCTGTACTAAGTACTACAGTATAAGAAAAGGACTTAGGGTTAACCATTAGTGCTGATATGAAGGTTTCAGAGCAGTGCGGTATTGCCGCTTCAAAGGAAAATCAAATCCTTGGATTAATTAGGCGAAACATAACGTATAAGGAAAAAAAGCTAATAATACCGCTGTACAAAACAATAGTTAGGCCTCATTTAGAATATTATTTTCAAGCATGGAGGCCATATCGCAGGAAGGACATAGATATATTAGAAAGAGTACAGAGGAGAGCAACTAAAATGATACAAAAACTGAGGGATCTTAGTTACGAAATACACTTAAACGAATGTGGATAGAAGTGTTTAAAATATTGAATGATTATGAAAATATTGATAGAAATATTTTTTTTCTCAGTTAACAAAGATAGAAGGACCAGAGGACATGAAGTTACATTAGCAAAGGAGCAGTGTAGATTAAGTATAAGAAAGTTCTCAATCTCACAAAGGACTGAAAATTAATGGAACACATTATTTCCTGATTGTGTTGGTGCTAGTAGCATGAATATGTTTAAAAATAAAATCGACACATACCTTAAAAGGGTGGGATACACAAAGATAAAAAGTATTGGATTCTCAATAAGCCAAAAGGTCCATCTGCCATCTAGAGTTAATTTTTTGGATGGCTATCGTGTTAAGTTGATTCATGCTTCTAACCAACTAATCGATCGCAATCTTGTTTGATTAGTGATCGTTTTGCTTATATAAAAATTAGTTATGAGTGAAATATGTACGATTACCAATTGACCAAGACCCGTTTGGGTTTATGATAAACGTCACTGACATCGTTCGAAACTGCTACGTTTACAGCTTGTTCGGAAACCTCATATTATGGGAAGACACAGCGTATTAAATGTATCAACATTGCTGCGCCGTTCGATAAATGTCCTGGTGTGATATTTATAAACATGTGCGTATATTTTCGTTAAATATATTGTATGTTTATGTCAACTGCCACCGATGTGTTGTTCTAGTAGTGCCACCTAGTGGTCACACTTTTTCTAGAATATCCGCTCACATGGATTTATATAATCAATTGCTTTGGCCAGATCAATGGTCGTTTGTTAAAATCAAGCCATTTCTTCACTGTCAACATTGTATACTGTCTTATCCTATCTGGCTGTAAATCTCCTAACATCAAGTAACAAGGACACATCAAGAACACTTTTTTACTGCCGTTGCATTAGCTGTATCATTCTTTGACACTCTGCCTGTTTGAGTTCGACTCCAGGACAAGAAACAACACGAGAGATGGTAGTAACCAGTTATAAGCCTAACGCTTGATTGGCGCAGAGCATGGTGCCAGGGATCATCTCTGACAGTGGGACGGAATTTTGTTAGTACCCGCCCGCTCCAAACTAGGCAGCCCCCAGTCAATAGGGATTTAACTTGCCACAGTCTGAAGGCCTGCCTGGGTGTGCGTAGCAAATATCGGACTACAACCCTCACACCTGCAAAACGACAACGAATACTGTGCTTCAGCACGTGGAATGTACGGACAATGACCCCCGAAATGTCCGCAGATTACGTTTTCATTAATGATCTAAGAAAGAGTGCAGGAATCGAATTGGCCAAGCCCAAGAGGTCGGTTGACATTGCAGCACTGCAAGAAACAAGACTACTTGGGACAAGCTCCATCAGACAGTCTGAATACACAATGTACTGGTCAGGCAAACCAACTGGCTCCAACCGTCACCATGGAGTTGGACTTGCTGTTAAGAATATCTTGTGCAGCAAGTTAGAGGGGCCACACGCAATCTCTGATTGTATTATGACAGCATGCCTCTCTCTGGAGAAAGGTCATGCCACAGTTATCTCTGCTGCCTATGGCATGCACCCACTTTGATAGCACAGTCAGAGTCAGCCCTCTAAATTGCGACTGAATTGGTTGCATATGCGACTGTTTTTCTGTTTGGCAACTGACACATTATGTACGGTCGCCCGCTGGCGCTGGTGACCGCGACGAGTCTGTAATACTGTTACTAGTCTAATAACAAACATATCTTACCTTAATAAATAATCCATAGATTCCCAGAAGGGTCAACACATGGATGATATATGAGAGGCAATACATTCAGGGTAGCGCCTCTAGCCTACTCCGAAATGATGTACTGGAGCAGGCCGCAAGAATATTGCTGGATAATTTATTCCAATCTGATATAGTTCTTAAAATTACAGATTTAGACAAAATGGTTTTATTACAACTAGATCTACTTAATTTATGATTAAATAAAATATTCCCATTTTGACACATCGATGATCTTACCCGTGTAGCTCTATTAACCATTCGCACACCAAAGTCTGAACATTTGATTGACAATTCATCATTATTTATTTTATAAAACAGAGTTAAATGCATAATACGTCTCCGATCTGTTAATTGTGCCCAATTTAAGTCTTTTAACAATTCTGTCACGCTTATTTCATATTAATATTTAGATTTGGTCCATCTTGCTGCACGTCTTTGAATTACTTCAAGGCTGTTAATTTCTTTCATTAAGAATGGATCCCAGATTGTTGCAGCATATTCCATTCCAGCTCTTACTAATGAAATATATGCAATTGTTTTACATTTTTGTGAACAGCCCCTAACATTTCTACATAACAATCCAAGTTTTTGATTACCTTTCTTAACCACTCCAGCAATGTGCTTAGACCAAGTTAAATCATTTTATATAATAATCCCCAAATATTTTGCATCATTGACCTCTTTCAAAATTTGCCCGCCCATGTGATAAAAACGATGTAAATGAAGACCAGAAGTTGTGCTCATTATATTGCATTAAGAAATATTAAATTTCATGCCCCAATCAACACTCCACTTAACAAGGCTGTCTAAATCTTGTTGCAATATTAGTTGATCTTGTAAAGACTGAACTGGTCTATAAATCAAACAATCATCAGCAAAGTCTCACTCTTGTACCTGGAGAAATAACACCTGGAAAATCATTACAGTATAATAAAAACAATAGTGGTTCCATTACTGTACCCTGAGGAACACCGGATGATACTTCTTCATCATAATAAAATTCACCATTTACCAATACCCGTTGAGTTCAACCCATTAAGAATGACTTAATGCAATTTTGAACATTTCCATTTATACCAAAATATATCAACTTATTTAACAGTCTGTTGTCTGGTACAACATAAAAAGCTTTACAAAAATCGAGAATAGCAATATCCACTTGTAGATTCTGATCATGTAATTTTGTAATGTCATTTGTTGTTAGTAACAGTTGAGTTTCACAAAAATGTTTCTTTCTAAAACCATGCTGAAAGGGAGATAGAATAATGTGGCCATCTAGATGTTGACGAATATGGGAACAAATCACATGTTCCATTATTTTTGAAACAATACATGTTAGTGATACAGGCCTGTAATTGCTTGGATCACATTTTACACCTTTCTTAAATATTGGTGTGATCCACTGCTTACACCATTCAGCTGGTACTTCCCCAGATTGCAACGATTTTCTGAACAAAAATGGTAAAAAAGGAGCTAGCTCAGAAGCAAATTCTTTCAATATTCTACCTGGAATCTTATCTGGCCCACTTGATTTACTAGGGTTTATATCCCTTAGTAACTTCTCAATACCCACCACATTAAATATGAGAGTATCAATATCTGGAAAATTAGGACCATCAAGTTTCATATTTCTATTAGGACAATCGGTGTCTTTAGTGAAAACTGATTTGAATTGCCTAGATAAAGTGGAGGCTTTACTGCTAGAATCAGAATAAAGTTGACCACCAATTTTTTTGAAACCACGCGTTGTCGTTTTTCGGAAACACCGTAAACGATACTGACTTTATTGGCGATATTTTGAAACAAACATGATTATTCTGCAACGGTATTCGTTTATTTTGGTGGATTTATAACACAGGATTTTTAAAACGTGCAAAGCAAATTGCTACGAAGTGTCATGGCGCCCGTGGTACCTCGCATCAACCGACGTAAACAGGGACGCGAACGGTAGACGCTAACGTAAACCGCTTCGCGATCGTTGTCTGGCTGTCTGCTAAGCGCATTGAAGACATGTTGCTAATTAAATGTAGCTGTCACATCATTAGAACACACATACGTGTACATATTCCGGTTTCGAATACAAAACTCGAAGGAATAACAACACCGTAGGTTACGCTGGCTTAAAGTCTGCGTTTCGTAGTTCTTACAAATTCTGTTCGATGACGTCATAATAATTGAACAAAATTGTCAGTGAAACAGCATCAGTGATTTAAACATTCATAGCTATTAATATGACTGCTTGTCTAATTTACTTTTGTTAACTTATATATTAAGCACTGCTGCATTAGAAACAACCAGTCATTAAAGGAAATAAAAACAAGGCATTAGCTAAAATCCGTTTTCCATGTGTACAGAAAGTTTAATATTGCATGTAACATTCGAGAACATTACAAAAATATAGAAAAATACATTTGTAGCATAAATTCGATTTTAAACCCGTCTGTGTAGCGATTCCTGCGGAAAATAAAATTTTAATGAGCTAGGCGATCACGTGGTATCTTAACGTCACACATGACTCATACTCGCAGCAGGCCGACCCTTTCTATGCATTCAGAGCATGTTTACATGGATAATGTTGGGGTCGAAACGAGCGTCAGAATGAGTTGTTATGCAATAATCCGATGTAATACAAACACTAGTCACCATAGAGGAACAAGCAGTTATCTTACGGTTACACATGAATTCAATTTTATTCAAAACAATGAATGCGAATGAGCCTACAACTTGTAGTACAAGTCGACTAGGTTTCGCCGAGCTTGGGCTCGTTTTCCGAATAATTATATCGAATGCAACCAACGGGAGATAATGTACACCAATATACATACATAGCAAACATATATCGTATCCAGCTACATAAAGTAACGTGTCAAATCTCATAATATCACTAGAATATTGATGTATGAAGGAGGAGTTGTACAAGTTATCATAACAACTGAAATCAGTCAGCGAATTTCTGCCGGCCCCGATAGCTCACTTGGTAAACGCGTTGGATTATTGGCGTTTGTTTTACAATCGGGCGACGCCGGTTCAATCCTGACAGCATGCAAACTATTGATTTTCTTTACACCTTTTTCGTTTATGTTTTCACGAAGTAATATAAACCAAATCATTTAGTATACTATGATGCACTGTTTGTAAATATTTTTATTATTTTTGTAGTAATTATTTATTCGCCACAAATGAAAATATGGTCATTATATATAACGATGTTTCTAAATTGTATTGATCCAGACAGATCACAATCTTTTTCACATATAGAATTACAATATATTACTGTACAATATATTTACAATTAATAAATTATATATCCATTACATTATATTTGTTTGGATAAATAAAATTTAGAAACATCGTTATATAATGACCATATTTTCATTTTTGTGGCGAATAAATAATTACTACAAAAATAAAAAGTATTTACAAACAGTGCATCATATTATACTAAATGATTTGGTTTATATTACTTCGTGAAAACATAAACAAAAAAAGTGTAAAGAAAATCAATAGTTTGCATGCTGACAGGATTGAACCGGCGTCGCCCGATTGTAAAATAAACGACAAGTAACCAACGCGCCTACCGACTTGTAGGCACATTCGCATTCATTGTTTTGAATAAAATTCGATTCATGTGGAACGGTAAGATAACTGCTTGTTCCTCTATGGTGACTAGTGTTTGTATTTCATCAGAATATTGCACAATAACTAATTCTGACGCTCGTTTCGACCCAAAAGCTATACTTGTAAACATGCTCTGAATGCATGGAAAGGGTCGGCCTGATGCGAGTGTGGGTCATAAGTGACGTCACATCTCGGCATCCCGAAAAGCGCGCCAAAAATATGCATATTCGAAAATGTCCGGATGTACAGCATTAAATGTGGAATTTCTAATTCATAGATTTTTTTGATTGTTTTTGGCTTGGTGGACATGGAAATAGATAGCAGGATGTAATATAACATGAATTCAAGCCATAGATGTTTTTATTCCCTTTAATGTTATTGTGTGAGAGGAATTATTTTATTATCTAAATTGATTATGTACAGTTGTTACTGTGTTGCAAATATTACACAAATAAATATTGTTAGTAAAGTTAACCACACAGTAAAACAGTATTATATAGATGCATAGATCATAACATTGTGATATTTTAAATATTTGACAGAATGTATTATTACTGAAAGTTAAATTTGAAATAAAATATTAGTTTTCTGAACAGAAATGGGCGTCTTTTTAACTTAAAACAGGAAATGCGTCATTTGACAATGAATTTGCCTTTTTCTGAAACAGAAAATACATCTTTTGAAAAAGAATTTGCCTTTTTTTGAAACATAATTTTGAAACAGCATTGAGACGGAATTGGCCTTTTTGAAACAGAAAATCAGTGTACCTATACATTCATGTATATTTATTATAATATTTAATTTACCAGTGTACCGTGTTATAATACATAAAGTTAGTATCTGGCCACATATTCATACATGTTTTAAATTTATTCATATTTCAAACGGACGTCTGTGGTCAATTTGGAATAAATTTGTACTGAAAACACAATTACACACATACACACACACAATTACTTGGCTCCTACTTTTTAAATTTGGCTCCTAAAAAAATGTAGGTAGGAGCCACTTGGCTCCTAGACAAAAAAGTTAACCTAGTGGGCTGAGTCAGAAGTCAAAGATATCTTCTATGCAGCACTGGCACATGTAGTTGAGCCTGTGCCTACTTTGGACAAGTTAATCCTACTTGGGGATTTCAATGCTCGAGTGGGGAATGACAAAGAATCCTGGCCTGATGCTATAGATACTTTTGGCATTGGGAAAATAAATGACAATGGATAACGTCTCCTAGAGCTTAGTGCTAAATTCCAACTATGTGTCGCTAACATCTACACACAATGTACAGCTAATCTCAAGGTATCCTGGATGCACCCAAGATCTAAGACATGGCATCAACTAGACCTTCTACTTGTTCGACGATGCAACTTAAACGGTGTCACCAAAACTAGATCATACCTCAGTGCAGACTGCGACATGGGTCATAGTCTTGTCATCTGAAATATGAAACTACTGCCGAAGTCCTTCCACAGTGGAAAAAAACATGGTCAACCAAGGGTTGATATAACCAAAACTTGTATCCAGCAACTGTCACTTGGCAGTGTTATCAAATTATAATAATTTGGACATTTTTGTAATAATACTACTGTACACCCTCTATTATATCTTTTGGATAGCCATTTTGTAAAAGTTAAATTTTTCTTTACCAATTTTTATCCCAGCCAAATTGACAAAAAGTCTCCCATATATTTAGCTAATCTAAATATTCTTAGCTGCTAACTAGATGACAAATCAATGGTTTATGGAAGAAAACAGAACAGATTTAACAATAGTCATTATTAGCCAGGCAATAGAATTTACCATTCACCAATATTTTATTAACGGTTATTTTCTATGAATAAATGAGCCATAAATCATCAGCTAGTATGAATTCAGATTACACTGCGAACATAGTCAACTGAAACATATTTAAATCTCTTCTTCACCAGCGAAAACAAACGGACATACAACCATCTGTTTACAAGGTTATCCCTGGATTTCAGCAGGCTGTACATGTGATTAATTTGTTATGGAGAATTACCAACTGCCATTACCAACTACAATCAAGAATAATATCCCAGCAATTTATTAGAATAATCTTGTTAAAGACACATAATTTAAATTGCATGCACACCGCTATTGTGATAGAAAGCATGATGTCACTAATGCCTATTCTTTTCACTTTACCAGTCACCAAATGGAGAATGTTGCTTTAGTTTGTATCGCCAAATTTGTTTTGCCACTGTAACTACTAAAAATGTCGCATTCGCATGATGCACTGTACAACATTATAGCAGTTGTTATAAGCATCAGGGCTGTAGGTGCTTATTGGTCAAGCACTGGGGGCATGTCTCAAAATGTCAGCCATCGGGAACTAAGATTTCACTGGAATCTGGCACTTAGAAAAGAAATTCGGAGTAAACCAGAAAAGCAGAGAATTTGCAACAAAACATGAGCACTGTTGACCAACGGGCAGCATCATTTTCACAAGAGAAGACGAACAGAACAACAGCATACCCTTCCTTGATACTACATTCACCACATAGGAAGATGGCAGCATGAAGTCAACAGTGTGTTGGAAGAAGACACACACTGACCAATACCTGAACTTTGCATCCCACCACCTCAAACACCAAAAGTTACGAGTACTCAGAACTCTAATGAACCGGTTGACATGATAACTTCGAATAGTGGGGACAAGAAGGAAGAGGAGAAACGCCTTAGAGGAGCCCTGAAAGTCTATGGCTATCTGTCTGGGGCCTTTAAAAAGGTGACGGATAGCAACAAGAACAACAATACTGAAAAAAGGACAAGACCTACAGAAAACAAGTAGTCATCCCATATGTGGAGGGAGTCTTGGAAAGAGTACATCTGAAGATGTAGGGGTAACAACAGCCATGCGTTCCCACACCACCCTCAGGTACCTGTTGGTACATCCTAAAGACAAAGTGGTGCCAGAAGAACAGGGCAAACTGGTGTACCAAAAACCATGCAAGAACTGTTGAATATATTGAGGAGACGGGAAGATTGTTCAAAACGAGACTTGAAGAACTCGGAAAGGATGTTGACAGCACAACAAAAGAGAAATACACGAGGAGCAGGAAAAACAGATTAATGTCGACCATCAATAAGTCCGCCCTCACAGACCACTCAACTACACAAAATCATATCATAGACTGAGAGTGAGCGAAAATAGTGGACAAGGAAGTCAACAAAAGAACACGACAAATAAAAGAAGCCATATGGATCAGAAAGGTCAGGTCGTGTGATCTATGTTGCTAATGTATTGCTGATGTTGAATAATTACAAACCACCAAGTTTTACCCAGGGTTCCTAATCTTGTTATTGTATGTACAATGTATTCAAAGGTATTTTGAATATATTGTTGGTGTAAACATGATGTATGCATGATTATTAGTAAATAACCAAACATGCACACACGCACACGCGTGCACGCACACACACACACACACACACACACACCCACATTTATACATGTATGGTATATCTCTCCTGGGTTACAGAGTTGTGTGCTGATGGCATGTGTGTAAACGGTGGGACATGTGAAGATACCATGGGTGGTGTCAAGTGCCACTGTAAACTTGGCTATGACGGACTGACCTGTGAAAATGGTGAGTAGTTTAGATAATTTGTTGATACTATAATTTTTATTAACTATTCGAGTTATGAACAATATGTGGAATACATTTTGCCTAATCAATTTTGTAAGACTCGGGAGCGTAGTCGGCTGAAGAGCTTACTGAAGCCATTCAGGTCATTGGCAATTTTTTGATAGCTGCATCTGGTTTATATTCAGAATGAGATAGTCATGATCCTTTAAATACAATTCTCAGTCCTTCCAATACATATCCTAGTCATATTGTTTGACCCATGGTGTGAATGATGCAGTGGTTCTTACCTTAGCTTTTCAGCGATTATTTTAAAACACTATTTTAATGTTCCCACCCAGTGGACAAAATGACATTGAAATTACATTGTTTCAGGTAACAATGTTTAACGAAGTTGGAAACTAGTTGGATTTGAAATTTCAATCTACACCAGGTTTCCACATTGTTTCGACGTCAGATTTAAATGCAGAGGCAATTTTGAATATTGGTTGGATTTAAAAGTTTTATCAACATCATGTTTTATTGATGTTTCAATGTCAGGTTTCAGTGTCGCAACAATGTTGAAAATGGGAAATATTTGAAAAATTGCACCAACGTCGTGTTTCTACATTGTTTCTACATCAGATACACATGCAGGCACGCACACACGCATGCACGCACGCACACACGCACACTTTTATCCATACGTCTCTCAAAAACACCCTATGTCCCTCCCATGTCCATCAGCTGACCCACCTCTGACACCAGCCCACCAACCCAGCTGCCTGCACCACCAGCACAAATTTCTATTTCTGTATTTCTCTCCTTCTGTAGACAGTTCTCCTTGTTCCTTCTTCCTTTTGTTTCCCTGCATCCATCTGTCTCTCATTCCTGTGTCAGTGTTGCTCCATGTGTGTCTAGTTTAGTCAGTCAGTCTTGTCATAATAAACAATAATGGAACAATATCTTAAATTTATTTTAAGACCAAAACCAGCATTTTAGGACCATTAGAGCCAAAGTTATGTCTACATGTGTGTTACAAGGTAACGCAAACTATTTGCCTTCTTTTATCGTTAACATGCAATAACTCAACAAATATTTCATTCAAAGGTTTGAAATTTGGCAATTGAAAATTGAAATGGGTCAAGAATATTTTATGAATACTATTTAGCTATGGAAGTCACTCAGGATTCATGCAGATATTTGGAATACATTGATGTAAAATTGGTGCTATGTAAAAACAACATGCACAAATAGACATTAAGACTATAGTATATGCATGTATGGCATCTCTCCTGGGTTACAGATGTTACGATGTGTAGTGGTGACGTCACGTGTGCTAACGGTGGGACATGTGAAGATACCATGAGTGGCTTCAAGTGCCACTGTAAAGATGGCTACAATGGACTGACGTGTGAAAATAGTGAGTAGTGTACAGAATTTATAAATACTATATTAACTATTTGACTTATGAACAATGTGTGGAATACATGTTGTGTAATCACTTTTATAAGACTGAGGAGCGTAGTCGGCGGAAGAGCTTACTGAAGCCATTCAGGTCTTTCGCAATTTTTTGATAGCTGCATCTGGTTTATATTCAGAATGAGATAGTCATGATCCTTTTAAATACAATTCTCAGTCCTTCCAATACACATGCAAGTCAAATTGTTTGGCCCATGGTGTGAATGATGGAACGGTTCTTGAAACAGATTTTCAGTGATTATTTTAATCACACTATTTTAATGTTCCCACCCAATGGACAAAATGACGATGATATTACATTGTTTCAGTGTCAGGTACTAATGTTGTAACGATGTTGGAAACTATAGATGGATGTGTAATTTTAATGAACATTAGGTTTTCACATTGTTTCGACGTCAGGTTTCAACGCAGAGGCAATTTTAAATATTGGTTGGATTTGAAAGTTTGATCAATATCATGTTTTATTAATGTTTCGACGTCTGGTTTCAGTGTCGCAACAATGTTGAAAATGAGATGTATTTGAAAATTGCACCAACGTTGTGTTTCTACATTGTTTCTACATCAGATGCACACGCAGGCTTGCACGCACGCACGCATACACACTCACTCACAGACACGCACACACGCTCACTTTTATCCATGCGTCTCTCACAAACACCCTATGTCCCTCCCATGTCCATCAGCTGACCCTCTCCCACCCCCGACACCAGTCCACCCACCCAGCTGCCTGCACCACCAGCACAAATTTCTACTTCTGTATTTCTCTCCTTCTGTAGACAGTTCTCCTTGTTCTTTCTTCCCTTTGTCTCTCATTCCTGTGTCAGTGTTGCTGCATGTGTGTCTAGTTTAGTCAGTCATTCAGTCTTCTCATAATCTTGTAGAACCAACAACCTGTTCTGAGGTCACCTGACAGCTTGTCGATGCATATACCCCAAAGAAAGCCTATTGTTTCCCGTTAAGGATTCATACATCAATATTGCTAGAGATTAAATTTGATCGGAATCGGATTTTACTCAATTTGTGTATACCAAGGTCAAAGTCACTGACCATGACTCCAAAATAGTATTCAACAACTATTGCATACATATGAATAGAACAATATCTTAGCTTTATCTTAAGGCGAACATTAGCATTTTAGCACCATACCTGCCAACGTTATATCAATTTATATATTATGAGGTAACATGAAATTGCGTAAACATGACCCAAAATGCACCTAAAATTACTCTCTAACTCAAGATCTTGTCAAGTCGTACTCTAATTTTTTGCAAGCAAGGTGTTGATATAAAGACCTGCCTAGAGATCAAATTTGATCAAAATCGGGATTTATTTATTTTTGGGTATATAATGTCAATGTCAATGACCTTTAAAACAAAATATTATTAAATTGTCATGTGAAATATATATATATTTGTGGATAGAACATTCTTAACATTATTTTAAGACCAAAACCAGCACTTTTGGACCACTAGACCCACAGTTATGTTTACATGTACAGGTAGCAAACTATTTGCCTTCTTTTATCATTAACATGCAATAATTAAAAAAATTATTGACTCAAATTTCATAAACATTTTAATGGGTCAACATTTTGTTGGCCTTTTCTTGCTTGATTTCATATGGAATGACCCAATTTGCTCTTTTGTGCAGGATATTCGTTCTGCTGGAGTGAGATGCCGTGTAAAAACGGTGGTACATGTATGGACCTACCCAATGATGAATACATGTGCATATGTCTAGAGATGTGTGGATGCTCAACAGAGAAGCCTTTCGGCAATTGTACAATAGGTGTGTCAATATATTCTTTTTCATCATGGAAGCATAATGGTATTAAATGTGGTTCTCCTTAGATGTGTGTTAATGTATCTAAGACTAGCACATTGAATTGATCTGCTGTTGTATTACTTTACTAAATTAGATTGATTCACCTTGTGGTAGTGACGTACTACATTAGGTGTTGTGTGCTTTGTAAGATAATTTAATCAGCTAGTTCGTCCTTACAGACAACACAACATATATGTTTGTACACATATATAATATGTGTACAAACGTTATAATAATAATGTCTGCTTCTGTTGTTATCATTTATAATGGAGAATTACTACTAATTGAGGTCATAATGGAAAAAAAGTTACAAATATTTTGCTTCCAGATGAAGCCAACATCTGTAAGCCTGAGAATATGAAGCTTCATCACGTTGCTCATCCATATGACTGCTCAAAGTACATTGACTGCAGTGGTCCGGGCGACACGTTTGTCAAAGAGGATTACGTCTGGCATTACGAGGAAAGGCTCGTGTATAATCCTGCGAATGGTTTGTCCGCAGAGCTGGGGGATGTCGGATGCGCTGCACTAGTTGGTAAGTTGAAACTGACACTGTTCCATATAGGCTAGATATGACCATAAGTGTGGTTTTATGTCAAAATTAAATATCACATACATCCTTTCAAGCCCTGTATGTAAATTGCATGGAGCTGTCACTAATCGTGTACGTATTCTATGGAAGAGATGCTAAAGTTCTACTTAATAATATTATTAGCAGCTGGTAGTTGATAATAGTTATTTACCGTTGAACCATTAAATATTTGAAGACTTTGACTTTAAGCCTGTGAAACATCATACTGTCTTGATCATGTCTCAGTATTTACATCAAGTGGCAACAATTACCGCAAATTCAAGTAATGCCCTTGGTTCAGCAGAATTGTACAGCTCAGTGAATATAATAGACGGTTAGGAGAAGTCAGATTTAGTTGTCATAAAATGTTGTCATGTACGCACACAGCAAGCAATGACATGTATATATTTAAAACTGTAAACATTCCATTACTAAACAAATTTGACTGGTAGTTCCTGATTTAGAGGTAACGAATACTTAAAATGATGTAATTTACGTCCTTATTTATTAATTTATTTTGCAAAATGATCATATGTTAATGAATCATTGCAAACCACTTAGCTATGGAAGTCATCCAGGATTCATGCAGATAGTTGGAATACATTGATGTAAAATTAGTGCTATGTAAAAACAACATCCACAAATAGACATTAAGACTATAGTATATGCATGTATGGTATCTCTCCTGGATTACAGATGTTATGATGTGTAGTGGTAGTGTCACGTGTGCTAACGGTGGGACATGTGAAGATACCATGAGTGGCTTCAAGTGCCACTGTAAAGATGGCTACAATGGACTGACCTGTGAAAATAGTGAGTAGTGTACAGAATTTATGAATATTATATTAACTATTTGACTTATGAACAATATGTGGAATACATGTTGTGTAATCACTTTTATAAGACTGAGGAGCATAGTCGGCGGAAGAGCTTACTGAAGCCATTCAGGTCTTTCGCAATTTTTTGATAGATGCATCTGGTTTATATTCAGAATGAGATAGTCATGATCCTTTTAAATACAATTCTCAGTCCTTCCAGTACACATGCTAGTCAAATTGTTTGGCCCATGGTGTGAATGATGGAACGGTTCTTGAAACAGATTTTCAGTGATTATTTTAATCACACTATTTTAATGTTCAAAATGACGATGATATTACATTGTTTCAGTGTCAGGTACTAATGTTGTACAAAATGGACAAAATGACGATGATATTACATTGTTTCAGTGTCAGGTACAAATGTTGTAACGATGTTGGAAACTATAGATGGATGTGTAATTTTAATCAACATTAGGTTTTCACATTGTTTCGACGTCAGGTTTCAATGCAGAGGCAATTTTAAATACTGGTTGGATTTGAAAGTTTGATCAATATCATGTTTTATTAATGTTTCGACGTCTGGTTTCAGTGTCGCAACAATGTTGAAAATGGGATGTATTTGAAAATTGCACCAACGTTGTGTTTCTACATTGCTTCTACATCAGATATACACGCAGGCTTGCACGCACGCACGCATGCACACTCACTCACAGACACGCACACACGCTCACTTTTATTCCTGCGTCTCTCACAAACACCCTATGTCCCTCCCATGTCCATCAGCTGACCCACTCCCACCCCCGACACCAGTCCACCCACCCAGCTGCCTGCACCACCAGCACAAATTTCTACTTCTGTATTTCTCTCCTTCTGTAGACAGTTCTCCTTGTTCTTTCTTCCCTTTGTCTCTCATTCCTGTGTCAGTGTTGCTGCATGTGTGTCTAGTTTAGTCAGTCTTTCAGTCTTCTCATAATCTTGTAGAACCAACAACCTGTTCTGAGGTCACCTGACAGCATGTCGATGCATATACCCCAAAGAAAGCCTATTGTTTCCCGTTAAGGATTCATACATCAATATTGCTAGTGATTAAATTTGATCGGAATCGGAGTTTACTCAATTTGTGTATACCAAGGTCAAAGTCAGTGACCATGACTCCAAAATAGTATTCAACTGCTATTGCATACATATGAATAGAACAATATCTTAGCTTTATCTTAAGACGAACAGTAGCATTTTAGCACCATACCTGCCAACGTTATATCAATTTATATATTATGAGGTAACATGAAATTGCGTAAACATGACCCAAAATGCACCTAAAATTTCTCTCTAACTCAAGATCTTGTCAAGTCGTACTCTAATTTTTTGTAAGCAAGGTGTTGATATAAAGACCTGCCTAGAGATCAAATTTGATCAAAATCGGGATTTATTTATTTTTGGGTATATAATGTCAATGTTAATGACCTTTAAAACAAAATATTATTAAATTGTCATGTGAAATATATATATATTTGTGGATAGAACATTGTCTTAACATTATTTTAAGACCAAAACCAGCACTTTAGGACCACTAGACCCACAGTTATGTTTACATGTACAGGTAGCAAACTATTTGCCTTCTTTTATCATTAACATGCAATAATTCAAAAAATAATTGACTCAAATTTCATAAAAATTTGAATGGGTCAACATTTTGTTGGCCTTTTCTTGCTTGATTTCATATGGAATGACCCAATTTGCTCTTTTGTGCAGGATATTCGTTCTGCTGTAATGAGATGCCGTGTAAAAACGGTGGTACATGTATGGACCTACCGAATGATGAATACATGTGCATATGTCTAGAGATGTGTGGATGCTCAACAGAGAAGCCTTTCGGCAATTGTACAATAGGTGTGTCAATATATTCTTTTTCATCATGGAAGCATAATGGTATTAAATGTGGTCCTCCTTAGATGTGTGTTAATGTATCTAAGACTAGCACATTGAATTGATCTGCTGTTGTATTACTTTAAACCACTCCTAATTAATTTGGCTTTTAGCCTAAACATGGAACGGAGTTATGCGTGTTTGCATTTAAGGAATTATTAAGGTTCTACACTGAACATGGTTCAGCTATGCACGTCGCGTTTTTAGATGCATCAAAGGCGTTTGATCGTGTCAACCGATATAAACTTTTAACGAAACTAGAACAACGAAATGTACCGAACTATATCTTAAGAGTACTCAGCAATTAATTCAATAATCAATGTGTATGCTTACGATGGGGAAATACCTACTCGGACTTCTTCTCGGTAGGCAATGGTGTTAAGCAAGGTGGGAAGTTATCCCCTTTGCTTTTTAACATTTATATGGATAATCTGAGTATACAACTGCACAAAAAACAAATCGGTTGTAGTCTTGGTAACATGGTTGTTAATCACCTTTTATACGCCGATGATCTACTTCAGTTTGCACCTTCTGCTAAAGGACTACAAACACTACTTGACATGTGTTACTCATATGGATGTGAGCATGACGTGCAATACAATGCGGGTAAATCCCTGGTCATGTACTTTGAATCTAGAATATCAAATCTGTCTAAAGAAATGACATTAGGAGGAAAGAAGCTAAACTTTGCCACCTCCTGTAAATATCTTGGACATGTCATTTCTAATAACTTGTCTGATGAGTCTGACATGCAAGCCAAAGTGAGACTTTTGTATGCCAAGAGTAATATGTGACGTCAAAAGTTCCACTTTTGTTCAACTGCTGTAAAAAAATAAGCTATTTACAGCGTATTTTGGTAATATCTATATGTGTCCGTTATGGGTGAACTTTAGAAAAGTTAATTTTCAGCAATTAGTTGTTGCATATAATAACTCTTTCAGAATATTGAACAATTTGCCCATGAGATGTAGAGCTAGCCACATGTTTGCTACAGCTAATGTCAGCTCGGGTAAATGTGTAATCAGAAAGGCTATTTTTAGTTTAATGAATAGGATTGACATGTCTTTGAATCCCATTATTTATAGCATTAAAACTAGCGACGTTTATTGTACTTCGAAACTGCGGCACCAGTGGGTCCGGGATTTATATAATTTTTAAACATATTGTTCTTATCGATGTATTTTTATATTTATTTACATACTTTTATTGATGTACTTGTATATATGGACATGATGATTGTCTGAAATAAATACATTATTATTATTATTATTACTTTACTAAATTAGATTGATTCACCTTGTGGTAGTGACGTACTACATTAGGTGTTGTGTGCTTTGTAAGATAATTTAATCAGCTAGTTCGTCCTTACAGACAACACAACATATATGTTTGTACACATATATAATATGTGTACTAACGTTATAATAATAATGTCTGCTTCTGTTGTTATCGTTTATAATGGAGAATTACCACTAATTGAGGTCATAATGGTAAAAAAGTTACAAATATTTTGCTTCCAGATGAAGCCAACATCTGTAAGCCTGAGAATATGAAGCTTCATCGCGTTGCTAATCCATATGACTGCTCAAAGTACATTGACTGCAGTGGTCCGGGCGACACGTTTGTCAAAGAGGATTACGTCTGGCATTACGAGGAAGGGCTCGTGTATAATCCTGCGAATGGTTTGTCCGCAGAGCTGGGGGATGTCGGATGCGCTGCACTAGTTGGTAAGTTCAAACCGACATTGTTCCATATAGGCTAGATATGACCATAAGTGTGGTTTTATGTCAAAATTAAATATCACATACATCCTTTCAAGCCCTGTATGTAAATTGCATGGAGCTGTCACTAATCGTGTACGTATTCTATGGAAGAGATGCTAAAGTTCTACTTAATAATATTATTAGCAGCTGGTAGTTAATAATAGTTATTTATCGTTGAACCATTAAATATTTGAAGACTTTGACTTTAAGCCTATGAAACATCATACTGTCTTGATCATGTCTCAGTATTTACATCAAGTGGCATCTATTACCGCAAATTCAAGTAATGCCATTGGTTCAGCAGAATGGTACAGCTCAGTGAATACAATAGATGGATAGGAGAAGTCAGATTTAGTTGTCATAAAATGTTGTCATGTACGCACACAGCAAGCAGTGACATGTATATATTTAAAACTGTAAACATTCCATTACTAAACAAATTTGACTGGTACTTCCTGATTTAAAGGTAACGAATACTTAAAATTATGTAATTTACGTCCTGATTTATTAATTTATTTTGCAAAATGATCATATGTTGATGAATAATTGCAAACCACTTAGCTATGGAAGTCATCCAGGATACATGCAGATAGTTGGAATACATTCATGTAAAATTAGTGCTATGTAAAAACAACATCCACAAATAGACATTAAGACTATAGTATATGCATGTATGGTATCTCTCCTGGATTACAGATGTTATGATGTGTAGTGGTGACGTCACGTGTGCTAACGGTGGGACATGTAAAGATACTATGAGTGGCTTCAAGTGCCACTGTAAAGATGGCTACAATGGACTGACCTGTGAAAATAGTGAGTAGTGTACAGAATTGATGAATACTATATTAACTATTTGACTTATGAACAATGTGTGGAATACATGTTGTGTAATCACTTTTATAAGACTGAGGAGCGTAGTCGGCGGAAGAGCTTACTGAAGCCATTCAGGTCTTTCGCAATTTTTTGATAGCTGCATCTGGTTTATATTCAGAATGAGATAGTCATGATCCTTTTAAATACAATTCTCAGTCCTTCCAATACACATGCAAGTCAAATTGTTTGGCCCATGGTGTGAATGATGGAACGGTTCTTGAAACAGATTTTCAGTGATTATTTTAATCACACTATTTTAATGTTCCCACCCAATGGACAAAATGACGATGATATTACATTGTTTCAGTGTCAGGTACTAATGTTGTAACGATGTTGGAAACTATAGATGGATGTGTAATTTTAATGAACATTAGGTTTTCACATTGTTTCGACGTCAGGTTTCAACGCAGAGGCAATTTTAAATATTGGTTGGATTTGAAAGTTTGATCAATATCATGTTTTATTAATGTTTCGACGTCTGGTTTCAGTGTCGCAACAATGTTGAAAATGGGATGTATTTGAAAATTGCACCAACGTTGTGTTTCTACATTGTTTCTACATCAGATACACACGCAGGCTTGCACGCACGCACGCATGCACACTCACTCACAGACACGCACACACGCTCACTTTTATCCATGCGTCTCTCACAAACACCCTATGTCCCTCCCATGTCCATCAGCTGACCCTCTCCCACCCCCGACAACAGTCCACCTACCCAGCTGCCTGCACCACCAGCACACGTTTCTACTTCTGTATTTCTCTCCTTCTGTAGACAGTTCTCCTTGTTCTTTCTTCCCTTTGTCTCTCACTCCTGTGTCAGTGTTGCTGCATGTGTGTCTAGTTTAGTCAGTCATTCAGTCTTCTCATAATCTTGTAGAACCAACAACCTGTTCTGAGGTCACCTGACAGCATGTCGATGCATATACACCAAAGAAAGCCTATTGTTTCCCGTTAAGGATTCATACATCAATATTGCTAGAGATTAAATTTGATCGGAATCGGAGTTTAATCAATTTGTGTATACCAAGGTCAAAGTCAGTGACCATGACTCCAAAATAGTATTCAACTGCTATTGCATACATATGAATAGAACAATATCTTAGCTTTATCTTAAGACGAACATTAGCATTTTAGCACCATACCTGCCAACGTTATATCAATTTATATATTATGAGGTAACATGAAATTGCGTAAACATGACCCAAAATGCACCTAAAATTACTCTCTAACTCAAGATCTTGTCAAGTCGTACTCTAATTTTTTTTAAGCAAGGTGTTGATATAAAGACCTGCCTAGAGATCAAATTTGATCAAAATCGGGATTTATTTATTTTTGGGTATATAATGTCAATGTCAATGACCTTTAAAACAAAATATTATTAAATTGTCATGTGAAATATATATATATTTGTGGATAGAACATTGTCTTAACATTATTTTAAGACCAAAACCAGCACTTTAGGACCACTAGACCCACAGTTATGTTTACATGTACAGGTAGCAAACTATTTGCCTTCTTTTATCATTAACATGCAATAATTCAAAAAATAATTGACTCAAATTTCATAAAAATTTGAATGGGTCAACATTTTGTTGGCCTTTTCTTGCTTGATTTCATATGGAATGACCCAATTTGCTCTTTTGTGCAGGATATTCGTTCTGCTGGAATGAGATGCCGTGTAAAAACGGTGGTACATGTATGGACCTACCCAATGATGAATACATGTGCATATGTCTAGAGATGTGTGGATGCTCAACAGAGAAGCCTTTCGGCAATTGTACAATAGGTGTGTCAATATATTCTTTTTCATCATGGAAGCATAATGGTATTAAATGTGGTTCTCCTTAGATGTGTGTTAATGTATCTAAGACTAGCACATTGAATTGATCTGCTGTTGTATTACTTTAAACCACTCCTAATCAATTTGGCTTTTAGCCTAAACATGGAACGGAGTTATGCGTGTTTGCATTTAAGGAATTATTAAGGTTCTACACTGAACATGGTTCAGCTATGCACGTCGCGTTTTTAGATGCATCAAAGGCGTTTGATCGTGTCAACCGATATAAACTTTTAACGAAACTAGAACAACGAAATGTACCGAACTATATCTTAAGAGTACTCAGCAATTAATTCAATAATCAATGTGTATGCTTACGATGGGGAAATACCTACTCGGACTTCTTCTCGGTAGGCAATGGTGTTAAGCAAGGTGGGAAGTTATCCCCTTTGCTTTTTAACATTTATATGGATAATCTGAGTATACAACTGCACAAAAAACAAATCGGTTGTAGTCTTGGTAACATGGTTGTTAATCACCTTATATACGCCGATGATCTACTTCAGTTTGCACCTTCTGCTAAAGGACTACAAACACTACTTGACTTGTGTTACTCATATGGATGTGAGCATGACGTGCAATACAATGCGGGTAAATCCCTGGTCATGTACTTTGAATCTAGAATATCAAATCTGTCTAAAGAAATGACATTAGGAGGAAAGAAGCTAAACTTTGCCACCTCCTGTAAATATCTTGGACATGTCATTTCTAATAACTTGTCTGATGAGTCTGACATGCAAGCCAAAGTGAGACTTTTGTATGCCAAGAGTAATATGTGACGTCAAAAGTTCCACTTTTGTTCAACTGCTGTAAAAAAATAAGCTATTTACAGCGTATTTTGGTAATATCTATATGTGTCCGTTATGGGTGAACTTTAGAAAAGTTAATTTTCAGCAATTCGTTGTTGCATATAATAACTCTTTCAAAATATTGAACAATTTGCCCATGAGATGTAGCGCTAGCCACATGTTTGCTACAGCTAATGTCAGCTCGGGTAAATGTGTAATCAGAAAGGCTATTTTTAGTTTAATGAATAGGATTGACATGTCTTTGAATCCCATTATTTATAGCATTAAAACTAGCGACGTTTATTGTACTTCGAAACTGCGGCACCAGTGGGTCCGGGATTTATATAATTTTTAAACATATTGTTCTTATCGATGTATTTTTATATTTATTTACATACTTTTATTGATGTACTTGTATATATGGACATGATGATTGTCTGAAATAAATACATTATTATTATTATTATTACTTTACTAAATTAGATTGATTCACCTTGTGGTAGTGACGTACTACATTAGGTGTTGTGTGCTTTGTAAGATAATTTAATCAGCTAGTTCGTCCTTACAGACAACACAACATATATGTTTGTACACATATATAATATGTGTACTAACGTTATAATAATAATGTCTGCTTCTGTTGTTATCGTTTATAATGGAGAATTACCACTAATTGAGGTCATAATGGTAAAAAAGTTACAAATATTTTGCTTCCAGATGAAGCCAACATCTGTAAGCCTGAGAATATGAAGCTTCATCGCGTTGCTCATCCATATGACTGCTCAAAGTACATTGACTGCAGTGGTCCGGGCGACACGTTTGTCAAAGAGGATTACGTCTGGCATTACGAGGAAGGGCTCGTGTATAATCCTGCGAATGGTTTGTCCGCAGAGCTGGGGGATGTCGGATGCGCTGCACTAGTTGGTAAGTTCAAACCGACATTGTTCCATATAGGCTAGATATGACCATAAGTGTGGTTTTATGTCAAAATTAAATATCACATACATCCTTTCAAGCCCTGTATGTAAATTGCATGGAGCTGTCACTAATCGTGTACGTATTCTATGGAAGAGATGCTAAAGTTCTACTTAATAATATTATTAGCAGCTGGTAGTTAATAATAGTTATTTATCGTTGAACCATTAAATATTTGAAGACTTTGACTTTAAGCCTGTGAAACATCATGCTGTCTTGATCATGTCTCAGTATTTACATCAAGTGGCATCTATTACCGCAAATTCAAGTAATGCCATTGGTTCAGCAGAATGGTACAGCTCAGTGAATACAATAGATGGATAGGAGAAGTCAGATTTAGTTGTCATAAAATGTTGTCATGTACGCACACAGCAAGCAGTGACATGTATATATTTAAAACTGTAAACATTCCATTACTAAACAAATTTGACTGGTAGTTCCTGATTTAGAGGTAACGAATACTTAAAATGATGTAATTTACGTCCTTATTTATTAATTTATTTTGCAAAATGATCATATGTTGATGAATAATTGCAAACCACTTAGCTATGGAAGTCATCCAGGATACATGCAGATAGTTGGAATACATTGATGTAAAATTAGTGCAATGTAAAAACAACATCCACAAATATACATTAAGACTATAGTATATGCATGTATGGTATTTCTCCTGGGTTACAGATGTTATGATGTGTAGTGGTGACGTCACGTGTGCTAACGGTGGGACATGTGAAGATACCATGAGTGGCTTCAAGTGCCACTGTAAAGATGGCTACAATGGACTGACCTGTGAAAATAGTGAGTAGTGTACAGAATTGATGAATAGTATATTAACTATTTGACTTATGAACAATGTGTGGAATACATGTTGTCTAATCACTTTTATAAGACTGAGGAGCGTAGTCGGCGGAAGAGCTTACTGAAGCCATTCAGGTCTTTCGCAATTTTTTGATAGCTGCATCTGGTTTATATTCAGAATGAGATAGTCATGATCCTTTTAAATACAATTCTCAGTCCTTCCAATACACATGCAAGTCAAATTGTTTGGCCCATGGTGTGAATGATGGAACGGTTCTTGAAACAGATTTTCAGTGATTATTTTAATCACACTATTTTAATGTTCCCACCCAATGGACAAAATGACGATGATATTACATTGTTTCAGTGTCAGGTACTAATGTTGTAACGATGTTGGAAACTATAGATGGATGTGTAATTTTAATCAACATTAGGTTTTCACATTGTTTCGACGTCAGGTTTCAATGCAGAGGCAATTTTAAATACTGGTTGGATTTGAAAGTTTGATCAATATCATGTTTTATTAATGTTTCGACGTCTGGTTTCAGTGTCGCAACAATGTTGAAAATGGGATGTATTTGAAAATTGCACCAACGTTGTGTTTCTACATTGTTTCTACATCAGATACACATGCAGGCTTGCACGCACGCACGCGTGCACACTCACTCACAGACACGCACACACGCTCACTTTTATTCATGCGTCTCTCACAAACACCCTATGTCCCTCCCATGTCCATCAGCTGACCCTCTCCCACCCCCGACACCAGTCCACCCACCCAGCTGCCTGCACCACCAGCACAAATTTCTACTTCTGTATTTCTCTCCTTCTGTAGACAGTTCTCCTTGTTCTTTCTTCCCTTTGTCTCTCATTCCTGTGTCAGTGTTGCTGCATGTGTGTCTAGTTTAGTCAGTCATTCAGTCTTCTCATAATCTTGTAGAACCAACAACCTGTTCTGAGGTCACCTGACAGCATGTCGATGCATATACCCCAAAGAAAGCCTATTGTTTCCCGTTAAGGATTCATACATCAATATTGCTAGAGATTAAATTTGATCGGAATCGGAGTTTAATCAATTTGTGTATACCAAGGTCAAAGTCAGTGACCATGACTCCAAAATAGTATTCAACTGCTATTGCATACATATGAATAGAACAATATCTTAGCTTTATCTTAAGACGAACATTAGCATTTTAGCACCATACCTGCCAACGTTATATCAATTTATATATTATGAGGTAACATGAAATTGCGTAAACATGACCCAAAATGCACCTAAAATTACTCTCTAACTCAAGATCTTGTCAAGTCGTACTCTAATTTTTTGCAAGCAAGGTGTTGATATAAGGACCTGCCTAGAGATCAAATTTGATCAAAATCGGGATTTATTTATTTTTGGGTATATTATGTCAATGTCAATGACCTTTAAAACAAAATATTATTAAATTGTCATGTGAAATATATATATATATTTGTGGATAGAACATTGTCTTAAAATTATTTTAAGACCAAAACCAGCACTTTAGGACCACTAGACCCACAGTTATGTTTACATGTACAGGTAGCAAACTATTTGCCTTCTTTTATCATTAACATGCAATAATTCAAAAAATAATTGACTCAAATTTCATAAAAATTTGAATGGGTCAACATTTTGTTGGCCTTTTCTTGCTTGATTTCATATGGAATGACCCAATTTGCTCTTTTGTGCAGGATATTCGTTCTGCTGGAGTGAGATGCCGTGTAAAAACGGTGGTACATGTATGGACCTACCCAATGATGAATACATGTGCATATGTCTAGAGATGTGTGGATGCTCAACAGAGAAGCCTTTCGGCAATTGTACAATAGGTGTGTCAATATATTCTTTTTCATCATGGAAGCATAATGGTATTAAATGTGGTTCTCCTTAGATGTGTGTTAATGTATCTAAGACTAGCACATTGAATTGATCTGCTGTTGTATTACTTTAAACCACTCCTAATCAATTTGGCTTTAAGCCTAAACATGGAACGGAGTTATGCGTGTTTGCATTTAAGGAATTATTAAGGTTCTACACTGAACATGGTTCAGCTATGCACGTCGCGTTTTTAGATGCATCAAAGGCGTTTGATCGTGTCAACCGATATAAACTTTTAACGAAACTAGAACAACGAAATGTACCGAACTATATCTTAAGAGTACTCAGCAATTAATTCAATAATCAATGTGTATGCTTACGATGGGGAAATACCTACTCGGACTTCTTCTCGGTAGGCAATGGTGTTAAGCAAGGTGGGAAGTTATCCCCTTTGCTTTTTAACATTTATATGGATAATCTGAGTATACAACTGCACAAAAAACAAATCGGTTGTAGTCTTGGTAACATGGTTGTTAATCACCTTATATACGCCGATGATCTACTTCTGTTTGCACCTTCTGCTAAAGGACTACAAACACTACTTGACATGTGTTACTCATATGGATGTGAGCATGACGTGCAATACAATGCGGGTAAATCCCTGGTCATGTACTTTGAATCTAGAATGTCAAATCTGTCTAAAGAAATGACATTAGGAGGAAAGAAGCTAAACTTTGCCACCTCCTGTAAATATCTTGGACATGTCATTTCTAATAACTTGTCTGATGAGTCTGACATGCAAGCCAAAGTGAGACTTTTGTATGCCAAGAGTAATATGTTACGTCAAAAGTTCCACTTTTGTTCAACTGCTGTAAAAAATAAGCTATTTACAGCGTATTTTGGTAATATCTATATGTGTGCGTTATGGGTGAACTTCAGAAAAGTTAATTTTTAGCAATTCGTTGTTGCATATAATTACTCTTTCAGAATATTGAACAATTTGCCCATGAGATGTAGCGCTAGCCACATGTTTGCTACAGCTAATGTCAGCTCGGGTAAATGTGTAATCAGAAAGGCTATTTTTAGTTTAATGAATAGGATTGACATGTCTTTGAATCCCATTATTTATAGCATTAAAACTAGCGACGTTTATTGTACTTCGAAACTGCGGCACCAGTGGGTCCGGGATTTATATAATTTTTAAACATATTGTTCTTATCGATGTATTTTTATATTTATTTACATACTTTTATTGATGTACTTGTATATATGGACATGATGATTGTCTGAAATAAATAAATTATTATTATTATTATTACTTTACTAAATTAGATTGATTCACCTTGTGGTAGTGACGTACTACATTAGGTGTTGTGTGCTTTGTAAGATAATTTAATCAGCTAGTTCGTCCTTACAGACAACACAACATATATGTTTGTACACATATATAATATGTGTACGAACGTTATAATAATAATGTCTGCTTCTGTTGTTATCATTTATAATGGAGAATTACCACTAATTGAGGTCATAATGGTAACAAAGTTACAAATATTTTGCTTCCAGATGAAGCCAACATCTGTAAGCCTGAGAATATGAAGCTTCATCACGTTGCTCATCCATATGACTGCTCAAAGTACATTGACTGCAGTGGTCCGGGCGACACGTTTGTCAAAGAGGATTACGTCTGGCATTACGAGGAAGGGCTCGTGTATAATCCTGCGAATGGTTTGTCCGCAGAGCTGGGGGATGTCGGATGCGCTGCACTAGTTGGTAAGTTGAAACTGACACTGTTCCATATAGGCTAGATATGACCATAAGTGTGGTTTTATGTCAAAATTAAATATCACATACATCCTTTCAAGCCCTGTATGTAAATTGCATGGAGCTGTCACTAATCGTGTACGTATTCTATGGAAGAGATGCTAAAGTTCTACTTAATAATATTATTAGCAGCTGGTAGTTGATAATAGTTATTTACCGTTGAACCATTAAATATTTGAAGACTTTGACTTGAAGCCTGTGAAACATCATACTGTCTTGATCATGTCTCAGTATTTACACCAAGTGGCAACTATTACCGCAAATTCAAGTAATGCCATTGGTTCAGCAGAATGGTACAGCTCAGTGAATACAATAGATGGATAGGAGAAGTCAGATTTAGTTGTCATAAAATGTTGTCATGTACGCACACAGCAAGCAGTGACATGTATATATTTAAAACTGTAAACATTCCATTACTAAACAAATTTGACTGGTAGTTCCTGATTTAGAGGTAACGAATACTTAAAATGATATAATTTACGTCCTTATGTATTAATTTATTTTGCAAAATGATCATATGTTGATGAATAATTGCAAACCACTTAGCTATGGAAGTCATCCAGGATACATGCAGATAGTTGGAATACATTGATGTAAAATTAGTGCAATGTAAAAACAACATCCACAAATATACATTAAGACTATAGTATATGCATGTATGGTATTTCTCCTGGGTTACAGATGTTATGATGTGTAGTGGTGACGTCACGTGTGCTAACGGTGGGACATGTGAAGATACCATGAGTGGCTTCAAGTGCCACTGTAAAGATGGCTACAATGGACTGACCTGTGAAAATAGTGAGTAGTGTACAGAATTGATGAATACTATATTAACTATTTGACTTATGAACAATGTGTGGAATACATGTTGTCTAATCACTTTTATAAGACTGAGGAGCGTAGTCGGCGGAAGAGCTTACTGAAGCCATTCAGGTCTTTCGCAATTTTTTGATAGCTGCATCTGGTTTATATTCAGAATGAGATAGTCATGATCCTTTTAAATACAATTCTCAGTCCTTCCAATACACATGCAAGTCAAATTGTTTGGCCCATGGTGTGAATGATGGAACGGTTCTTGAAACAGATTTTCAGTGATTATTTTAATCACACTATTTTAATGTTCCCACCCAATGGACAAAATGACGATGATATTACATTGTTTCAGTGTCAGGTACTAATGTTGTAACGATGTTGGAAACTATAGATGGATGTGTAATTTTAATCAACATTAGGTTTTCACATTGTTTCGACGTCAGGTTTCAATGCAGAGGCAATTTTAAATACTGGTTGGATTTGAAAGTTTGATCAATATCATGTTTTATTAATGTTTCGACGTCTGGTTTCAGTGTCGCAACAATGTTGAAAATGGGATGTATTTGAAAATTGCACCAACGTTGTGTTTCTACATTGTTTCTACATCAGATACACATGCAGGCTTGCACGCACGCACGCGTGCACACTCACTCACAGACACGCACACACGCTCACTTTTATTCATGCGTCTCTCACAAACACCCTATGTCCCTCCCATGTCCATCAGCTGACCCTCTCCCACCCCCGACACCAGTCCACCCACCCAGCTGCCTGCACCACCAGCACAAATTTCTACTTCTGTATTTCTCTCCTTCTGTAGACAGTTCTCCTTGTTCTTTCTTCCCTTTGTCTCTCATTCCTGTGTCAGTGTTGCTGCATGTGTGTCTAGTTTAGTCAGTCATTCAGTCTTCTCATAATCTTGTAGAACCAACAACCTGTTCTGAGGTCACCTGACAGCATGTCGATGCATATACCCCAAAGAAAGCCTATTGTTTCCCGTTAAGGATTCATACATCAATATTGCTAGAGATTAAATTTGATCGGAATCGGAGTTTAATCAATTTGTGTATACCAAGGTCAAAGTCAGTGACCATGACTCCAAAATAGTATTCAACTGCTATTGCATACATATGAATAGAACAATATCTTAGCTTTATCTTAAGACGAACATTAGCATTTTAGCACCATACCTGCCAACGTTATATCAATTTATATATTATGAGGTAACATGAAATTGCGTAAACATGACCCAAAATGCACCTAAAATTACTCTCTAACTCAAGATCTTGTCAAGTCGTACTCTAATTTTTTGCAAGCAAGGTGTTGATATAAGGACCTGCCTAGAGATCAAATTTGATCAAAATCGGGATTTATTTATTTTTGGGTATATTATGTCAATGTCAATGACCTTTAAAACAAAATATTATTAAATTGTCATGTGAAATATATATATATATTTGTGGATAGAACATTGTCTTAAAATTATTTTAAGACCAAAACCAGCACTTTAGGACCACTAGACCCACAGTTATGTTTACATGTACAGGTAGCAAACTATTTGCCTTCTTTTATCATTAACATGCAATAATTCAAAAAATAATTGACTCAAATTTCATAAAAATTTGAATGGGTCAACATTTTGTTGGCCTTTTCTTGCTTGATTTCATATGGAATGACCCAATTTGCTCTTTTGTGCAGGATATTCGTTCTGCTGGAGTGAGATGCCGTGTAAAAACGGTGGTACATGTATGGACCTACCCAATGATGAATACATGTGCATATGTCTAGAGATGTGTGGATGCTCAACAGAGAAGCCTTTCGGCAATTGTACAATAGGTGTGTCAATATATTCTTTTTCATCATGGAAGCATAATGGTATTAAATGTGGTTCTCCTTAGATGTGTGTTAATGTATCTAAGACTAGCACATTGAATTGATCTGCTGTTGTATTACTTTAAACCACTCCTAATCAATTTGGCTTTAAGCCTAAACATGGAACGGAGTTATGCGTGTTTGCATTTAAGGAATTATTAAGGTTCTACACTGAACATGGTTCAGCTATGCACGTCGCGTTTTTAGATGCATCAAAGGCGTTTGATCGTGTCAACCGATATAAACTTTTAACGAAACTAGAACAACGAAATGTACCGAACTATATCTTAAGAGTACTCAGCAATTAATTCAATAATCAATGTGTATGCTTACGATGGGGAAATACCTACTCGGACTTCTTCTCGGTAGGCAATGGTGTTAAGCAAGGTGGGAAGTTATCCCCTTTGCTTTTTAACATTTATATGGATAATCTGAGTATACAACTGCACAAAAAACAAATCGGTTGTAGTCTTGGTAACATGGTTGTTAATCACCTTATATACGCCGATGATCTACTTCTGTTTGCACCTTCTGCTAAAGGACTACAAACACTACTTGACATGTGTTACTCATATGGATGTGAGCATGACGTGCAATACAATGCGGGTAAATCCCTGGTCATGTACTTTGAATCTAGAATGTCAAATCTGTCTAAAGAAATGACATTAGGAGGAAAGAAGCTAAACTTTGCCACCTCCTGTAAATATCTTGGACATGTCATTTCTAATAACTTGTCTGATGAGTCTGACATGCAAGCCAAAGTGAGACTTTTGTATGCCAAGAGTAATATGTTACGTCAAAAGTTCCACTTTTGTTCAACTGCTGTAAAAAATAAGCTATTTACAGCGTATTTTGGTAATATCTATATGTGTGCGTTATGGGTGAACTTCAGAAAAGTTAATTTTTAGCAATTCGTTGTTGCATATAATTACTCTTTCAGAATATTGAACAATTTGCCCATGAGATGTAGCGCTAGCCACATGTTTGCTACAGCTAATGTCAGCTCGGGTAAATGTGTAATCAGAAAGGCTATTTTTAGTTTAATGAATAGGATTGACATGTCTTTGAATCCCATTATTTATAGCATTAAAACTAGCGACGTTTATTGTACTTCGAAACTGCGGCACCAGTGGGTCCGGGATTTATATAATTTTTAAACATATTGTTCTTATCGATGTATTTTTATATTTATTTACATACTTTTATTGATGTACTTGTATATATGGACATGATGATTGTCTGAAATAAATAAATTATTATTATTATTATTACTTTACTAAATTAGATTGATTCACCTTGTGGTAGTGACGTACTACATTAGGTGTTGTGTGCTTTGTAAGATAATTTAATCAGCTAGTTCGTCCTTACAGACAACACAACATATATGTTTGTACACATATATAATATGTGTACGAACGTTATAATAATAATGTCTGCTTCTGTTGTTATCATTTATAATGGAGAATTACCACTAATTGAGGTCATAATGGTAACAAAGTTACAAATATTTTGCTTCCAGATGAAGCCAACATCTGTAAGCCTGAGAATATGAAGCTTCATCACGTTGCTCATCCATATGACTGCTCAAAGTACATTGACTGCAGTGGTCCGGGCGACACGTTTGTCAAAGAGGATTACGTCTGGCATTACGAGGAAGGGCTCGTGTATAATCCTGCGAATGGTTTGTCCGCAGAGCTGGGGGATGTCGGATGCGCTGCACTAGTTGGTAAGTTGAAACTGACACTGTTCCATATAGGCTAGATATGACCATAAGTGTGGTTTTATGTCAAAATTAAATATCACATACATCCTTTCAAGCCCTGTATGTAAATTGCATGGAGCTGTCACTAATCGTGTACGTATTCTATGGAAGAGATGCTAAAGTTCTACTTAATAATATTATTAGCAGCTGGTAGTTGATAATAGTTATTTACCGTTGAACCATTAAATATTTGAAGACTTTGACTTGAAGCCTGTGAAACATCATACTGTCTTGATCATGTCTCAGTATTTACATCAAGTGGCAACTATTACCGCAAATTCAAGTAATGCCATTGGTTCAGCAGAATGGTACAGCTCAGTGAATACAATAGATGGATAGGAGAAGTCAGATTTAGTTGTCATAAAATGTTGTCATGTACGCACACAGCAAGCAGTGACATGTATATATTTAAAACTGTAAACATTCCATTACTAAACAAATTTGACTGGTAGTTCCTGATTTAGAGGTAACGAATACTTAAAATGATGTAATTTACGTCCTTATTTATTAATTTATTTTGCAAAATGATCATATGTTGATGAATAATTGCAAACCACTTAGCTATGGAAGTCATCCAGGATACATGCAGATAGTTGGAATACATTGATGTAAAATTAGTGCAATGTAAAAACAACATCCACAAATATACATTAAGACTATAGTATATGCAAGTATGGTATTTCTCCTGGGTTACAGATGTTATGATGTGTAGTGGTGACGTCACGTGTGCTAACGGTGGGACATGTGAAGGTACCATGAGTGGCTTCAAGTGCCACTGTAAAGATGGCTACAATGGACTGACCTGTGAAAATAGTGAGTAGTGTACAGAATTGATGAATACTATATTAACTATTTGACTTATGAACAATGTGTGGAATACATGTTGTCTAATCACTTTTATAAGACTGAGGAGCGTAGTCGGCGGAAGAGCTTACTGAAGCCATTCAGGTCTTTCGCAATTTTTTGATAGCTGCATCTGGTTTATATTCAGAATGAGATAGTCATGATCCTTTTAAAAACAATTCTCAGTCCTTCCAATACACATGCAAGTCAAATTGTTTGGCCCATGGTGTGAATGATGGAACGGTTCTTGAAACAGATTTTCAGTGATTATTTTAATCACACTATTTTAATGTTCCCACCCAATGGACAAAATGACGATGATATTACATTGTTTCAGTGTCAGGTACTAATGTTGTAACGATGTTGGAAACTATAGATGGATGTGTAATTTTAATCAACATTAGGTTTTCACATTGTTTCGACGTCAGGTTTCAATGCAGAGGCAATTTTAAATACTGGTTGGATTTGAAAGTTTGATCAATATCATGTTTTATTAATGTTTCGACGTCTGGTTTCAGTGTCGCAACAATGTTGAAAATGGGATGTATTTGAAAATTGCACCAACGTTGTGTTTCTACATTGTTTCTACATCAGATACACACGCAGGCTTGCACGCACGCACGCGTGCACACTCACTCACAGACACGCACACACGCTCACTTTTATCCATGCGTCTCTCACAAACACCCTATGTCCCTCCCATGTCCATCAGCTGACCCTCTCCCACCCCCGACACCAGTCCACCCACCCAGCTGCCTGCACCACCAGCACAAATTTCTACTTCTGTATTTCTCTCCTTCTGTAGACAGTTCTCCTTGTTCTTTCTTCCCTTTGTCTCTCATTCCTGTGTCAGTGTTGCTGCATGTGTGTCTAGTTTAGTCAGTCATTCAGTGTTCTCATAATCTTGTAGAACCAACAACCTGTTCTGAGGTCACCTGACAGCATGTCGATGCATATACCCCAAAGAAAGCCTATTGTTTCCCGTTAAGGATTCATACATCAATATTGCTAGAGATTAAATTTGATCGGAATCGGAGTTTAATCAATTTGTGTATACCAAGGTCAAAGTCAGTGACCATGACTCCAAAATAGTATTCAACTGCTATTGCATACATATGAATAGAACAATATCTTAGCTTTATCTTAAGACGAACATTAGCATTTTAGCACCATACCTGCCAACGTTATATCAATTTATATATTATGAGGTAACATGAAATTGCGTAAACATGACCCAAAATGCACCTAAAATTACTCTCTAACTCAAGATCTTGTCAAGTCGTACTCTAATTTTTTGCAAGCAAGGTGTTGATATAAGGACCTGCCTAGAGATCAAATTTGATCAAAATCGGGATTTATTTATTTTTGGGTATATTATGTCAATGTCAATGACCTTTAAAACAAAATATTATTAAATTGTCATGTGAAATATATATATATATTTGTGGATAGAACATTGTCTTAAAATTATTTTAAGACCAAAACCAGCACTTTAGGACCACTAGACCCACAGTTATGTTTACATGTACAGGTAGCAAACTATTTGCCTTCTTTTATCATTAACATGCAATAATTCAAAAAATAATTGACTCAAATTTCATAAAAATTTGAATGGGTCAACATTTTGTTGGCCTTTTCTTGCTTGATTTCATATGGAATGACCCAATTTGCTCTTTTGTGCAGGATATTCGTTCTGCTGGAGTGAGATGCCGTGTAAAAACGGTGGTACATGTATGGACCTACCCAATGATGAATACATGTGCATATGTCTAGAGATGTGTGGATGCTCAACAGAGAAGCCTTTCGGCAATTGTACAATAGGTGTGTCAATATATTCTTTTTCATCATGGAAGCATAATGGTATTAAATGTGGTTCTCCTTAGATGTGTGTTAATGTATCTAAGACTAGCACATTGAATTGATCTGCTGTTGTATTACTTTAAACCACTCCTAATCAATTTGGCTTTAAGCCTAAACATGGAACGGAGTTATGCGTGTTTGCATTTAAGGAATTATTAAGGTTCTACACTGAACATGGTTCAGCTATGCACGTCGCGTTTTTAGATGCATCAAAGGCGTTTGATCGTGTCAACCGATATAAACTTTTAACGAAACTAGAACAACGAAATGTACCGAACTATATCTTAAGAGTACTCAGCAATTAATTCAATAATCAATGTGTATGCTTACGATGGGGACATACCTACTCGGACTTCTTCTCGGTAGGCAATGGTGTTAAGCAAGGTGGGAAGTTATCCCCTTTGCTTTTTAACATTTATATGGATAATCTGAGTATACAACTGCACAAAAAACAAATCGGTTGTAGTCTTGGTAACATGGTTGTTAATCACCTTATATACGCCGATGATCTACTTCTGTTTGCACCTTCTGCTAAAGGACTACAAACACTACTTGACATGTGTTACTCATATGGATGTGAGCATGACGTGCAATACAATGCGGGTAAATCCCTGGTCATGTACTTTGAATCTAGAATGTCAAATCTGTCTAAAGAAATGACATTAGGAGGAAAGAAGCTAAACTTTGCCACCTCCTGTAAATATCTTGGACATGTCATTTCTAATAACTTGTCTGATGAGTCTGACATGCAAGCCAAAGTGAGACTTTTGTATGCCAAGAGTAATATGTTACGTCAAAAGTTCCACTTTTGTTCAACTGCTGTAAAAAATAAGCTATTTACAGCGTATTTTGGTAATATCTATATGTGTGCGTTATGGGTGAACTTCAGAAAAGTTAATTTTTAGCAATTCGTTGTTGCATATAATAACTCTTTCAGAATATTGAACAATTAGCCCATGAGATGTAGCGCTAGCCACATGTTTGCTACAGCTAATGTCAGCTCGGGTAAATGTGTAATCAGAAAGGCTATTTTTAGTTTAATGAATAGGATTGACATGTCTTTGAATCCCATTATTTATAGCATTAAAACTAGCGACGTTTATTGTACTTCGAAACTGCGGCACCAGTGGGTCCGGGATTTATATAATTTTTAAACATATTGTTCTTATCAATGTATTTTTATATTTATTTACATACTTTTATTGATGTACTTGTATATATGGACATGATGATTGTCTGAAATAAATACATTATTATTATTATTATTACTTTACTAAATTATATTGATTCACCTTGTGGTAGTGACGTACTACATTAGGTGTTGTGTGCTTTGTAAGATAATTTAATCAGCTAGTTCGTCCTTACAGACAACACAACATATATGTTTGTACACATATATAATATGTGTACGAACGTTATAATAATAATGTCTGCTTCTGTTGTTATCATTTATAATGGAGAATTACCACTAATTGAGGTCATAATGGTAACAAAGTTACAAATATTTTGCTTCCAGATGAAGCCAACATCTGTAGGCCTGAGAATATGAAGCTTCATCGCGTTGCTCATCCATATGACTGCTCAAAGTACATTGACTGCAGTGGTCCGGGCGACACGTTTGTCAAAGAGGATTACGTCTGGCATTACGAGGAAGGGCTCGTGTATAATCCTGCGAATGGTTTGTCTGCAGAGCTGGGGGATGTCGGATGCGCTGCACTAGTTGGTAAGTTGAAACTGACACTGTTCCATATAGGCTAGATATGACCATAAGTGTGGTTTTATGTCAAAATTAAATATCACATACATCCTTTCAAGCCCTGTATGTAAATTGTATGGAGCTGTCACTAATCGTGTACGTATTTTATGGAAGAGATGCTAAAGTTCTACTTAATAATATTATTAGCAGCTGGTAGTTGATAATAGTTATTTACCGTTGAACCATTAAATATTTGAAGACTTTGACTTTAAGCCTGTGAAACATCATACTGTCTTGATCATGTCTCAGTATTTACATCAAGTGGCAACTATTCACGCAAATTCAAGCATTGCCATTGGTTCTGCAGAATTGTACAGCTCAGTGAATATAATAGACGGTTAGGAAAAGTCAGATTTAGTTGTCATCAAATGTTGTCATGTACGCACACAGCAAGCAATGACATGTATATATTTAAAACTGTAAACATTCCATTACTAAACAAATTTGACTGGTAGTTCCTGATTTAGACGTAACGAATACTTAAAATGATGTAATTTACGTCCTTATTTATTAATTTATTTTGCAAAATGATCATATGTTGATGAATAATTGCAAACCACTTAGCTATGGAAGTCATCCAGGATACATGCAGATAGTTGGAATACATTGATGTAAAATTAGTGCTATGTAAAAACAACATCCACAAATAGACATTAAGACTAGTATATGCATGTATGGTATCTCTCCTGGGTTACAGATGTTACGATGTGTAGTGGTGACGTCACGTGTGCTAACGGTGGGACATGTGAAGATACCATGAGTGGCTTCAAGTGCCACTGTAAAGATGGCTACAATGGACTGACGTGTGAAAATAGTGAGTAGTGTACAGAATTGATGAATACTATATTAACTATTTGACTTATGAACAATATGTGGAATACATGTTGTCTAATCACTTTTATAAGACTGAGGAGCGTAGTCGGCGGAAGAGCTTACTGAAGCCATTCAGGTCTTTCGCAATTTTTTGATAGCTGCATCTGGTTTATATTCAGAATGAGATAGTCATGATCCTTTTAAATACAATTCTCAGTCCTTCCAATACACATGCAAGTCAAATTGTTTGGCCCATGGTGTGAATGATGGAACGGTTCTTGAAACAGATTTTCAGTGATTATTTTAATCACACTATTTTAATGTTCCCACCCAATGGACAAAATGATGATGATATTACATTGTTTCAGTGTCAGGTACTAATGTTGTAACGATGTTGGAAACTATAGATGTATGTGTAATTTTAATCAACATTAGGTTTTCACATTGTTTCGACGTCAGGTTTCAATGCAGAGGCAATTTTAAATACTGGTTGGATTTGAAAGTTTGATCAATATCATGTTTTATTAATGTTTCAACGTCTGGTTTCAGTGTCGCAACAATGTTGAAAATGGGATGTATTTGAAAATTGCACCAACGTTGTGTTTCTAAATTGTTTCTACATCAGATACACACGCAGGCTTGCACGCACGCACGCATGCACACTCACTCACATACACGCACACACGTTCACTTTTATCCATGCGTCTCTCACAAACACCCTATGTCCCTCCCATGTCCATCAGCTGACCCTCTCCCACCCCCGACACCAGTCCACCCACCCAGCTGCCTGCACCACCAGCACAAATTTCTACTTCTGTATTTCTCTCCTTCTGTAGACAGTTCTCCTTGTTCTTTCTTCCCTTTGTCTCTCTTTCCTGTGTCAGTGTTGCTGCATGTGTGTTTAGTTTAGTCAGTCATTCAGTCTTCTCATAATCTTGTAGAACCAACAACCTGTTCTGAGGTCACCTGACAGCATGTCGATGCATATACCCCAAAGAAAGCCTATTGTTTCCCGTTAAGGATTCATACATCAATATTGCTAGAGATTAAATTTGATCGGAATCGGAGTTTACTCAATTTGTGTATACCAAAGTCAAAGTCAGTGACCATGACTCCAAAATAGTATTCAACTACTATTGCATACATATGAATAGAACAATATCTTAGCTTTATCTTAAGACGAACATTATCATTTTAGCACCATACCTGCCAACGTTATATCAATTTATATATTATGAGGTAACATGAAATTGCGTAAACATGACCCAAAATGCACCAAAAATTACTCTCTATCTCAAGATCTTGTCAAGTCGTACTCTAATTTTTTGCAAGCAAGGTGTTGATATAAAGATCTGCCTAGAGATCAAATTTGATCAAAATCGGGATTTATTTATTTTTGGGTATATAAGGTCAATGTCAATGACCTTTAAAATAAAATATTATTAAATTGTCATGTGATATATATATATTTGTGGATAGAACATTGTCTTAAATTTATTTTAAGACCAAAACCAGCACTTTAGGACCACTAGACCCAAAGTTATGTTTACATGTACAGGTAGCAAACTATTTGCCTTCTTTTATCATTAACATGCAATAATTCAAAAAATAGTTGACTCAAATTTCATAAAAATTTGAATGGGTCAACATTTTGTTGGCCTTTTCTTGCTTGATTTCATATGGAATGACCCAATTTGCTCTTTTGTGCAGGATATTCGTTCTGCTGGAGTGAGAGGCCGTGTAAAAACGGTGGTACATGTATGGACCTACCCAATGATGAATACATGTGCATATGTCTAGAGATGTGTGGATGCTCAACAGAGAAGCCTTTCGGCAATTGTACAATAGGTGTGTCAATATATTCTTTTTCATCATGGAAGCATAATGATATTAAATGTGGTTCTCCTTATATGTGTGTTAATGTATCTAAGACTAGCACATTGAATTGATCTGCTGTTGTATTACTTTACTAAATTAGATTGATTCACCTTGTGGTAGTGACGTACTACATTAGGTGTTGTGTGCTTTGTAAGATAATTTAATCAGCTAGTTCGTCCTTAAAGACAACACAACATATATGTTTGTACACATATGTAATATGTGTACGAACGTCATAATAATAATGTCTGCTTCTGTTGATATCATTTATAATGGAGAATTACCACTAATTGAGGTCATAATGGTAAAAAAGTTACAAATATTTTGCTTCCAGATGAAGCCAACATCTGTAAGCCTGAGAATATGAAGCTTCATCGCGTTGCTCATCCATATGACTGCTCAAAGTACATTGACTGCAGTGGTCCGGGCGACATGTTTGTCAAAGAGGATTACGTCTGGCATTAAGAGGAAGGGCTCGTGTATAATCCTGCGAATGGTTTGTCCGCAGAGCTGGGGGATGTCGGATGCGCTGCACTAGTTGGTAAGTTCAAACCGACATTGTTCCATATAGGCTAGATATGACCATAAGTGTGGTTTTATGTAAAAATTAAATATCACATACATCCTTTCAAGCCCTGTATGTAAATTGCATGGAGCTGTCACTAATCGTGTACGTATTCTATGGAAGAGATGCTGAAGTTCTACTTAATAATATTATTAGCAGCTGGTAGTTGATAATAGTTATTTACCGTTGAACCATTAAATATTTGAAGACTGACTTTAAGCCTGTGAAACATCATACTGTCTTGATCATGTCTCAGTATTTACATCAAGTGGCAACTAGTACTGCAAATTCAAGTAATGCCATTGGTTCTGCAGAATGGTACAGCTCAGTGAATACAATAGATGGATAGGAGAAGTCAGATTTAGTTTTCATGTACGCGCACAGCAACCAATGACATGTACACATTTATAACTGCAAACATTGCATTACTAAACAAATATGACTTTCTGGAAGTTCCTGGTTTAGAGGATACAAATATATAAAATTATGTAATTGATACATCCTCATTTATTTATTTTGCAAACTCGTCATATGATGGTAAAAAATTACAAACAACGTAGTTGTGGAATTCACCCAGGATACATGCAGATAGTTGGAATACATTGATGTAAAATTGGTGCTATGTAAAAACAACATCCACAAATAGACATTAAGACTATAGTATATGCATGTATGGTATCTCTCCTGGATTACAGATGTTATGACGTGTAGTGGTAGTGTCACGTGTGCTAACGGTGGGACATGTGAAGATACCATGAGTGGCTTCAAGTGCCAGTGTAAAGATGGCTACAATGGACTGACCTGTGAAAATAGTGAGTAGTGAACAGAATTGATGAATACTATATTAACTATTTGACTTGGGAACAATATGTGGAATACGTTTTATCTAATCACTTTTATAAGACTGAGGAGCGTAGTCGGCGGAAGAGCTTACTGAAGCCATTCAGGTCTTTCGCAATTTTTTGATAGCTGCATCTGGTTTATATTCGGAATGAGATAATCATGCTCCTTTTGATCAAATTGTTTGGCCCATGGTGTGAATGATAGAACGGTTCTTGCAATAGATTTTCAGTGATTATTTTAATCACACTATTTTAATGTTCCCACCCAATGGACAAAATGACGATGATATTACATTGTTTCAGTGTCAGGTACTAATGTTGTAACGATGTTGGAAACTATAGATGGATGTGTAATTTTAATCAACATTAGGTTTTCACATTGTTTCGACGTCAGGTTTCAATGCAGAGGCAATTTTAAATACTGGGTGGATTTGAAAGTTTGATCAATATCATGTTTTATTAATGTTTCGACGTCTGGTTTCACTGTTGCAACAATGTTGAAAATGGGATGTATTTGAAAATTGCACCAACGTTGTGTTTCTACATTGTTTCTACATCAGATACACATGCGTCTCTCACAAACACCCTATGTCCCTCCCATGTCCATCAGCTGACCCACTCCCACCCCCGACATCAGTCCACCCACCCAGCTGCCTGCACCACCAGCACAAATTTCTACTTCTGTATTTCTCTCCTTCTGTAGACAGTTCTCCTTGTTCTTTCTTCCCTTTGTCTCTCATTCCTGTGTCAGTGTTGCTGCATGTGTGTCTAGTTTAGTCAGTCATTCAGTCTTCTCATAATCTTGTAGAACCAACAACCTGTTCTGAGGTCACCTGACAGCATGTCGATGCATATACCCCAAAGAAAGCCTATTGTTTCCCGTTAAGGATTCATACATCAATATTGCTAGAGATTAAATTTGATCGGAATCGGAGTTTACTCAATTTGTGTATACCAAGGTCAAAGTCAGTGACCATGACTCCAAAATAGTATTCAACTACTATTGCATACATATGAATAGAACAATATCTTAGCTTTATCTTAAGACGAACATTAGCATTTTAGCACCATACCTGCCAACGTTATATCAATTTATATATTATGAGGTAACATGAAATTGCGTCAACATGACCCAAAATGCACCTAAAATTACTCTCTAACTCAAGATCTTGTCAAGTCGTACTCTATTTTTTTGCAAGCAAGGTGTTGATATAAAGACCTGCCTAGAGATCAAATTTGATCAAAATCGGGATTTATTTATTTTTGGGTATATAAGGTCAATGTCAATGACCTTTAAAATAAAATATTATTAAATTGTCATGTGATATATATATATTTGTGGATAGAACATTGTCTTAAATTTATTTTAAGACCAAAACCAGCACTTTAGGACCACTAGACCCAAAGTTATGTTTACATGTACAGGTAGCAAACTATTTGCCTTCTTTTATCATTAACATGCAATAATTCAAAAAATAGTTGACTCAAATTTCATAAAAATTTGAATGGGTCAACATTTTGTTGGCCTTTTCTTGCTTGATTTCATATGGAATGACCCAATTTGCTCTTTTGTGCAGGATATTCGTTCTGCTGGAGTGAGAGGCCGTGTAAAAACGGTGGTACATGTATGGACCTACCCAATGATGAATACATGTGCATATGTCTAGAGATGTGTGGATGCTCAACAGAGAAGCCTTTCGGCAATTGTACAATAGGTGTGTCAATATATTCTTTTTCATCATGGAAGCATAACGATATTAAATGTGGTTCTCCTTAGATGTGTGTTAATGTATCTAAGACTAGCACATGGAATTGATCTGCTGTTGTATTACTTTACTAAATTAGATTGATTCACCTTGTGGTAGTGACGTACTACATTAGGTGTTGTGTGCTTTGTAAGATAATTTAATCAGCTAGTTCGTCCTTAAAGACAACACAACATATATGTTTGTACACATATATAATATGTGTACGAACGTCATAATAATAATGTCTGCTTCTGTTGTTATCATTTATAATGGAGAATTACCACTAATTGAGGTCATAATGGTAAAAAAGTTACAAATATTTTGCTTCCAGATGAAGCCAACATCTGTAAGCCTGAGAATATGAAGCTTCATCGCGTTGCTCATCCATATGACTGCTCAAAGTACATTGACTGCAGTGGTCCGGGCGACACGTTTGTCAAAGAGGATTACGAGGAAGGGCTCGTGTATAATCCTGCGAATGGTTTGTCCGCAGAGCTGGGGGATGTCGGATGCGCTGCACTAGTTGGTAAGTTCAAACCGACATTGTTCCATATAGGCTAGATATGACCATAAGTGTGGTTTTATGTCAAAATTAAATATCACATACATCCTTTCAAGCCCTGTATGTAAATTGCATGGAGCTGTCACTAATCGTGTACGTATTCTATGGAAGAGATGCTAAAGTTCTACTTAATAATATTATTAGCAGCTGGTAGTTGATAATAGTTATTTACCGTTGAACCATTAAATATTTGAAGACTTTGACTTTAAGCCTGTGAAACATCATACTGTCTTGATCATGTCTCAGTATTTACATCAAGTGGCAACTAGTACTGCAAATTCAAGTAATGCCATTGGTTCTGCAGAATGGTACAGCTCAGTGAATACAATAGATGGATAGGAGAAGTCAGATTTAGTTTTCATGTACGCGCACAGCAAGCAATGACATGTACACATTTATAACTGCAAACATTGCATTACTAAACAAATATGACTTTCTGGAAGTTCCTGGTTTAGAGGATACAAATATATGAAATTATGTAATTGATACATCCTCATTTATTTATTTTGCAAACTCGTCATATGATGGTAAAAAATTACAAACAACGTAGCTGTGGAATTCACCCAGGATACATGCAGATAGTTGGAATACATTGATGTAAAATTGGTGCTATGTAAAAACAACATCCACAAATAGACATTAAGACTATAGTATATGCATGTATGGTATCTCTCCTGGATTACAGATGTTATGATGTGTAGTGGTAGTGTCACGTGTGCTAACGTTGGGACATGTGAAGATACCATGAGTGGCTTCAAGTGCCACTGTAAAGATGGCTACAATGGACTGACGTGTGAAAATAGTGAGTAGTGTACAGAATTTATGAATACTATATTAACTATTTGACTTATGAACAATATGTGGAATACATGTTGTGTAATCACTTTTATAAGACTGGGGAGCGTAGTTGTCGGAAAACTTTACTGAAGCCATTCAGGTCTTTCGCCATTTTTTGATAGCTGCATCTGGTTTATATTCAGAATGAGATAGTCATGATCCTTTTAAATACAATTCTCAGTCCTTCCAGTACACATGCTAGTCAAATTGTTTGGCCCATGGTGTGAATGATGGAACGGTTCTTGCAATAGATTTTCAGTGATTATTTTAATCACACTATTTTAATGTTCCCACGCAATGGACAAATTGACGATGATATTACATTGTTTCTGTGTCAGGTACTAATGTTGTAATGATGTTGTAAACTATAGATGGATGTGTAATTTAAATCAACATTAGGTTTTCACATTGTTTCGACGTCAGGTTTCAATGCAGAGGCAATTTTAAATACTGGTTGGATTTGAAAGTTTGATCAACAGCATGTTTTATTAATGTTTTGACGTCCGGTTTCAGTGTCGCAAAAATGTTGAAAATGGGATGTATTTGAAAATTGCACCAACGTTGTTGGATTTCTAATTGATTGAATTTTTTAAATTTTGTTTGGCTTGGTGGACATGGAAATATATATAGCACGATGTACTATAATATGAATTCAAGCAATAGGTGTTTTTATTCCCTTTAAATACAATTCTCAGTCCTTCTGATATGCAAGCACTTCATATTGTTTGACCCATGGTGTGAATGATGCAGTATGTGGTTCTTGCTTTAGATTATGAAAGATTATTTTAATCATGCCATTTTAATGTTCACACCCAGTTGACAAAATGAAGTTGAAATTATGTTGTTTCAGTGTCAGTTAACAATGTTTAACAATGTTGGAAACTAGTTGGATTTAAAATTTCAATCAACATCAGGTTTCCACATTGTTTCGACATCAAATTTTAAAGCAAAGGCAATTTTGAATACTGGATGCATTTGACAGTTTTATCAACATCATGTTTCATTGGTGTTTCAACATCAGGTTTCATTGTCGCAGCAAAGTTGAAAATGGGATGGATTTGAAAATTGGATCAACGTCATGTTTCCTCGTTGTTTCTACATCAGCTACACACACACACGCACTCACACACACACACACACACGCACACTCTCACACACACACACGCACACTTTCACACACACACACACACACACACACTTATACACACACGCACACACACAAGCACACACGCACACACAATCTCTCTCACACACACACGCACACACTCTCCCACACACACATGCGCACGCACACACATGGACACACACACACACACATAGACACACTCTCTGTCTGTCACACACACACACACACACTCATACACACACACGCACACACACACACATGCACACACATGCACACACAAGCACACACACCCGCAAACACACTCTCTCACACACACACACTCTCTCACACACGCACACACACACACACACACACACACAAGCAGCCACGCACACACACTCTCTCTCACATACACACGCGCACACACACGGAAACACATGCACACACACACACACATGCACACACACTCTCTGTCTCTCAAAAACACACACACACACTCACACGTGCACACACACACTCATGCACACACACTCTCTTACACACACACGCACGCGCGCACACACACATATGCACACGCACTCACACACATGCACACACACGCACACACCCTCTCTCTCACACACACGCACACACACACACACACACTCATACACACACGAACACACACAAGCACACACGCACAGACTTTCTCTCTCACACACACACGCACACACACTCTCTCACACACACACACGCGCACACACATGCAAACACACACACACATGCACGCATACTCTCTGTCTCACACGGACACACACACGCACACACTCTCTCTTTCTCTCACACACACACACACATACACACACACACACACACACACACACACACTCATACACACGCACATGCACACACGCACACACATGGACACACACACGCACACACATGGACACATACACGCATACACACTCTCTCACACACACACACATGCGCGCACACACACACACACATGCATACACAAATGCACACACACTCACACACATGCACACACACGCACACACTCTCTCTCTCTCTCTCACACACACACACACTGTCTCTCACACACAAACACACACATACGCACTTTTACGCATGTGTCTCTCACAAACACCATCTGTCCCTCCCATGTCCATCAGCTGACCCTCCCTCACCCCCGACACAAGCCCACCCTCCAAGCTGCCTGCACCACCAGCACACATTTCTATTTCTGTATTTCTCTCCTTCTGTAGACAGTTCTCCTTGTTCCTGCCTCCCTTTGTTAGTTGTGCTCAAATGTTGTCATATACGTGCACAGCAAGCAATGACATGTACACATTTAAAACTGCAAACATTACATTACTAAACAAATTTGACTTTCTGGTAGTTCCTGGTTTAGAGATCCTTATTTATTTATTTTCCAAACTGATCATATGGTGATTAATTATTGCAAACCACTTCAAAACAAATCAAATCAAATCAAATTTATTGTAACTCATTACAATACAATACAAATCAAATTAAGACAAATCCTATATAATAACATAATGAGCACAACAAGGGAAGAACATTAAATAATATTATACTCCCTTAGCTATAGAAGTCACCCAGGATTCATGCAGATAGTTGGAATACATTGATGTAAAATTGGTGCTATATAAAAACAACATCCACAAATAGACATTAAGACTACAGTATATGCATGTATGGTATCTCTCCTGGATTACAGATGTTATGACGTGTAGTGGTAGTGTCACGTGTGCTAACGGTGGGACATGTGAAGATACCATGAGTGGCTTCAAGTGCCAGTGTAAAGATGGCTACAATGGACTGACCTGTGAAAATAGTGAGTAGTGAACAGAATTGATGAATACTATATTAACTATTTGACTTGGGAACAATATGTGGAATACATGTTGCCTAATCACTTTTATAAGACTGAGGAGCGTAGTCGGCGGAAGAGCTTACTGAAGCCATTCAGGTCTTTCGCAATTTTTTGATAGCTGCATCTGGTTTATATTCGGAATGAGATAATCATGCTCCTTTTGATCAAATTGTTTGGCCCACGGTGTGAATGATAGAACGGTTCTTGCAATAGATTTTCAGTGATTATTTTAATCACACTATTTTAATGTTCCCACCCAATGGACAAAATGACGATGATATTACATTGTTTCAGTGTCAGGTACTAATGTTGTAACGATGTTGGAAACTATAGATGGATGTGTAATTTTAATCAACATTAGGTTTTCACATTGTTTCGACGTCAGGTTTCAATGCAGAGGCAATTTTAAATACTGGTTGGATTTGAAAGTTTGATCAATATCTTGTTTTATTAATGTTTCGACGTCTGGTTTCAGTGTTGCAACAATGTTGAAAATGGGATGCATTTGAAAATTGCACCAACGTTGTGTTTCTACATTGTTTCTACATCAGATACACATGCGTCTCTCACAAACACCCTGTGTCCCTCCCATGTCCATCAGCTGACCCACTCCCACCCCCGACACCAGTCCACCCACCCAGCTGCCTGCACCACCAGCACAAATTTCTACTTCTGTATTTCTCTCCTTCTGTAGACAGTTCTCCTTGTTCTTTCTTCCCTTTGTCTCTCATTCCTGTGTCATTGTTGCTGCATGTGTGTCTAGTTTAGTCCGTCATTCAGTCTTCTCATAATCTTGTAGAACCAACAACCTGTTCTGAGGTCACCTGATAGCATGTCGATGCATATACCCCAAAGAAAGCCTATTGTTTCCCGTTAAGGATTCATACATCAATATTGCTAGAGATTAAATTTGATCGGAATCGGAGTTTACTCAATTTGTGTATACCAAGGTCAAAGTCAGTGACCATGACTCCAAAATAGTATTCAACTACTATTGCATACATATGAATAGAACAATATCTTAGCTTTATTTTAAGACGAACATTAGCATTTTAGCACCATACCTGCCAACGTTATGTCAATTTATATATTATGAGGTAACATGAAATTGCGTAAACATGACCCAAAATGCACCTAAAATTACTCTCTAACTCAAGATCTTGTCAAGACGTACTCTAATTTTTTGCAAACAAGGTGTTGATATAAAGACCTGCCTAGAGATCAAATTTGATCAAAATCGGGATTTATTTATTGTTGGGTATATAAGGTCAATGTCAATGACCTTTAAAATAAAATATTATTAAATTGTCATGTGATATATATATATATTTGTGGATAGAACATTGTCTTAAATTTATTTTAAGACCAAAACGAGCACTTTAGGACCACTAGACCCAAAGTTATGTTTACATGTACAGGTAGCAAACTATTTGCCTTCTTTTATCATTAACATGCAATAATTAAAAAAATAGTTGACTCAAATTTCATAAAAATTTGAATGGGTCAACATTTTGTTGGCCTTTTCTTGCTTGATTTCATATGGAATGACCCAATTTGCTCTTTTGTGCAGGATATTCGTTCTGCTGGAGTGAGAGGCCGTGTAAAAACGGTGGTACATGTATGGACCTACCCAATGATGAATACATGTGCATATGTCTAGAGATGTGTGGATGCTCAACAGAGAAGCCTTTCGGCAATTGTACAATAGGTGTGTCAATATATTCTTTTTCATCATGGAAGCATAATGATATTAAATGTGGTTCTCCTTAGATGTGTGTTAATGTATCTAGACTAGCACATTGAATTGATCTGCTGTTGTATTACTTTACTAAATTAGATTGATTCACCTTGTGGTAGTGACGTACTACATTAGGTGTTGTGTGCTTTGTAAGATAATTTAATCAGCTAGTTCGTCCTTAAAGACAACACAACATATATGTTTGTACACATATATAATATGTGTACGAACGTCATAATAATAATGTCTGCTTCTGTTGTTATCATTTATAATGGAGAATTACCACTAATTGAGGTCATAATGGTAAAAAAGTTACAAATATTTTGCTTCCAGATGAAGCCAACATCTGTAAGCCTGAGAATATGAAGCTTCATCGCGTTGCTCATCCATATGACTGCTCAAAGTACATTGACTGCAGTGGTCCGGGCGACATGTTTGTCAAAGAGGATTACGTCTGGCATTACGAGGAAGGGCTCGTGTATAATCCTGCGAATGGTTTGTCCGCAGAGCTGGGGGATGTCGGATGCGCTGCACTAGTTGGTAAGTTCAAACCGACATTGTTCCAACATCATACTGTCTTGATCATGTCTCAGTATTTACATCAAGTGGCAACTAGTACTGCAAATTCAAGTAATGCCATTGGTTCTGCAGAATGGTACAGCTCGGTGAATACAATAGATGGATAGGAGAAGTCTGATTTAGTTTTCATGTACGCGCACAGCAAGCAATGACATGTACATATTTATAACTGCAAACATTGCATTACTAAACAAATATGACTTTCTGGAAGTTCCTGGTTTAGAGGATACAAATATATGAAATTATGTAATTGATACATCCTCATTTATTTATTTTGCAAACTCGTCATATGATGTAAAAAATTACAAACAACGTAGCTGTGGAATTCACCCAGGATACATGCATATAATTGGAATACATTGATGTAAAATTGGTGCTATGTAAAAACAACATCCACAAATAGACATTAAGACTATAGTATATGCATGTATGGTATCTCTCCTGGATTACAGATGTTATGACGTGTAGTGGTAGTGTCACGTGTGCTAACGGTAGGACATGTGAAGATACCATGAGTGGCTTCAAGTGCCAGTGTAAAGATGGTTACAATGGACTGACCTGTGAAAATAGTGAGTAGTGAACAGAATTGATGAATACTATATTAACTATTTGACTTGGGAACAATATGTGGAATACGTTTTATCTAATCACTTTTATAAGACTGAGGAGCGTAGTCGGCGGAAGAGCTTACTGAAGCCATTCAGGTCTTTGGCAATATTTTGATAGCTGCATCTGGTTTATATTCGGAATGAGATAATCATGCTCCTTTTGATCAAATTGTTTGGCCCATGGTGTGAATGATAGAACGGTTCTTGCAATAGATTTTCAGTGATTATTTTAATCACACTATTTTAATGTTCCCACCCAATGGACAAAATGACGATGATATTACATTGTTTCAGTGTCAGGTACTAATGTTGTAACGATGTTGGAAACTATAGATGGATGTGTAATTTTAATCAACATTAGGTTTTCACATTGTTTCGACGTCAGGTTTCAATGCAGAGGCAATTTTAAATACTGGTTGGATTTGAAAGTTTGATCAACAGCATGTTTTATTAATGTTTTGACGTCCGGTTTCAGTGTCGCAAAAATGTTGAAAATGGGATGTATTTGAAAATTGCACCAACGTTGTTGGATTTCTAATTGATTGAATTTTTTAAATTTTGTTTGGCTTGGTGGACATGGAATTATATATAGCACGATGTACTATAATATGAATTCAAGCAATAGGTGTTTTTATTCCCTTTAAATACAATTCTCAGTCCTTCTGATATGCAAGCACATCATATTGTTTGACCCATGGTGTGAATGATGCAGTATGTGGTTCTTGCATTAGATTATGAAAGATTATTTTAATCATGCCATTTTAATGTTCACACCCAGTTGACAAAATGAAGTTGAAATTATGTTGTTTCAGTGTCAGTTACTAATGTTTAACAATGTTGGAAACTAGTTGGATTTAAAATTTCAATCAACATCAGGTTTCCACATTGTTTCGACGTCAAATTTCAAAGCAAAGGCAATTTTGAATACTGGATGCATTTGACAGTTTTATCAACATCATGTTTCATTGGTGTTTCAACATCAGGTTTCATTGTCGCAGCAAAGTTGAAAACGGGATGGATTTGAAAATTGGATTAACGTCATGTTTCCTCGTTGTTTCTACATCAGCTACACCCACACACGCACTCACACACACACACACACGCACACTCTCACACACACACACACACACACACACACACTCACACACGCACACTCTCACACACACACACACTTATACACACACGCACACACACAAGCACACACGCACACACACTCTCTCTCACACACACACGCACACACTCTCTCACACACACATGCGCACGCACACACATGCACACACACACACACACACACACGCAGACACACTCTCTGTCTGTCACACACACACACACTCATACACACACACGCACACACACACACACACATGCACACACATGCACACACCAGCACACACACCCGCAAACACACTCTCTCACACACGCGCACACACACGCACACACATGCACACACACACAAGCAGACATGCACACACACTCTCTCTCACATACACACACGCACACACACGGAAACACATGCACACACACACACATGCACACACACTCTCTGTCTCTCAAAAACACACACACACACTCACACGTGCACACACACACACACACATGCACACACACTCTCTTACACACACACGCACGCGCGCGCGCGCACACACACATATGCACACGCACTCACACACATGCACACACACGCACACACCCTCTCTCTCACACACACTCACACACACACTCATACACACACGCACACACACAAGCACACCCGCACAGACTTTCTCTCTCACACACACACGCACACACACTCTCTCACACACACACGCGCACACACATGCAAACACACACACACATGCACGCATACTCTCTGTCTCACACAGACACACACACGCACACACTCTCTCTTTCTCTCACACACACACACACATACACACACACACACACTCATACACACGCACATGCACACACGCACACACATGGACACACACACGCACACACATGGACACACACACGCATACACACTCTCTCACACACACACACATGCGCGCACACACACACACACATGCATACACAAATGCACACACACTTACACACATGCACACACACGCACACACTCTCTCTCTCTCACACACACACACACACACACACACACACACACACACACACACTGTCTCTCACACACAAACACACACATACACACTTTTATGCATGTGTCTCTCACAAACACCATCTGTCCCTCCCATGTCCATCAGCTGACCCTCCCTCACCCCCGACACAAGCCCACCCACCAAGCTGCCTGCACCACCAGCACACATTTCTATTTCTGTATTTCTCTCCTTCTGTAGACAGTTCTCCTTGTTCCTGCCTCCCTTTGTTAGTTTGTTAGAGGAAGGGGGCCGACATATAGAAACTGCAAGAGGATGGCGATCAACGCACTAGTTGAGCAGATGTGTAAAGAAGAGGGGGTGGGATTCGTAGATTTATGGGGATACTTTGTTGGGAGGGAAGATATGTACATGAGAGATGGCCTTCATCTAAATGGAAAGGGGGCAGCAGTTTTCTCAGAGAACTTGCTGCAATCTGTTGACAGTGGGACAGGCTGCATCTATTTAAACTAGATTCGCAGGGGGGATTCACAGAGAAGCCTGAAACTGGAGGCATAGATAAAGACAGCAGAAATAAATCGGCAAAGAACAGCCTGGAAAACTGTTCTGAATCAGGATATAAATGCATTTGTTTAAATGCAAGGAGCATAGTAAACAAAAGAAGTGAACTAAACATTATGGTAGAAGATATTGACCCTCACATAATAGGTATAACCGAATCGTGGGCCACCACTGATATATCAGATGCCGAATTGGGACTAACAGGATATGTAATGTTTAGGAAAGATAGAATAGGAAGAAAGGGAGGTGGAGTTATTTTATATATTAAAGAATCTATCCAGGCTTATGAAATAAAATTAGAAAGAGAAGAAGATTGCGAAGAAGCTGTTTGGTGTAACATAGTTACAGGAAACTCAACGTTAACAGTTGGGTTAGTTTATCGAAGTCCAAACATAAGCATAGAAGAGAATGACAAAATACAAAACGCTATAAGGGAAGTAAGCAAACGGATCTGTATTATTATGGGGGACTTTAACCATGGGCATATACAATGGAAATCTCTACAGAGTATGGGGAGTGAGGACCACAAGTTTTTAGTTTTAGTACAAGATAGTTTCCTTTCTCAACATGTGCTAGAACCAACCAGGGGAGAGAATGTGTTAGACTTAGTTTTGTCCTCACAGAAAGAATTAGTTGACAATGTCAAGATATGTGAGCCACTGGGGAGTAGTGATCACAACCAGATATATTTTACCATCAATGTAAAATCAGAAAGGAATAGTAAAAAGCAGTATAGGAAAAATTCCCACAAAGGAAGGTATAAGGACATGAGGAAATATTTAGCAAAGATAGACTGGAATAACACACTGAAGAATAAGACAGCAACCGAATGCTGGAATATCTTAAATAGTGAAATTAAGTGCATAGTCGATAAATTTGTACCTTTCAAAAAACAAGGGAAACGGTCTAAAAAGAAGCACTTATCGAAAGAAGCCATTAGAAAAAATAAGTATAAACAAATGATGTGGAAGTCATATAGATGTACTGGAAATGATGAAGACTACAACATTTATAAAGAAGCACTTAATCAAGCTACAGCTGAAATTAGAAATTCAAAGAGAAGCTATGAAAAAAAATTAGCTAGTAATATAAAACATGACAGTAAGAGTTTTTATGCGTATATTCGAAGCAAACAGAAAGTTCAGGATAAGGTCGGTCCTCTAGAAGATAGTGCTGGAAATACAATATCAGAGGGATTCTTAATGGCAGAAGACCTGAATGAGTATTTTAGTTCAGTGTTTACCAGGGAAGATATTAGTTCACTGCCAGTACCAGAGGCTAAGTTCAAGGGGGCAGATTCAGACTATTTAGGACAGTTAGTTGTAACCTCGGAAATGGTAGCTAAGAAAATAAGGGCTATGAAGGATAATAAATCACCTGGAGTGGACGGGATTCCGCCCAAACTACTATTGGAAATTGTAGAACAAATTAGCGTACCGCTTGCAACAGTTTTCAATTTGTCATTAGAAGAGGGAGTGGTTCCTTTAGAATGGAAAGAGGCAAACATTATACCGTTATTTAAAAAAGGTTCGAGAAACAAGTCAGAGAACTATAGACCAGTGAGTTTAACATCAGTGATTTGCAAATTATTAGAAAGACTAATTAAAGATCACATGGTGGATTTTCTTGTTAAACATAACTTGATAAACCCATCTCAACATGGGTTTTTAAAAGCGAGGTCATGCTTAACAAATATGTTATGTTTTTGGAAGACATCACTAGGTGGGTAGATGAGGGATCACCAGTAGATATCATCTATTTAGATTTTCAAAAAGCTTTCGACAAAGTACCACATCAAAGATTACTCCTTAAGCTAAAGGGCCATGGCATAGGAAATGGTATAATAAACTGGATAGAAAAATGGCTGAATGACAGAAGACAACGTGTAGTAGTTGATGGGGAGGCTTCAAACTGGAAATCGGTATTGAGTGGGGTACCACAGGGATCAGTACTAGGACCTATATTATTCTTAATATATATCAACGATTTGGACGATGATATAACAAGCAAGGTGTTAAAATTTGCGGATGATACAAAAGTGTTTAGAAGGATTAAAAGTGATGGAGACAGACAGCATTTACAAGATGATCTTGATAGGTTGATCAAATGGTCTGAAAAGTGGCAAATGCTGTTCAATTTTGGGAAATGTAAATGCCTCCACACAGGTCATGGGAATGAAGAGGTAAAATATAAAATGGGGGTACTGTTCTAAGTACTACTGTAAAAGAAAAGGACTTAGGGTTAACCATTAGTGCTGATATGAAGGTGTCAGAGCAGTGCGGAATTGCAGCTTCAAAGGGAAATCAAATCCTTGGATTAATTAGGCGAAATATAGAGTATAAGAAAAAAGAATTAATAGTACCACTGTACAAAACAACAGTGAGGCCTCATTTAGAATATTGTATACAAGCATGGAGGCCATATCGCAAGAAGGACATAGATATGCTAGAAAGAGTACAGAGGAGAGCGACTAAAATGATAACAAATCTGAGGGATCTTAGTTACGAAATACGCCTAAAAGAATGTGGTTTAACAACACTAGAGACCAGGAGATTGAGAGGAGATCACATAGAAGTGTTTAAAATATTGAATGGTTATGAAAATATTGATAGAAACATTTTTTTCTCAGTTAAGAAAGATAGAAGGACCAGAGGACATGAAGCTACATTAGTAAAGGAGCAGTGTAGATTAGATATAAGAAAGTTCTCATTCTCACAAAGGACTGTAAATGAATGGAACAGATTATCTCCTGATTGTGTTGGTGCTAATAACGTGAATATGTTTAAAAATAAAATCGACACACACCTTAAAAGGGCGGGATGCATGTAGATAAAAACTATTGGACTCTCGATAAGCCAAAAGGCTTCCTTGTCCACCTGCCATCCAGAGTAATTTTCTGGATGGCAATCTTGTCTTGTTAAATCTTGTTAGTTGTGCTCAAATGTTGTCATATACGTGCACAGCAAGCAATGACATGTACACATTTAAAACTGCAAACATTACATTACTAAACAAATTTGACTTTCTGGTAGTTCCTGGTTTAGAGATCCTTATTTATTTATTTTCCAAACTGATTATATAGTGATTAATTATTGCAAACCACTTCAAAACAAATCAAATCAAATCAAATTTATTGTAACTCATTACAATACAATACAAATCAAATTAAGACAAATCCTATATAATAACATAATGAGCACAACAAGGGAAGAACATTAAATAATATTATACTCCCTTAGCTATAGAAGTCACCCAGGATTCATGCAGATAGTTGGAATACATTGATGTAAAATTGGTGCTATATAAAAACAACATCCACAAATAGACATTAAGACTACAGTATATGCATGTATGGTATCTCTCCTGGATTACAGATGTTATGACGTGTAGTGGTAGTGTCACGTGTGCTAACGGTGGGACATGTGAAGATACCATGAGTGGCTTCAAGTGCCAGTGTAAAGATGGCTACAATGGACTGACCTGTGAAAATAGTGAGTAGTGAACAGAATTGATGAATACTATATTAACTATTTGACTTGGGAACAATATGTGGAATACATGTTGCCTAATCACTTTTATAAGACTGAGGAGCGTAGTCGGCGGAAGAGCTTACTGAAGCCATTCAGGTCTTTCGCAATTTTTTGATAGCTGCATCTGGTTTATATTCGGAATGAGATAATCATGCTCCTTTTGATCAAATTGTTTGGCCCACGGTGTGAATGATAGAACGGTTCTTGCAATAGATTTTCAGTGATTATTTTAATCACACTATTTTAATGTTCCCACCCAATGGACAAAATGACGATGATATTACATTGTTTCAGTGTCAGGTACTAATGTTGTAACGATGTTGGAAACTATAGATGGATGTGTAATTTTAATCAACATTAGGTTTTCACATTGTTTCGACGTCAGGTTTCAATGCAGAGGCAATTTTAAATACTGGTTGGATTTGAAAGTTTGATCAATATCATGTTTTATTAATGTTTCGACGTCTGGTTTCAGTGTTGCAACAATGTTGAAAATGGGATGTATTTGAAAATTGCACCAACGTTGTGTTTCTACATTGTTTCTACATCAGATACACATGCGTCTCTCACAAACACCCTATGTCCCTCCCATGTCCATCAGCTGACCCACTCCCACCCCCGACACCAGTCCACCCACCCAGCTGCCTGCACCACCAGCACAAATTTCTACTTCTGTATTTCTCTCCTTCTGTAGACAGTTCTCCTTGTTCTTTCTTCCCTTTGTCTCTCATTCCTGTGTCAGTGTTGCTGCATGTGTGTCTAGTTTAGTCAGTCATTCAGTCTTCTCATAATCTTGTAGAACCAACAACCTGTTCTGAGGTCACCTGACAGCATGTCGATGCATATACCCCAAAGAAAGCCTATTGTTTCCCGTTAAGGATTCATACATCAATATTGCTAGAGATTAAATTTGATCGGAATCGGAGTTTACTCAATTTGTGTATACCAAGGTCAAAGTCAGTGACCATGACTCCAAAATAGTATTCAACTACTATTGCATACATATGAATAGAACAATATCTTAGCTTTATCTTAAGACGAACATTAGCATTTTAGCACCATACCTGCCAACGTTATATCAATTTATATATTATGAGGTAACATGAAATTGCGTAAACATGACCCAAAATGCACCTAAAATTACTCTCTATCTCAAGATCTTGTCAAGTCGTACTCTAATTTTTTGCAAGCAAGGTGTTGATATAAAGATCTGCCTAGAGATCAAATTTGATCAAAATCGGGATTTATTTATTTTTGGGTATATAAGGTCAATGTCAATGACCTTTAAAATAAAATATTATTAAATTGTCATGTGATATATATATATTTGTGGATAGAACATTGTCTTGAATTTATTTTAAGACCAAAACCAGCACTTTAGGACCACTAGACCCAAAGTTATGTTTACATGTACAGGTAGCAAACTATTTGCCTTCTTTTATCATTAACATGCAATAATTCAAAAAATAGTTGACTCAAATTTCATAAAAATTTGAATGGGTCAACATTTTGTTGGCCTTTTCTTGCTTGATTTCATATGGAATGACCCAATTTGCTCTTTTGTGCAGGATATTCGTTCTGCTGGAGTGAGAGGCCGTGTAAAAACGGTGGTACATGTATGGACCTACCCAATGATGAATACATGTGCATATGTCTAGAGATGTGTGGATGCTCAACAGAGAAGCCTTTCGGCAATTGTACAATAGGTGTGTCAATATATTCTTTTTCATCATGGAAGCATAATGATATTAAATGTGGTTCTCCTTAGATGTGTGTTAATGTATCTAAGACTAGCACATTGAATTGATCTGCTGTTGTATTACTTTACTAAATTAGATTGATTCACCTTGTGGTAGTGACGTACTACATTAGGTGTTGTGTGCTTTGTAAGATAATTTAATCAGCTAGTTCGTCCTTAAAGACAACACAACATATATGTTTGTACACATATATAATATGTGTACGAACGTCATAATAATAATGTCTGCTTCTGTTGTTATTATTTATAATGGAGAATTACCACTAATTGAGGTCATAATGGTAAAAAAGTTACAAATATTTTGCTTCCAGATGAAGCCAACATCTGTAAGCCTGAGAATATGAAGCTTCATCGCGTTGCTCATCCATATGACTGCTCAAAGTACATTGACTGCAGTGGTCCGGGCGACATGTTTGTCAAAGAGGATTACGTCTGGCATTACGAGGAAGGGCTCGTGTATAATCCTGCGAATGGTTTGTCCGCAGAGCTGGGGGATGTCGGATGCGCTGCACTAGTTGGTAAGTTCAAACCGACATTGTTCCATATAGGCTAGATATGACCATAAGTGTGGTTTTATGTCAAAATTAAATATCACATACATCCTTTCAAGCCCTGTATGTAAATTGCATGGAGCTGTCACTAATCGTGTACGTATTCTATGGAAGAGATGCTAAAGTTCTACTTAATAATATTATTAGCAGCTGGTAGTTGATAATAGTTATTTACCGTTGAACCATTAAATATTTGAAGACTGACTTTAAGCCTGTGAAACATCATACTGTCTTGATCATGTCTCAGTATTTACATCAAGTGGCAACTAGTACTGCAAATTCAAGTAATGCCATTGGTTCTGCAGAATGGTACAGCTCAGTGAATACAATAGATGGATAGGAGAAGTCAGATTTAGTTTTCATGTACGCGCACAGCAAGCAATGACATGTACACATTTATAACTGCAAACATTGCATTACTAAACAAATATGACTTTCTGGAAGTTCCTGGTTTAGAGGATACAAATATATGAAATTATGTAATTGATACATCCTCATTTATTTATTTTCCAAACTCGTCATATGATGGTAAAAAATTACAAACAACGTAGCTGTGGAATTCACCCAGGATACATGCATATAGTTGGAATACATTGATGTAAAAAAATTGGTGCTATGTAAAAACAACATCCACAAATAGACATTAAGACTATAGTACATGCATGTATGGTATCTCTCCTGGATTACAGATGTTATGATGTGTAGTGGTAGTGTCACGTGTGCTAACGGTGGGACATGTGAAGATACCACGAGTGGCTTCAAGTGCCACTGTAAAGATGGCTACAATGGACTGACGTGTGAAAATAGTGAGTAGTGTACAGAATTTATTAATACTATATTAACTATTTGACTTATGAACAATATGTGGAATACATGTTGTGTAATCACTTTTATAAGACTGGGGAGCGTAGTTGTCGGAAAACTTTACTGAAGCCATTCAGGTCTTTCGCAATTTTTTGATAGCTGCATCTGGTTTATATTCAGAATGAGATAGTCATGATCTTTTAAATACAATTATCAGTCCTTCCAGTACACATGCTAGTCAAATTGTTTGGCCCATGGTGTGAATGATGGAACGGTTCTTGCAATAGATTTTCAGTGATTATTTTAATCACACTATTTTAATATTCCCACGCAATGGACAAATTGACGATGATATTACATTGTTTCTGTGTCAGGTACTAATGTTGTAATGATGTTGGAAACTATAGATGGATGTGTAATTTAAATCAACATTAGGTTTTCACATTGTTTCGACGTCACGTTTCAATGCAGAGGCAATTTTAAATACTGGTTGGATTTGAAAGTTTGATCAACAGCATGTTTTATTAATGTTTTGACGTCCGGTTTCAGTGTCGCAAAAATGTTGAAAATGGGATGTATTTGAAAATTGCACCAACGTTGTTGGATTTCTAATTGATTGAATTTTTTTAATTTTGTTTGGCTTGGTGGACATGGAAATATATATAGCACGATGTACTATAATATGAATTCAAGCAATAGGTGTTTTTATTCCCTTTAAATACAATTCTCAGTCCTTCTGATATGCAAGCACTTCATATTGTTTGACCCATGGTGTGAATGATGCAGTATGTGGTTCTTGCATTAGATTATGAAAGATTATTTTAATCATGCCATTTTAATGTTCACACCCAGTTGACAAAATGAAGTTGAAATTATGTTGTTTCAGTGTCAGTTACCAATGTTTAACAATGTTGGAAACTAGTTGGATTTAAAATTTCAATCAACATCAGGTTTCCACATTGTTTCGACGTCAAATTTCAAAGCAAAGGCAATTTTGAATACTGGATGCATTTGACAGTTTTATAAACATCATGTTTCATTGGTGTTTCAACATCAGGTTTCATTGTCGCAGCAAAGTTGAAAATGGGATGGATTTGAAAATTGGATCAACGTCATGTTTCCTCGTTGTTTCTACATCAGCTACACCCACACACGCACTCACACACACACACACACACACACTCACACACACACACACACACACACACACACACACACACACACACACACACACACACACACACACACACACACACACACACACACACACACACACACACACACACACACACACACGCACACACACACACACACACACACATAGACACACTCTCTGTCTGTCACACACACACACACACACTCATACACACACACGCACACACACACACATGCACACACATGCACACACAAGCACACACACCCGCAAACACACTCTCTCACACACACACACTCTCTCACACACGCGCACACACACACACACACACACACAAGCAGCCACGCACACACACTCTCTCTCACATACACACGCGCACACACACGGAAACACATGCACACACACACACACATGCACACACACTCTCTGTCTCTCAAAAACACACACACACACTCACACGTGCACACACACACTCATGCACACACACTCTCTTACACACACACGCACGCGCGCACACACACATATGCACACGCACTCACACACATGCACACACACGCACACACCCTCTCTCTCACACACACGCACACACACACACACACACTCATACACACACGAACACACACAAGCACACACGCACAGACTTTCTCTCTCACACACACACGCACACACACTCTCTCACACACACACACGCGCACACACATGCAAACACACACACACATGCACGCATACTCTGTGTCTCACACGGACACACACACGCACACACTCTCTCTTTCTCTCACACACACACACACATACACACACACACACACACACACACACTCATACACACGCACATGCACACACGCACACACATGGACACACACACGCACACACATGGACACATACACGCATACACACTCTCTCACACACACACACATGCGCGCACACACACACACACATGCATACACAAATGCACACACACTCACACACATGCACACACACGCACACACTCTCTCTCTCTCTCTCACACACACACACACTGTCTCTCACACACAAACACACACATACACACTTTTATGCATGTGTCTCTCACAAACACCATCTGTCCCACCCATGTCCATCAGCTGACCCTCCCTCACCCCTGACACAAGCCCACCCACCCAGCTGCCTGCACCACCAGCACATATTTCTATTTCTGTATTTCTCTCCTTCTGTAGACAGTTCTCCTTGTTCCTGCCTCCCTTTGTTAGTTGTGCTCAAATGTTGTCATATACGTGCACAGCAAGCAATGACATGTACACATTTAAAACTGCAAACATTACATTACAAAACAAATTTGACTTTCTGGTAGTTCCTGGTTTAGAGGTCCTTATTTATTTATTTTGCAAACTGATCATATGATGATTAATTATTGCAAACCACTTAGCTATAGAAGTCACCCAGGATTCATGCAGATAGTTGGAATACATTGATGTAAAATTGGTGCTATGTAAAAACAACATCCACAAATAGACATTAAGACTATAGTATATGCATGTATGGTATCTCTCCTGGATTACAGATGTTATGACGTGTAGTGGTAGTGTCACGTGTGCTAACGGTGGGACATGTGAAGATACCATGAGTGGCTTCAAGTGCCAGTGTAAAGATGGCTACAATGGACTGACCTGTGAAAATAGTGAGTAGTGAACAGAATTGATGAATACTATATTAACTATTTGACTTGGGAACAATATGTGGAATACATGTTGCCTAATCACTTTTATAAGACTGAGGAGCGTAGTCGGCGGAAGAGCTTACTGAAGCCATTCAGGTCTTTGGCAAATTGTTGATAGCTGCATCTGATTTATATTCGGAATGAGATAGTCATGCTCCTTTTGATCAAATTGTTTGGCCCATGGTGTGAATGATGGAACGGTTCTTTCAATAGATTTTCAGTGATTATTTTAAACATGCTCTGAATGCATGGAAAGGGTCCGCCTAATGCGAGTATATGTCATAAGTGACGTCACATCTCGGCATCCCGAAAAGCAAGCCAAAAATATGCATATTCAAAAATGTCCGGATGCACAGCATAAAATGTGCAATTTCTAATTTATATAATTTTTTTTCGCTAGGTGGACATAGAAATATATAGCATGATATAATATAATATGAATTCAAGCAATAGGTGTTTTTATTCCCTTTAAATACAATTTTCAGTCCTTCTGATATACAAGCAAGTCATATTATTTGACCCACGGTGTGAATGATGCAGTGGTTGTTGCCTCAGATTTTCAGCGATTATTTTAATCACACTATTTTAATGTTCCCACCCAATGGACAAAATGACGTTGAAATTACGTTGTTTCAGTGTCAGTTACCAATGTAACGATGTTGAAAACTAGAAGTGAAATTTGAATCAACATCAGGTTTTCACATTGTTTCTACATCAGATACACGCACTCGCACACGCACACGCACACACACACACTGCTTAACTTGATCATTCACATGAGTGCTATGTTATCCAGCAGCCGTTTTGACACATGGAAGAGTGTAATTGTACTTACCTACTTAGTCCCCTTCGCGTAGTGTTGCGCATAAGACCACAATCAGATCTCGCCTCCACGATCTGTCTGTTGCATATCTTTTCAGGTATCCCAAATCCATCCCTGCCCCTTCATATCTTTCCCCATTGTCCTCCTCCAGGTCACGTGTGGTCTGGCTCTCTTTCTGTAGCCGTCAGGAGTCCATCTGAGGGCAACTATGCATAAGGCAGCAGGTGACATTCGGAGCACATGTCCAATCCATCTCCACCTGTGCATCTGGACTTCTTGAGTGATGGATTTGGCAGCTTTCCTCCTGTGTAACTCAGTGTTCGAGATGGTGTTTGGCCAAAGTATGTTGAGAATTCTTCGTAGGCGTCTGTTCTGGAAAACTTCTAGCTTGTGACCGATGGTCTTGGTCATCTTCCAGGATTCAGCTCCATACAGGAAGGTGCTCAAAACGTTGCTCTTTAACAGTCTGATCTTGGTGTTCATCCTGATGTGCCTTGATCTCCATGTGTTTCTGAGTGCTGCAAACGTTTAGCTAGCCTTTGAAATCCTTGTTCTTATCTCTTTTTCTGTATCTCCAATAGTTGTCATTTTAGAGCCCAGGTATGTGAATTCATCTGTATGCTCAATTTCTTCTCCATTAAGAATGATGATTGCTTCCATTCTGCTGTACATTCTTAAGAGCTTGGTGCTTATCTTCAGTCCAATCTGTCCAGCTGTTCTTGCCTTGTCGCCAGTTTTGGCTTGCATATCCTGCTGTCGGTGTGAGAGGAATGCTATAACGTCTGCAAATCGATATAGCATCATTGTACACTGCACTAATATTGCATTTGAACACTTTTTCAGTGAAATTAATTTTTTTCTTCTGTGATTCAACCTGCAATGATTATCATACGCTGACAAAAATATTGTGAACCATTGTTCCTTGTCTTTCATATATATTATCTAGAATGGAGTCACGAATATTGTTTAGTACAGCTGTAGTTTCTGATTTTTATTGGTTGTTATCATATTATGTCAGCTGGAATGACAGTTGCAATGTTTCGTACAAAGGGTGAGAGGTTCACAAATGTATCACTTGTTTTCACTAGCTCACACTAGTATTGGATGCGACATCACCTCTTGCATGCGTAGGATTGGAAGGTGTCTAATGCTCCAGACATTTCGTGACCCCAATTTCAACGAAGAGCCTGAAATGCCATATCTTTGGCCAATATCACATCCACTTACAAGAAGGCTCTTTGTTTGGAGGTCCACTGCACCGCACATGTTTCTCTGTGAAACATATAAAAAATATTGTGTTTATTGTTAGCAGCATGTAGAAAGAGCAATGGTATCATTTTAACAAAATTCAGTCTTGGTTTCTGAGGACCAAACCCGGTCAAATGATGGTTGCAAAGGCAGATGTAGATACTGGGCATGCATTAAACATTTTCATTGCAGCTTGTCCCGAATAAACACTGTCCGTCAGTATTGTAGAATATGGTAGTACATCATAAGATCAGGATAATTATCATTTTATCGTACCAGTACATTGATATATAAATATAGACAATAGTTTGTATTAAAGCACCTTCACTACTATATACTCACATTTAGTTATATTGTAACATTCCGACTTCGTTTGAACTCTTCGAAAAAGTTAATGCACGTTGAGCACGATACAACTGTTGAGTGTCTTATTAACTTACATTTCATATGTTATAGTTGATTCTGCAAAAGATTTCCAAGTATCACAATCTGAAAATATATTACCTTTTTTCAAAATCGTATTTAAGCCCCTGAAGTGAGCAGGAACACGACTCAGTCAAGTCATCAAAACGTGTTTATTCTACATTGTAGACATTAACGATTGCTCCAGTCACCCGTGTGACGTAATCGACACTTCAGGATGTGAGGACAAAGTGAGTGGCAACATGTTACATGTCATCGCTGCAACTGTTCCTCTGTACCTTCAACTCGTGACTGCACGTTGGGTAGGTGTTGTTCCTTAGGTCTTTCACCACTGTACAGTCTGTACCAACTGTAACGTTACATGTTGTGTAGGTAATGTACACGTCTATGGTAATGGCCAGTTTCACAGATGGCGCGCAGGTCTTATTCATATGTTTCGTGATGCAGTGGACTCACATAAAGAAAGCGACACAGTTAACCAAGACCCGTATCCCCAATTGCATTGCTTTCTTCTCACAGTACTTACATAACCTGGTTGTTGTGTCGTGGAGAAATGAATGTTCCCAGAAGTGAAACAACTCCACCCAGTACATCCAACATGTCTTTGTTGTCCGACCAGGTGGTCAACAATATTCCACACTGCAGACACAACAGGTCTTTCTTGTACGGTGACAGTACATCACGTGGCAGTCTCTCAACTCATTTTCGTTGTCACTCTCGTCTCTGAAGGGGAGTTTGCAGCCACTTGTTTGCATATACGAAACAGATTTGTCATGATCATCATGTATATTTGCTTTCAGATATAACAAGTGTGTGCAGTGAGACAACAGAGGCACACACATTCGATGACGATGACGGCGAGTTCTTCTTGTCACACCCGTACAAGTGCAACATGTACATCCAGTGCATCAACACGACAGATTACGAATGGACATGTTCCCCAACATTACTGTTCAACCCGGACAATACAACTACAGCTGATCTCTGCCAAGACGGTGTTACCAAGTGTGTAGAGAAATAAATCTGTTTTCAACTGTGCAGAATTGGTTTCCTCGTGGCCTGTACGGATTCCACTTCCGATTCTACTGCAAAACATTGCATGTTGACATCTAGTTTCCTGACTGTGAAGGGAACAACTGTCTATGGCAGTGAAACCAATAGATTCAGCTAATATAGTTCTTAGGGTAGACCAGCTTTGTAGTTGTATATCAGAGAACAAAACATACATTGAATTTTACTAACACAAATGTCCGTCTTCCGGCCGATGCCTCAATGACCGCCAGTCTTCAGAACAATCTGAGAAAATATGACTAACTTTATGAACAATTGACATTCTTCAGTATAACGTCCGGTACGAACCCTACAACCGGCAAGACGACTTAACCAACAGTGAATTTGGAATAAACAAAGGTGTTACTTATCTTTAGTAGCAGCATAGATTAATCCATGAAAGTGTTGCTCCTGAGATGCAAACCGTTTAGGAGGAAAATGGTAAAATACCTACACCCATGAACAAATACACCTGTATGCACACACACACATGCACACATGCATGCATACATATATGTATGTTTATGCTGTGATTAACATTGTTGACAAACTGTATGTATTCAGATTTAGTTTAAAATGTGACAAGTTGGAGATGATTTAATTTTCAAGCATACTCTGCTTTTCTGCACCTTGTGTGACTGCCCACACTAAATTGTACAAAGTGTGTAAATGTATTTTCATATATATGCGTGCGTATGTCCACGTGTGCTCACTCGTGCACTGCTTACTTTATGGTAATGTAATAATACATATATTACACTGTATGTGTATATTGTGGTCTATATTTATATCAGGTTTTTTTAATAATCATGCGTCATTTGGTAGAGGGGAATGCACATATTTTGTACAATTTCATAACACGTTGCAGGGACGAATCTAGGATTTGGCCAATGGGGGAACAGTGATCGATCATCCACTCTGAGGTTCAACAAAACTTCCAATGCACTCCCTGAGGCCAAAACAGCGGGCGTGCCCCCCTACACACATTGGATACGCAAAATACATCCAACTGAACCCCTTTTTATGTTCATTCAAACAACACATGAGCGTACACGCCCTCGTGCCGTTGGATCCATGACTGGTTTCTATGTGAATCTCAACACATCCATTATATTTGAGAATAGTTAATAGATAGTTGCCTAATCCACAATATTTGCACCTAGGAGTAATGCAATATACTAAGAATATAAATCGAAATTACATGTCAGTTAATCCTAACGAGGTGGAACATCGTAATAGTATCCACTACTTGATGTACACAGAAACATCTGTTTTACTTGCTTATGGACCACATTGTGTGTTTCAAGTTGTCATACGTTCCATGCAGTGCATGGCATCAATGGTGTGTACTACCGTACATATACGTCACGTGGAGCGTTGTGACGTGGTTGCTAGAGCACTGGACTCTCAATCTGGAAATCCCGGGTTCAAATATTGTGTTGCTGTGTCGAACCTTGGCACATTTGTTCACTACATTCCTCCAGTTCACACACCTGGCTATAGACAGTGGTGGATAAGATACAGTGTATACCCACGTCTCTGACCGTGGCGAAGACAACAGTGGTATCTTGTTGTATAGCTTATATTTCGGAAATCGGTTTATTGGCTACATTCCAGCACTAGTGGGGTTGTTTTAATGCCATCAGTGTCTCTAACAAGGCTGGTGTTGTTTTGATGCCATCAGTGTCTCTAACGAGGCTGGTGTTGTTTTGATGCACTTGGTTGGTGGGGATCGGTCACATTTGATTTCAGGTGACCTGGTGGCGGAGTGTCCCCCACCGATTCGGTGACAATTGTAAATATAGTGTCGTGAGATAGTTAGTACTGGTGGTTGGTAGTACGTATAGGACTTGTAGGTATTGGTTAGCAATACCACTGGGGCCGGCATGCTTGCTATGTATTTATGTATTTATGTTGTCGTTTACATGATTTATGTAAAGGAATAAAGGGCTAAATGTCATTAAGTTGGCCTATTTCAATCTACACTTGTTTTGCATAGGAGGGTGTATGTGCCAGGGGCGCATACAGGTTGTTTATCATCCCTCTGGATACTGCAGTAATTTTACGTGTATGTGTGTGCGTGTGTGTTCGTTCGTCTACACACATATATATATGTAGACGGTTCTATCGCAAAGGATATATACATATATATGTTGATGTCCACAGGCTAAAAACTACACCCAACATTACACAGAATTGGAACAGTTTTGTGCTTTATTTTGGCACGAATCTCTAAGGTTACAACTTAATCATTATTATTGAACGTCAGTCATCTTGCTCTGCGTCTTTGTTGTCTTTCTTGCGACTGTCTCGTGAGAATGGCCTCGCACTTATCGGTCAACTCTTCGATCACACTGTTGCCGAACGCCAAACCGGAGCTTGTCCCATGCGTTTCTGAACGAAGCAGCTGCTTCGTCGTCGCCATTGTCTTGACGTTCAGCACCCTAGACAAATCCCATTTAGAACTGTTTCCGGTGTCACTATGTTCCACGCTGATTTCAGGGCAATGACGGCGTCCAAAATATTCCAACGTCTCTAGAAAATGGTGCGACACCTTCTGATGTCTCTTATCTCCTGGTGGCCAGGGTGTACCGGTAATGGAATGTCATGTTCTTGGTTACACCAGCGTCCATTGGCTGGGTGATGCTAGCTGTATTAGATGAGTGAAGACATGACGACTACATACGTTGTTGTGGCTGTATGATCATTTACTTGGAATAACCGTTTCACGTTTTACTTCATCTGGTACATGTCCTCCAAGAAGTCAAGTGATTTTGTTGAATACTGCAATCCGACCTGGGCGAGGAAAAACACATCATCTCGGATAAAATGGACCGATCAGTCCAAGATATGCGAAGATCCGACTTACACAATCCCTCTTAGAAGAAGATTTGCAAGGGAAATACATTACAAATCAACCGTTCCTCGTAATTCTTTCCGAGTTGAGCGAAGATCCGACTTAGGTGAGGTGTACTGCATGTGGCGTTTTGAAACAAGGGCCGGCAATTTTTTAATGGAAGGCCAAATAAGTGATTTAGGTTAGGCTGGCGGACCTCACATTTATTATTATTCAATATTTGTGATCGGTAGCCTACGCCTTTTGGGAACTAATGCGATATTTAATATAGTCATTGCAGTTCCTATCTGTTGAAGCTAGTTTAACTTACAAATTATTGGCCTTAGGAATATGATTTATATTTACCAAATGAAAACGTATAATTGTGAACAACGACATATTTGCGCTATTATAGAGCAGACATTACTTGTGGTTCTTAGCACACAATTGGCGTCATTTTGACCAATGTTTCAATTTGTGTTGTTGCTACGCCACCAAGTAGCTCGCATCTGGCTGTAGACTTGTTTCTGCGTGACTCAGTTAATCACACGTGTATTACTAGGACCTTTTTAAGCAAAACGCATTTCACCAAACCTAGTTTAACAAACGTTTTTGAGCAAACCTATTCGAGCAAATGTATTTGAACAAACGAATTTGAATAAACGGCATTTTAGTTAATATATTAAACAGGATGACAGAACTAGAACGTGAATGATGACAACAACCATGCATTATGACTTTGTATTTGGAATAATATAAGGACATCATGCATGGTGACAATTGCACAATGCAATGCAAAATGGCACGTAGCACTGCATGTAGCATGATGGAATTATAGACGTAGTATCGTTCCATATGCAGTGCAGTAGCCGCGCCTGGCATTTCGCGGCCCAAACGACTGGCCGCTGGGTAGTAATGGTACCGCCCAGTACCGTTACTGGCCAAGTTTAAAGAATTGTTTTAAATGTACCGTGGGACTGTTCTCATCAAATCATGGTGAAATGTCCTGTAAATTGTAAGTTCTTATGGTTGGACTATGGTTGTCCAAATGCTTCATCCCCCCTTAAATACAAAGGAAGGAGAAGACTGCCGGCTTACATCAGATGCAAGAACACAGCTCAACATGTTTTCAGGAGAGCACGCAGGCAGGATGCAGGATGAACAATAAAGGAATATGGAAATACATAAGAAACAGAACAAACATCAGTGGCATAGTTTAACTGTTCAAGCAGGAGGGTACACTTTATACAAACGAGTTCTTTTTTACTTATCCAATACGTGATTGTATCTTGTAGTTGTAGTACGTCTTTCGTCAGCGCAGCACGCCAACTTCATCACTATCTGTGACGTATGACATCATCGCACATGTGAGATAATATGTAATTTCCTCGTGTCGGTTTCTGATCCATATGGCTTCTTTTATCTGTCGTACTCTGCTTAGTGCTTACACGAAAAGCAGATAAGTTACAGCAACACATGAACATTGTTAACACTACGGGCAGCATCATTTTCACAAGAGAAAAAAAGAGAATAACAGCATGCCCTTTCTGGATGCTAATTTATCTAGAAAGGAAGATGTGCCGTCCACAGTGAATAGGAAGAAAATTCACACTGACCAATACCTGAACTTTGCATCTCACCACCCCAAACACCAGAAGTTAGGAGTAGAAGGAACCCTGATGAACAGGTTTGAGACGATAACTTCGGAAGAGTGGGACAAGAAGGAAGCGGAGAAACACACAGAGGAGCCCTGGACATATGTGGCTATCCGTCTTGGGCCTTGAAAAGGTGACGGATAGCAACAAGAAAAAAAGACGGAAAAAGGACACGCCAAGGGTCTAAGAGAGAGTGCACCGAGTACTGACGAAGTGTGGGGTAGTAACAGCCATGCGTCCCCACACCACCCTCAGGCGCCTGTTGGAACACCCATAGGACAAAATGGAACCAGAAGAACAGGGCGAACTGGTGTATCAAATACCCAATTGGGGAAATGGGAAGATTGTTCAAAACGAGATTTTAGGAACATCGAAAATATGTTGATAACACAAAGAAAGAAATACACGAGGAGCGAGAAAAAAGATCAATGTCGACTATCAACAAATCCGCTCTCACGGACCACGCAACAACACCAAATCACATCATACACTGGGAGAGGGCGAAAGTAGTGGACAAGGAAGCCAACAGAAGAAGACGACAGATGGAAGAAGCCATATGGATCAGAAAGGTCAAAACACCAATTAATCGAGCGATGGTATTAAGAACTATCTTACACGTACAATGACGTCATACGTTACATGTACTGAAGAGGTGTGCTACGCTGACGAAAGACTCTACAACTGCAATGTACAACTACGTATTGGATCTCGTTTGCATAGAAATGAACTATCCCGAAGAATGTTCAACACATAGGATAGCATACTTATTCAAAGCAACCGCGAAGCGGCAGATGTTCTAAACCAACTCTTCTTCAGAACAATCACAAAAAAGACACCAGTAACGTACCGCATATCACACAAAAAAGAACCAGACCACAGAAGAACATTCGAAGTCACCGAAGAACTAGTTAAGAAGTGCCTTCTCCAACAGAAGATTGACAAATCACCAAGCATTATTGGCGTGAGTCCAAGAATCCTGAAAGATCGCATAATAACAATGCGTACCTCTCAGCATAAACTTCACTTCAAACAATGAAAGATGCTATAATTCGTCCTATCGACAAGTAATCTGAGAAAATATATCCAGCACACTACAGATCTGGGTCTCTGGCGTCAATCATCTGCAAGACTCTAAAAAGAGTGATTGTTGAGAACCAGTCAATTACATTGCAATATAATAATATATTACTATTACTTAGTTTCCTTCCTATTACTATTACATTCTGAATACTGGGTAGAGCTTGGTGTCATCTGCAGACATAGAGGTCAGATTGTCCATGTTTCCCAAACAAGATACATAACTTTCTTTTAGTAAAAACTGGCGAAAACAGCATCGTGTTCAAGTGTACCGCTCTCTTCGCTGTCTACGCTGGTGGCAGCATCTCGTGTATTGTCATTTTGACGGTTAGCCGCTCATCGACAGGCATACAATAATTTACACGATAATCTGTGTGTTTGTCTGATGAATTAATATCGGATTAATTCAAGAATTTCAGCTGGGGCAAAAATGACTCTAAATGGCAATGTGACTGGTGTTAATGAATTAAATGAATTATACGTTATCACGTGTCCATCCATACTTCGTGGCATCCAGTGGTGGAGGTGATGAATCAAGGGTTGCCTGGTTGTGGATCCGACAAACATTTTCTTCAAATTCCTCTATCGTCAGTCGAAGAGTCTTTAGTTCTTGTGTTGTTGGCACCTTTGCTTTACTCATTTTTTACTAAACCCCCTCACAAACTTCAAACAGCAATGAATCATGTAGCCTGCACGATTTATTAATTGTCGCTACAAAGTATATCATTGCCCGACGAGGATTAATGCTCTCCGATGTAAGTCTGCAGGTAAGACGGAATTCTGCGTAGCAACGAAGGTGCGGAGCGAACACATCGGTGTCATCGCATATGATGTTGACTCTGTTTACTCCAGTATGGGCTACTTGTGTCATCTGTTGAACTATGATCATGTGTCCGCCTTTTTATATGTCGTTTGAAGATCATTTTCATTTGTTAGAACACCATAACATAGTTCCGTGGTGACAGGGTCCCGATCAGTTATGACAAGCTTGTGTGTTGGTAGTATTCCAGTTTGTTCATTTTCAACAAGCGACTAACACATTAAGTCTATCAACTGATCCTTGTCTTCAGTCAAACTCAAGACAACTTTCTGGGATGGAAGTGGAGTCTGAAGACCGAGTTGTCTTGTGACGTGGTGATTGCCTCTTTTTTACCTAGTTCCACTTTTGATGTTGAAGTCAGCGCCCATTGAATGCGAGGTACACCTCTCCTTTGGCGGCTTTCTTAAGCATGTATCAACATAGACTGTTTGTGAAGTCTTCCATTTTCCCCTTACTTGGCCAATGTATGATCCAGTGTTATATTTCGGACCTTTAAAACCAACTTACTTGACAAATTTTATTCCCAACATCATTGCAACTGCGTCACCACGTTAACCACAGAGATCCATTCGTATTTCACAAGGAGTACAATTATATGGACCCGTTATTAGTAGTAGTACAATATACAACATTCCTCCCTCTTATGATTAAAATATCCTTAACAATGAATGTATTTCCGGTTCAATTCCACACCGATAATTACGTAAAAGATTATGCAGATATATACACATAACATTTCATTATCATAACACGTCTAAATAGGGTAGACTGCTTGTAGTATAGTTTGATCCGGAATTATTCTGTCCCAAATTTGTATCATGCATTGCACAATTTAACGTCTTAAAGATCAAGTCTCGGAGGGGGGTATATGCCTCGAGTGAGCCGGGTAGAATAACGACGCACTGGGCTTGCTGACTGGTGTGCATGGCATTCCGGTGTGCTTGGTACACACTCAGAATCACGCTCAACGCTTCACAGGAGTTTCCAGTGTCAGTTGGTTGAGCCTCAGCGTCTTCTGGTTCCGACAGGATTGAAGGAGGAGTCGGAATGTCAGGTTGTAATCTGTGCTCCATCCTCGTAGGGGAGGCAACAAGTTCACCTACAGGCTGGTTGCACGTGCGGCTCGGAAGATGATCGTGATGACGACACACGACAAAGCCATCGGAAAGCCGGGCCTGTGCATTGGAGAAGTTCACCAGGCAACCACGTTGGTCGAGGCGCGAACTCACGCACCAACACGCAGTCACAGTGTTGTATGTGCCATCTTTGGCGTGCTAATCATGCTGCTGCTGTTGCTTCATTAGTTTCTCTTCCATTCACCACCCTAGATCGTGTGTTCGGGCGAATCAAGTCGAGTCTCGACTTTGGACGTCGACGAAGGAACATTTCAGCTGGCGAACAATTAGTGGTTGAGTGAGGTTTTAGCCGATAGTTTGCAAGCCCTCGCGTCAAGCACATTTTCAATGATGCAGGTTGCATGCGTTTCATGCCTTCCTTGAATGACTGAATATCTCTCTCTGCTAAGCCATTCATTGATTGATGGTAGGGTGCCGCTGATATATACCGGATGCCATTGACAGAGATGAACTCATGGAACTCCTCACTAGTGACCATTGGACCATTGTCACTCACAATACAATCCAGCTGACCATGAGTGGCAAAACAAGACCTCAGTCTCTCAACTGTGTTTCGGCTCGTTATGTTCTGCATCTGGAACAATTCCAACATCTTGTCAACAATCACTGGCAACATGCGTCCTATGAGAGGACCGGAAAAACATCCAGTCCATTCCACGTAGTTGCAGTATAATCCCATGGATGTAGGGGTTCCTTTGCCAGTGCATGTTGATTTAGCTGACACAAATGACAGTTTTCATCATTGTTTCTAGATCTGCATCCATGGATGGCCACCACATACAATTTCTTGCCAGACTCTTCATGCATGAAACGCCAGGATGTTTCTCGTGTAGTTCTTCAATAAATTAGCATGGAGCGATGGATTGTGGATACAATGATTTTTGTACCCCATAGGATACGCCCATCTTCGCAAGACAGTTGATGTCTTCGCCAGAAGAACAGCATCAGTTCATCAATTGTGATCTTCTCCGGACAACTGTGTAACACGTACTGTGGCACACGTGACAGAACTGGATCGGTCTTCGTCGCTTCCTTTATGATTGTTGCTGTCACAGGACCTTCCTCGAGGTGCTGTTGCAGGTTTAGCACAGGTTCTGGCATGGGAACCTCCACAGTTTCCGGAAGAGGCATTCTGCTCAATGCATCTGCATTCGCAATGCTTGTGCCAGACCGGTAGATGAGCTTGTAATGGTAGGCTTGCAGAAGAAGAGCCCACCTCTGCAAACGAGCAGAGAAGTGCTGCGGAAGAGGATTCTCATCTCCTAGAAGACCCAAGAGGTACTTATGGTCCGTGTACATCTTGAAGTGTCTGCCCACAGACACCTGTGAAATCTGCTAAAACCGCAGCTCATTGGCAGTGCCTCCTTTTCAACCTGAGATTAATTCTTCTCTGCCGGTGCCATGGTTCGGGAGTGGAACGAGGCTGGTCGTTCTATATCGACTTGTTGACAGTATACTGTGTCAGGACTGGGGCTTTCTTCAGAAGCTGCTTTGCCTCGTTGAATGCTCGCTCTTGGTCATTTCCCCACCTGAAGACATGGCCTTTCTTCAGTACTTGGTGTAGTTGTTGAAGGATCATAGCCAAATGGGGTAGGAATCGAAGTAGAAGGTCAGCATGCTCATGAGTGACTTTACCTGAATGACATATGTGGGTGTGGGTGTCTCGACAACCGCTCTGACCCTTTTGTGCAGTAGCCAATCCATTCTTGTTGATCCGAATACCAGGTATTCTACGGCAGCAACGCCAAAGTTCCAATTGTCCTTCTTAAGACGTAGGCCTGCCCCCGCAAGTCGACGTAGGACCTCTTTCAGATTTACCTGCTAGTCAGGTTCATGATGTTATGATATATATTTTCACTGATTTTTGTGGAGATTAACACATCAATACATTTTTGTAAACGTCATGACATGAGGAACCCCAAAATATAATTTGTGCGTCTACAGGTTCCAGGGATTAAAGATTTTAAATTTGTTACATTTGTACTTCTCCGATATTCATATCAGCCATTTTAAAAGATGGCGGTCGTTAATAAAAATGTCATGATATATCAACAACTGCGTCATGTAGACCTGTAAACTTTATGCCTTTACATAGCGTGGCCGATAGCGATTTAAAAAATGTTACAAGTGACCTTCGGGGACATTCCTATATCCGCTATTTTTAAAGATGGCGTCCGTCAAAACCTATTATTTCTATATTTTAAGAACTACATAACCTATAACCACAAAGTTGACGTCAAAATGTAGGTTTTTTCGATGAATTGATTTAAAATATATTACTGCTGGCCTTCGTTGACTTTCAGATATCCGCTATTTTGAAATATCAGCCAATTTGAAAGATGGCATCTGACAAAGCATGTAATTCCCATGTCTTAAGATGTACATATGCTAGGACCACAAAGTTGATGTCAAAACGTAGGTTTGTGGATGCAACAATTTTAAATGTGTTACTTAAATATTGTCACTTCTAAATTAGGTTATTGATGTTATCATGGTACCTACCCCCTAAATACACACAAAGGATTCCCAAACAGTTCACACATTCCGCTGACATCCGCCTCATGTGCATAGCATTGTGCAACGCAGGTTGGCTTTTAAGCACCGGCGTTGTCCTCTGCAGTATTTCGTGCAGCCGCACCTGATAATCGGCCACAAGAAAAACAAGAATAGATTTAAAGAAAACCAAGCATCTGTACGGACGTCTAATGGTTCTTGCCAGGGCAAGGCAATACATTGATCAGACACATGCTAAAGGCAACCATGAGCTCACTCTGGCACCACGTGCATCATCTGCACCAAATTGAGCACCACAATAGTCGCTGCCTACAAAGGATGTCAGCCAATTGCAACTGACGGAGGAACAGCGAACTCCTTTGATGTTGACAGCCACGATCATAGTCGCAAAACCGCAGTGGTCAATGACATGGTACTTGTCCATAAACTGACGATGAAAGCCACTACAAAAGTGACAATAAAAATGTAAGTAAATGCATCAATGTCAGATTTATCTGTATAACTAGCAGTTGCCCGGGGAAAAGGCAGTCATGTGCACCAGACACCCCACACCCATCCCAAATATTTCCAGCCTATCCGCATTAATAAATGGTAACTGGTCACTGGCCTAGTTGTTAGGACAATCTTTTGTCAGAAATCTCAATCTCAATCGCTCACCCGTGTAACTGACGTAACCAAACCAGCAACAGCGGATGCTGGGTTGAAATTTCAGCCCGATACATGCAAAACTAACGGAAATGTGGGTGCACAAACAAACAGAGAACGAACTCTATTATAATATGGATATGTCGTATTCCTAATTATCCAATATAACTTTTGGCACTTACTTTTTATAATACACTAACTTGACGAGCGATAATTTCGACGCTAAATCACAAAATGACGCATTGCTCCATCTGTAGGTAATATAATATGAAATGCGAAAGGGGGCGTTACTTGTAAGCGTGTGGACGTGACCAACGACAGGTAGACCTGGTGTATGTTAAGCGCTGGTAGACGAAAGGCTACTTATTCTTGTGTTTGATACCTATGATGTTGATTCACTCAAAAGTGCCACGAAAGAAAAGGGATGCCAAGGGCATAAACCAGTTTATTACCAGACGAGGAATAAAGCAACTATCCAGCATACCACCACGATTCAGGCACATAAAATGGATAATCTTACAATATTTTACACATTTGTTCGTGAGAAAAAAACAGTAATCAGTCATATTTGAAACACGTAGTCACATGTGCAACACGTAGTGTATAGTGCATATATGATTATGAACATTGGCATTCATATTTCTTTGTGAGGGAAATTCTTGCTTTAAGTAATCATGCACGAAAGTCATTGTAAGGGTGATACAAGGATTGATATTCATAACTATGAATAAAAGATAGTCTTACACAATGCTATGCTATAAGCGTAAGGTTTATGCTATCTTAGTAACTGCATATAACGCCTAATAATCTTTACCATTTAATCAGGATCAGCAAGACCATCCATAACATCTTCGTGGCCTTCACCCTCCTCATCTACATCCTCATCCTCTACACTCTCATCCTAAAAATCCTCCTCCTCAGTATCCTCCATCTCGATACCCTCCTCGTCTCCAGCCTGAGCCTCTTCTGTCTTAGGGTACGGATTACAGCAGCCCTCTTCGCCAGAGCAGTTGCAGTATGACGTGCACGAAAGATGTTCTTTGTGGCAGCCACAAACGTCCGTGCTGCACTTCTTGTCCTGTGCCCTACACGCACAATGAATCACATCACACAGGTGTGGCGGAACTGATGAAAGGTTCAGCGTTTGAAGTGTACGTGGCCGCAGCGTATCGGGGGCTGACAAGCATCTTCAATGGGAAGTCCTGGGTGAAAGCCATGCGGTCCTTTCGGGGCATATCAGCAGCGCTCTTGAAGCGGTTTCTATCAACAGGGCCGAAGACATTTGAGCAGATAGAGCAGTATCTGGACACTGCTCTCCTCCATCCAACTGGCCGGCACTGGGTGGACAACTTCCTTCTCCCCACTCTCCTCGTCCACCAGTTTGAGCGTGCAGATAGAGAGAGAGAGAGAGAGAGAGAGAGAGAGAGAGAGAGAGAGAGAGAGAGAGAGAGAGAGAGAGAGAGAGAGAGAGAGAGAGGGTGACATTTACTTCTTCCTCGCTGGTCACGTGCAGTACGCCCTCTATCTCACTCAGTACCTGCTGGTGATGCGTGTGCTCCCTGCTGAGGCCAAGGCGGACCTTGTGTCCGGCGCTTTTATCTGTCGACACCATGTGGGATACTGCAACGCTGTCTCTGGTGATCGGAAAGGGAGCTCTCAAGGGCATGGCTCTATCTGCTGAGCTAGTTTGTGAGTGGATTGATGCCTTCCCATCACCGTGCACGTGTCAGACAGCGTGGACTACATCTACACTGCTGATCCACCAGGCCAATCTGCGCAGAAACAGTACAAGGCGGAGTTGAAGCACCGGCGTGTCTTGGGTGCGGATGATCGGGGTCTCATTGATGCAGAGGTGGAGAAGTACCCTCAACCACTGGAAGATCGCCGCCCTCATCTGTACAATCCCGTCACCGGCCAAGTTGCTCCAGCTGAAGTGAATGTGGCTGATTCGATTGTGCTTGGAGAAAAGATGCAGAGCAAGTGTATCGCCAATTTTCCCGATGGGTTCTACAACACACTCAGTAGTCCCATCAAGACGATGAACGTTCTAAAGAAGCAGGACAAGGGTAACAAGGGCAGGCCAGTCATCGATCTTGAGAACATTTTTCTCCGGCTCTTGATGAGTGGTCAGCGGCGGCAGATGGAGCTCTAGGCTATGTTCAACTACGAGCTGTGTGCAGCGCCTCCATCGCTCATCGACGAGCATGGTTGTCTCCGCAAAGTCAACAAGTCGGGGCTGGTCAAGCGCCTGGGTGTGGTCTCGATCTCGCCAACAGCTGCTGAAATTGTCATCGTGGATGATCAGCAGCTGTTTTACCGTATCGTGTGGCCATACGGCGGCAGTCCTTCAGATCTGATTGCATCCATCCTAGGTCGTCTGAGTCACTATCCAGATGGTACTGAGAAAATTTCGTCATTATGATTTCCTATGTCATTGAAGCAGCCAACTCTGGAAAAAGCGTGATCCGTGTACTTAGCGACGACACAGACGTGTTTGTCCTACTTGTCTATTGGGTGTTTCGGGAGGAGATGGTGTGCAATGTGTAGATGGAGCGGTGGGATGGGACAGTGCTGGATATCAACGCCACCTGCGAAGACATAGGGCCACAGTGTCTGCAGCTGCTTGGCATGCACGCCCTAAGCGGGTGCGACACCACCTCATATACGAATGCCAAAGGCAAGATCAATGCTCTAAACACCTTGATCACTGGGGACTTCCCAGGTTTGGATGATGTGCTGTGGGAAATGGGCGGCACCACGCAGGTGGATCTGATGAAGACGGCGAAAACCTTCTTCATCACTCTGTATGATCAGCCACTGGGGACATCCATGAAGTCTGCACGCTTCACACTCTTCACCAAGAAGAAGAAAAGTCCCACAGTCAAGGCCCTGCCTCCAACATCCGCCAACCTGTTCCTGCACGTGCTGCGGGCCCATCTGCAGGTCATGCTGTGGAAAGCGGCAGACCAGTAAGCGCCACCCGATGAATCAGCCGATATCACTCACTTCGGGTGCGAGATCCGGGATGGCGTTCCCTCTCCTGTTATTGCTGAGGGTGACCTAGGTCCACCACACCTGTATGATGTGATTCATTGTGAGTGTAGGGCACAGGGCAAGAAGTGCAGCACGGAGGTTTGTGGCTGCCACAACATTTTTCGTGCATGTCATACTTCAACTGCTCAAGGCGAAGAGGGCTGCTGTAATCCGTACACTAAGACAGAAGAGGCTCAGGCTGGAGACGAGGAGGGTATCGAGATGGAGGATACTGAGGATGGTGATTTTGAGGATGAGTGTGTAGAGGATGAGGATGTAGATGAGGAGGGTGAAGGCCATAAAGATGTTGAGGATGGTCTTGCTGATCCTGATTACCTGGATGATGAGTGGGGGTAGGTAAATGGTAAAGATTATTAGGTGATATCTGCTGTTACTAAGATAGCGTAAACCATACGCTTATAGTATTGTGTAATACTATATTTTATTCAAGATATCGCCCAGTGGCCATCTTGGATTTATGCAAACTACCAGAGTTGCCCAAAGTTGCCGTATGGGCAACCAAGCTGAATTTGTTCTAGGACCCCATATGAGTACAAATAAAAAAAAATTCATAGGATAGAACATTTCAAGGTTCATGAAATGACAAATGGAATGGGCAAACAGGCCAGGGCAAGGGTTCCGACCAGTATCGTTCGAAAAAAGTTACTGGATCATCTGAAGAATGAATGTTACAAGGACACAGGTGGTGAGATAGGGCCAATCACCATACGTGTACTCCCAACAACCAAGGTTGTGATAGAGATGGTGAGATGTCAGTGCAAATGCAATGGTTCATCTCAGAGGTGCTTCTGCAGGTCAAATTAAGGACTTGGCATGCACAGAGCTGTGTATGTGCAGCACCGACTGCCAGAATTATGCCGATTGTCGTATGAGAATGTTCACTGATCATTGGGACCACTAGTTGTACGTCATTGCGCATAATTGGTGTACGGTCGTCAAGGTGATCCGCCATCTTGGCTATTCACAACTGAATGTTGTGCATTGTCTATCAAGCGACCCAAACAATGCAGCGGGATTTTGGTGGTAATGCCACCTTTAAAGCCTGGCAGTAACACACTAGTTCGTCAGATGACCGGCCAAAGACGTGCGGCTGAAAAACAGTGGACTGTTTCCCTCGTTTGGATGCATGCAATAGACGCTAACGTGCCTTCTTGCAGTTGTCGTGCATTGCCCGCCAATGGCCGTTGCTACCAGACTGGTTGTAATTGCTAATCGTCCCAATAGTGATGCTGTTCTTTAAAGTTTCATCTCATATATGAGAACAAATATGGGCCCTGCAAGGAGTGCAAATCAAATTTAAAAGATCCATCTTGAGATATGGTGATAACAGGATTTATCGGGCGCCATCTTTCAAAATGACGAACATTTAAAAATGGCGGATATCTTAAAGTCAAATCAAATCGTGACATTTATATTGCGCCAACAGTTGTTGCTCACGGCGCCGTACAGAATGTTCGGGAAAACAGATAAGTTTTTAAGGTTTGATTTAAAATCAGTGTTTGTCATTCTTGTTGCAGTCAGCTTTTGCGGCAGCAAGTTCCATAGTGTTGGGGCTGCCACGCAAAAGGATCTATCACCCCAGCGACGCGATGCACATGGTACACATAAATGATTGTGTTCATTGGAGCGCAACAATCGAGTTGGCTGACGTCTGTTCAAACATTTGGTGATATACTGTGGTGCACAGCCAGTCAGCTTGATCAATAGAGGTGTGACATGGCAGAACTTCCTGGCGCCGTCGACAAGGCGGGCCGCCCAGTTCTGTATTCTCTGCAACCGTTATAGTTATTTCACAGGCAGTCGGTGGAGTAATGCATTGCCAACGTCAAGTCTGCTGGAAACAAACGCATGTATGACTTGTTCCGTCGCTGCAGGTGTTAGATAACGTCTTATTCTTGCAATATTTCGGAGATGGAAAATTGCAGATCTACAGACAGCAGTCACGTGCGTCTCCATCTTCATCTCGGCATCGAACTGTACACCAAGGTTCCGTACATTCTGAGTTACAGTGACCAAACAGTCTCCAATGCATAATGTGCGCTGCTCAATATTTTTTAGTTGTTGCGCAGAGCTGAGCACGATGACTTCTGTCTTTGAGTCATTCAACTTTAAAAAGTTTGTCACCATCCACGTCCTGATCTCCGCTACACATTCTTCAATACGGACGACAGCCGCAGCAATGTCCTCTTGGTGGGGTTTCACTGGAATGTAGATTTGAGTATCATCCGTGTAGAAATGACACATCAAATTGTACTTGCGAATAATCTTAGCAACTAGTGCTACATAGATGGAGAACAGCTGAGGACCCAGCACGGAGCGTTGTGGTACCCCGTATACCAGAAGACGAGCAGGCGATGTAGCACCATGAATGTGGACAGACTGGACTCTGTCTCTCAGGTATGACTTAAACCAGTCCAGTGCATCTTGGACCACTCCGATATCATGTGAGAGTCTATGCAACATCACTTCAAGGTCGACGGTGTCAAACGCAGCCGATAGATCAAGGAGAACCATGATGATAACATTCTGATTGTCCATTGCGTGATTCTGCACACAGACAAGGGCCGTCTCAACGCTGTGATTCGGCTTGTACGCTGACAGATAGGGCTCACAGAGATTGTGCTCTGACATGTGAGCTGACACGTTCTGTTGTCTTCGATAGATAGGGTAGATTTTACACGGGTCGGTAGTTATTCAAGACAGTTTTGTTTAGACTCGGTTTCTTGAGTACTGGCCTGATGTGCGCTTCCTTCAAGTGCGAAGACATTACCCCCGTTCACAAAGACAGGTTAACAATTGTCATGAGCACAGGTACAACATCGTGCGCACAGTCTCCAAGAAGCCATGTCGGAATGGGATCAAGTTCACAAGATTTCACTGGCGATGATTTCAACAACTAAGATCAAAAGTAATATATCTTAAATCATTGCATGTAAAAATCCTACATTTTGACATCAACTTTGTGGCTCTAAGTTATCCAGAAAAAATTGAAATAATAGGTTTTGAGGGACGCCATCTTTAAGAAATGGCTAATATATGAATGTCACCGAAGGTCAAATGTTTATTTTTTTAATCGCTATCGACCACGCTATTCAAAAGGGTAAACCTTACAGCTCTGCACAACGAAGTGGTTGAGATATCGTGACATTTGTATTAACGACCGCCATCTTTAAAAATGGCGGATGTTGATATCGGAGAAGTTCAAATGTTAATTTTTTTTAAACTTTGATCCCTAGAACCTATGTATATATATATGTGTGTGTGTGTGTGTGTGTGTGTGTGTGTGTGTAGGTACACAAATTATAGCTCTACGTAAAGCAGCTATTAAGATATATGGGAAAATCGATTTTCGCGGCTATTTAAAAAAAAAAAAAATGGCCGACTTACGTGATTATGGGCATATGGAAACATTGGTTTTCAGGTTCCCCATATATGACGTTTCCAAAAATGTATTGGTTTGCTAATATCCACACAAAAACCAGCGAAAATACATAGTGAACCTGAATGTGATGTTCTTTCTCGGAAGCACCAGTTACCAGTTACAGGGATATCATCCAGGTACATCGCTGTGTGCACGAGGAACGCCTGTCAGGAGGTGCTCGATCACCCGCTGATAGATTGCAGGGGCTGAAGAGACTCCACATGCTAGACAACTGTAGACAAACACTCCTCGGTGGGTGGTTTATGGCACATCACATGTTCTTCCTTTGCTATCATAAATAATTCGGAAGATATTAATAAAACACCGATTTTTCTCAATGGCTGCTGCTAATTTGCATATTAAATGGAATATCGTTGGCAGGACTATTAAGTGAATGTCGTCGACACTGTATATCCTCAAAACATAGCTACATGACACTTTGTTTGTTTCGCTATCAAGCATATTACTGCCATATGGGCCAAATTCAATATTTTGCAAATGGCGGAATATAATTTGCATAGTTTAGGTAGTGAAGTTTCGTATCGTTTCGGAATCATCCTAAACAGTTCCACATTCCTTAAAACTAGACAGAAGTATACTTGGTGTCTTAAAACTATAGGACGGTCCCCCTAGTTTACCTGAGGTCACCCCAATACAGACACCTAATTTGTTGTGCTGTTGTCAATAGTTACTGAGATATTAACGAAAATATTTTTTTTTATAATGTTGACACTAATTTGCGTATTTTCAAAAATGCTCTAGAGTGCCAGGTCTTCATCACCTGGATTCCTTATAAGGAGACATCAACTATATAGAAACTGCCAACAAACTTTATTCGGACCCTATTGCAAGGTTCAACCTCAAAACAGCATTTCACTGCCAGACTATGGTCAAATAAGTTTGTTAAAATAGTTTTGTTCAAATGCATTTTGCTTGAGTAGGTCCCAATAATACCTGTGTGATGAACTGTGTCACTCAGAAACAAGTCTGCAGCCAGACGTGAGGTACTTGGTGGCGTAGCAACAGCACAAGGTAAAACATTGGTCAAAATTATGCCACTTCTGTGCCAATAATTTCTGTTGCCTCCCCTACGAGGATGGAGCACAGAGTACAACCTGACATTCCGACTCCTCCTTCAATCGTGTCGGAACCAGAAAACGCTGAGGCTCAACCAACTGACACTGGGAACTCCTGTGAAGCGTTGAGCGTGATTCTGAGTGTGTACCAAGCACACTGGAATGCCATGCACACCAGTCAGCAAGCCCAGTGCGTCGTTATTCTATGTTATACCCGGCTCACTCGAGGCATATACCCCCCTCCGAGACTTGATCTTTGAAGACGCTAAATTGTGCAATGCATGATACAAATTTGGGACAGAATAATTCCGGATCAAACTGTACTACAAGCAGTCTACCCTATTTACACGTGTTATAATAATGAAATGTTATGTTTAAATATCTGCATAATCTATTACGTAAATATCGGTGTGAATTGAATCGGAAATACATTAATTGTTAAGGACATTTTAATCATACGAGGGAGGAATGTTGTATCTTGTACTACTACTAATAATGGGTCCATATAATTGTACTCCTAGAGAAATACGAATGGATCCCCGTGGTTAACGTGGTGACGCAGTTGCAATGATGTTGGGAATAAAATTTGTCAAGTAAGTTTGTTTTCAAAGTTCCAAATATAACACTGGATCATGCATTAGCCTAATAAGGGAACAGTGGAAGACTTCACGAACAGTTTCTGCTGATACATGCTTAAGAAAACCTCCAAAGGAGACGTATACCTCGCATTCAATGGGTGCTGACTTCAACATCAAAAGTTGAACTAGGTCAAAAAGAGGCAATCACCATGCTACAAGACGACTCAGTCCTCAGACTCCACTTCCATCCCAGAAAGTTGTTTTGAGTTTGACTGAAGACAAAGTTCAGTTGATAGACTTAATTTGTTAGTCGCTTCTTGGAAATGGACAAACTGAAATACCACCAAGACACACAAGCTTGTCATAATTGCTCGGGACTCTGTCACCATGGAACTATGCTATGGTGTTCCAACAAATGAAAATGATCTTCAAACGACACGTAAAGACGCGGACACATGATCATAGTTCAACAGATGACACAAGTAGCCCATACTGGAGCAAACATCATATGCGATGACACCGATGTGTTCGCTCCGCTCCTCCATTGCTACGCAGAATTCGGTCTTACCTGCAGACTTACACCGGAGAGCACTAATCCTTGTCGGGCAATGATATACTTTGCAGCGTCAATTAATAAATCGTGCAGGCTACAGGATTCATTGCTGTTTGAAGTTCGTGAGGGGCTGGTAAAGTAATGAGTAAAGCAAAGGTGCCAACAACACAAGAACTAAAGACTCTTCGATTGACGACAGAGGTATTTGAAGAAAATGTTTGTCGGATCCACAACCAGGCAACCCTTGATTCATCACCTCCACCACTGGATGCCACGAAGTTTGGATGGACACGTGATGACGTATAAATCATTAACATCAGTCACATTGCCATTTAGTGTCACTTTCTCCCCAGATGAAATTCTTGAATTAACCCGATATTAATTCATCAAACAAACACACAGATTATCATGTAAACTATTTTATGCCTGTCGATAGAGGCAAAATGACAATACCCGAGATGCTGCCACCAGCGTTGACAGCGAAGAGAGCGGTACAAGACAATGCTTTGATTTCGCCAGTTTTTACTAAAAGAAAGTTATGTATACCGGTACCTTGTTTGGGAATCATGGAAAATCTGACCTCCGTGTCTGCAGTTGACACCAAGCTCTACTACCCAGCAGTCAGCATGTAATAATAATATATTACAGATCTGGGTCTCTGGCGTCAATCATCAGCAAGACTCTAGAAAGAGTGATTGTTGAGAACCAGTCAATTACATTGCAATATAATAATATATTACTATTACTTAGTTTCCTTCCTGTTAAGTTGTAGAACTTAAGCACATGATTCCACCAGGTGCTGCCTATTGACTATGTTTGTAATTAGTTTCTACCCATAATTCTTCCGTCACTTCCCGATCAACCATATTTGAATAAAGGTGATATCAATTTATATTGTTATCAATCTACTGTTTTCCATCGTCACCATGAGCCATCAATTAACAGGTTATGGGCCCACGCAACGCCTGATGTTTGACGGTGATGATGAGAAGTATGAGTTGTGGGAAGTCAAGTTTCTTGGTCATATGCGACTTCTGAAGTAGTACGATGTGATCGTGCCGGGAGCCGAGGTTTCTGATGAGGCTCACAATGTTGATGCGTTTACTGAACTTGTCCAGTGTTTGGACGATCGAAGTTTATCGTTTATCATCCGAGATGCGAAAAACGACGGACGGAAGTCGTTAGAAATCCTGCGGGAACATTACGTGGGCAAAGGAACGCCACGAATAATTTCCTTATACACGGAATTGACGTCACTGAAAATGGCAAGTACCGATTGTTTGACGGATTATGTGATACGGCGACTCGTTGAATACAGCAGGGGAGGTAATCAATGACAGTTTACTAATTGCGATGGTGTTAAAAGGTTTACCCCCCGCATTCAAGATGTTTACCACTGTGGTGACGCAGAAAGAACAGCAGATGAGTTTTGCTAAATTTAAAGTCTCACTGAGTTTTGAAGAGACTAAAAAATGTCAGGTACTCATGCAGACCGACCATGTAGCTTCCTGACTTGTTTTTTGTTTTTGGTAAGAGTTACCTCCCCTTGATTATTTACAACGTTCAGACGCCTACGTTTAGAATAATACACAATTTATAAACAAACGATTGGGGTATATATATAACCATAAAATATGTTTTAGCGGTTACCGTTATAGGCCACTACTATTCAAAATAATGTAATTTATGGTGTGCGGCACAGAGTGTGCTTGTGGGTGCGTGCGTGCTTGTGTGTGTGCATGCGTGTGTGCGTTCATACTACGTATACATTATGACTTGAACTTGTCTGTGAGGTCTACGTTACGGACATTTATTTAAAACTAACTTAAATTACACCTACACAAGGGAAAATAAACCCAGATATGACGTCATTACCACAACAGCAAGTTGATTACAATGCCTTTCCCGCTGCTCATGTTAGTTCTGCTGTCTGCAGTTAACGGCATTGCATGCAGCAGATAATAAGTTTCCGATAAATCGAACATAACTGTACAGGGGCCCCCTCTGTTGAATAGCTGACCACCCAATTTGTCCTTTGAAAATGTATATAACTTTTAATAGTTATTGTTGTTTTCTAAAATGCACACCCAATTTGTAGATCAGAGGCGAATGGTCGAAGGAAACTAGAGACGATTGAACGCCGTAGTCTAGGGGATAAGCACTTACAATGATATAAAGTTAGCGTCTGGTATCTTAGACCATGTTACGTCACATGGTCGTCTACTTTTGTCTGTTAATTATTTATCAGGTATCTAAAATGATTTGATTTTTTCCAGGCTAACAACCGTTATACATATGGTGGAGATTTACGAAAAAGCTGTTTTAGAGAAGTCATTGTCGCGATATGTTGCGAGTGAATGGTGATGTATCTTATGTATCTTCTGTTCAGCAATCCTACCCCAAATCGAGGAAATAACAAGAAATAACAAACAATCACGACACAAAACCTGGTCCAAGCCAAGCATTTATTTATCTTATGATTTCTTATCATTCTCCATAAATATAAATTGCAAAATAAACATTTAGTATAATTTAATGGTAAAGGATACTTTGCTCAACTTGTATTATAAACATTCGTAAGACTATCACGAACAGCGGCTAAATATGTTCAGGTCTTTTTATTTGTAGAAGAAATGGTTCATCGTTGTTTGACATAAATGATGCGTAGGGTAGGGTGGGGTAAGAAACCCCCTCGAGGTAAGACGCCCCCTGGGTATTTCAATATTTCGATCGTTTGCTGCCTGTTTCTGGTGGATGAAAACAATGCTGCCATCTAGCATTCATTGCGTCCGAACGCGCAACAACGCTAAAACAACGGTGAGTAACAAAAAAGTGAATTTGAAGTTTTTAGGCTTGTTTAATGTTAAAATTTTACATACTAGATGTATGATTATGAGACAGAGATTACGTGCGATATCACATAGTCGTTACTTTATGCATCGTTTATGTCAGTAGTTTCAATTATTACCATCAAAACGGGCGATAAATAAATTTAATTTGACCATCGGCACATGTCTGCATGAAACCTATTGGGGGCAAGACGCCCCAACGACGTGGGGCAAGACGCCCCGGGGGGCTTCTTGCCCCTTGAGGGGCGTCTTACCCCACGTTTTTTAATTGTTTGTTTTACACATGCAACATAGGCTAACGTGCAAGGCCTAGCCTTAGAGCTACAATTAAATATTATTTTATATATAGTATTTGTATATTATGTTTTATATCATTCTATATTACCAATAATTATTGCATTATATTATAATGTAATTGTTATATTAATTGTCCTATTTTATTGTCTGTGTATTTGCAACATGGTATTTATATATATTGCTTTTTTATTCCTGCATTTTTTCCATAAACTATGTATAAGCACAGGGCTACAGTGAAAAACTGTATTTTAATATGAATGTACTAGCCTACCCTGTATAAATACGTTTAAACAAAATAAATAAATAAACAAATAAATAAATAGGCAAAAATAAAGAAATACTAAATACGGCATGTGTTTGAATGCAAATTTGCAATAGGCCTATGACAGATTGAACATCTACTGACTAATATTTTCTTCTGTAGAAGTGGTCCGCACGTATAAGCGCAAGTCGGAACGGGGTGCCTGTGGGGACGATGTGTTGAAGGAGGAACTGGCAGCGCTGGAGAATCAGCCTATGAAGGCTGTCAGTCGGCGTTTTGGCATTACGGCCAGGACGCTGCGAAGACACCGCAACAAGAAAGTCATCACTGTGGGATCGTTATCTCTCGGCCCAAGGCAACCAGTACTATCGGCTGACGTGGAACGCACGCTGCGCGAACACATCGCGTATATGGAGAAGTGCCTGTACGGCTTGACGACCGTGGACGTCAGGCGCCTCGCGAACGATCTCGCGGTGAAGCTGGGGCTTGCGCACACGTTCAACGCCGAAACAAAGATGGCCGGCCGAGACTGGCTTCACGGCTTCTTCAATCGCCAGCCTGACCTGGCTATTCGGCAGCCTCAGGGTACGAACACCGCAAGGGCTGTCGGTTTCAATCGCCCTAGAGTGCAATTGTCCACTGCTGGCCCGCCATCGTCCACTGGTGGGCCGCCACCGTCCACTGCTGGGCCGACACCGCCGACTGCTGGCCGCCAACGACCGCGTTTTTTTTATTGACGATCATAACAGTTAATGCCGTCAGATGACAGAATGCCTTTGGTGCAACATGAAATAGGTACCCCGCAATCGTGTGCAAGCGCAAAAACCTCAACATTTTCACTGTATGCTTAAATATGCCCATTTCCCCTTAAGGGGGCTTCATGCCCCACCCTACCCTAAATAATTACACCTTTGGTGTACAATTAAATGTGCGTTTAGTAAACAACAATAAAACCCAAATGTCTCAGCTTGTACGTGCAATAGGCGCATAAACACGTCCTACAATACTAATGGTTTGTTCATTCTATGCACCCGAATTTCTACGAAATCCCCATCTGCTGTAATGAGATGAGTGCGACAATATTGGCTATAAGCAACGCCGCCAAAGGGCTACCAATCTAGACTGAAGCATCCCAAAGCCTTAAATCAAACATTACTCTTAAATAATTAATTGATGAAATATTGCATGTGCTTATAGCTAAAACTTCAAAGATCAAATGTCTCGCCCATGTCATTAATCCACTAAGCATAATGTATACTCCGATATGCATTCTCATTATTTCGAACCTTCCAAGCTGGCACAAGCAAATGGCGGGAGATTCCCCTACATGTGGCCGCATGGCAGGAGATGTTTCCGTTGGTGGCGCTACCTACCGAACATATTTTATCTGAGTTGTGCACGAGTTCTGAATAGTTTCTAAACTAGTTTGCTATTAGCGAAGCGATTTTTGTATGTTTTGGAATACTCTGATGTCCCGCTATATCGGAAGACTTGGAAGGTCTGCTCTTTAGCTGCATTTCGAGAATCAACCCTGTTTACTACGGTCTGTTCTAACGCCGCTAGTTAGGCCCATGTGCCATCGCAAGTGCCATCTGAGCCATCTTAATCACGCTGTCGTATGTCTTTCCGAAACCGACGCAACCATTGAGCTTCACGAACGAACTGTCAGGAACACCGCTTACTTGTTGTAGATGAAACTCCTTTTCCCCACGCCAGCTGTCCGGCAGCAACAATCTGCAACACACTAAGACCCCGTTACGGCGGATCCAGTGGGTGTCCATCACTTTAACGGCACCATCATTAGAGGAAAACAAACGGCATTGTTGTCGGTTATGTGCCTACAAGATTTAATACAAGCTAACCATTTACAACGATAATCAGCAGTATCAAGTATTATAACATTATTTAATAATATACACTAAATAGCATACATACATAAAATAAAGACACTAACTGATTAAGTTAATACAATTGAAATACTGAAGACGGTGTATTTTAGCTGCATCACTATAGTTTTAAGTCCAATAAAGTAAGTTGATGATAATTGCAATATGCCTGATAATGGTGATTAAGCTTAGTACATGCCATTAGGAATAGCCACAACGAGAAGTACATACAACTTACGCAATAATCATACGGGTCATGGTCGGTTGTTAATGCATGTTTGATGCTCAATGTGATTATGTAATTATTTGCTTGACTCTAGCAACTTAAACTTATAAAAAACAAATCATATCAACCAAATCATACAACGTATTAAGTTATGCAATGACCACTAGTCTTATGTGTATGGTATGTAAACCGTTTGTCCCCTCATCTCATATATATGACCAGCACAAACAGAACATTGTGTGCACGCCAAGCATGACCCATGAATATTGGCATAGGTTCCGGCCCAGCAGTTGCATTCGGCTCAATAATGCTTTCCGAGAGCTAGTTGTGATGCAGGGATGTCTCTCCATCGGCTCACCCATCGAGGTTGCACGGGGGACGGGGGACGGGGGAGCCACAAACAACAACTAATACATGGATTTTTCTCGGTACAATCAACAATATCCGCTGGGCTTACATCTCGATTTCACCACGAACATTAGTATAGGTCACTAGCACACGGACATCAATACCATTGCTGAAACATGTTTTGCTGAAATCCAAATCAATTTGCAACAAAGTGTCTGTTGTGAGTGAGACATTGCTAGACACCAACGCTGTCGTATCATTGTTCACCGAGACCTGGCTGCGAAACGATCATCAGGATATCATAAGCTACACAACATTGCGTGGGTTTGAATTCAAGAAATTCAACCGATCGGTCAAACGGGGTGGTGATGTGGGCGTCCTGCATAGAAGCTCCCTAAAATGGTTGTGCGCACAATTACCTTGACACTGACCCACTTCCAACTCCTCATGCAGCAAACAGTAGTACTACTTCGTATTGATATTCAAGCAGCCATCTTCCAGTTTAAGCGGTTTTCTTGATGCACACGAGGATCTCGCGCCATCGCTGGCGATCATTCTAGTATGACTGTTGGTATTGGACGATTTTAATATTCACATCGACGATCCATTATCGCCGGGAGTAAATTGAATAACGAACATTCTGGCATCGACAGGACTTGTTCAGCCTGTGACGCTGGGTGCCGTTATTTCCCGGAAAGAATACACCATCCAAACATCTCCTACTGCCTTCCTACCAAACACGTTTTCGTACAACAATATATACAATTTTCCATTGACGGACATGCACCTCGCCCATCAGCCAACTACTGGCGAGAGCGTGGATATCTTCCAAGCAAGCTGACCTCATTTTTTTAACATGCTCTCAATGAAGAGTACCGAAAATCTGAGGAGGGAAGACAAGCTGTCTCTCTATATAACAAGCTGAATTCCATGTCTCACTAATGTCACCCGATGAAAATCACGGCGGCGAATGTATCTTCTGCAAAATATTTTAAAATACGATACCGGACAGAGATTGTTGGAAAAAATGGGAGTCAAAATACGAATGGGCATGTTAAATTACTATAATAACATTTCGAGCCCCGATCAGTATACTTCATAGTATATCGACTAGGATAGGGTTAATCTCCTGTGGAATATGGAGTAACTTTGCTATATTACACCGGTCGCACATTTAATAAATAACCTGAAACCAACTAGTTGATAATCATAATGCCTCATTTACAAACACCGCGCTCCTAATCAGACACGTTGATAATATTGTAAGCAAATGTGTAAATACAGGTTATATACGTACCTAATATCTCGTGAACCAGTACTTTTTGGTACACCCTGGACCACGTACTGGTTGGAAAGGCCATCACGGAAGATGACAAACTTGATCGTGTTCCTGATGTCTAGTTCCGTCTCCAAATCAACTAGGTGACTCTGCCACGTACAGCCGGGATCTATATGTAGCACCTCCCCGCTTTTGTCGGTCTGCAATCACAACAGAAAGCCACTTATAAGCAAAATCAACGAGGGAGAACATGATTACAAATACGTGACAGAATCTTCAGTACGGACATTCGCTTGCCTATTAATAAGTGTACAGTTTTTAACACACGTATACCTAAACAGTGTTATCTCATTCTAAATATGTAGCCATCACCGTGCGTACAACGTGAGCTTATAAATGTTGCTTTCGCATGCAAGCGATCGTAATCGAAGATAATTACGCCTAACAGGTGGAACATGTTTATCGTCGTGTAAACAAAAAGAAAGAAAACACATAATTAGTCCTTGCCATTTCAACAAGAGAGCAGTATTCACGATCGGCGTGTTGGTATCGTGTTGGTATCGTGTTGGTATCGTGTTGGTATGCCGAAATATATCCGAAAATTGCAACTGCATGCGCCTCAAGTCAATGACAACGTTAGGCATAAGAAAAACACTTATGTCATTTCGTTCGTAACGTACCACATATATAAGGCAAACATTATTCATATCACTAGTCAGGGTCAGGAGTAAACAATTGTCTTTTTGCGATCCGTTGCCAATTCATAAGGGTCATGTTTTAAAATAGGTATAGTTTCTTGGATCTAGTACATCCACTCTCCAAAATATCACCTGCCTGCCTATCTGCATGTCTGACTGCCTGTCTGCCTGCCTGCCTGCCTGCCTGCCTGCCTGCCTGCCTGCCTGCCTGCCTGCCTGCCTGCCCGGCTGCCCGCCCGCCCGCCCGCCCGCCCGCCCGCCCGCCCGCCCGCCCGCCCGCCCGCCCGGCTACCTGTATGTCTGTCCGTTCTTCCCAGAGAGTGAAAGGGAAAAGGAAATGGGAGGACAGTGTAAAGAGAGACATAGAAGGACAGGGAGAGGAGTGGAGAACGAGAGGGGAGAGACAGTTGCTGGAGAGAGCAGTGCAAGACCAGTTAGGGAAAAGAAGAAAAAAGATAACTGAACTCAAGGTTCGGACCGGAATCGAGGCTAACCTCATCCCTGACAAAAATAGGACAACAGCACATTCTTTTAAATGGACTGTATGTGTGTAAGTTGTAACTTAGGTAACTGCAGTAATTATATATTAGTATGTTCTTCGTCAAAATTACAATCTACGTTTACATACAATATTGTACAGTTTATGAAATAAATTACATCGAAGCGCTTCGTAAATGCATTTTCTACAATCTCCCTTGCTGGCAACCACATGGTCTCGAGGTGATTAATCTTGTTTTTAATTTCTGATCCAGTCAACTCCATTGCTTTGCAGAACTGATCCTACAATATACCAAGGGGTTACTTTAGTGTATTATATTGACACGCATCGTCACACACGAATGCATGCAAGCATACATATATACATACATACATACATACATACATACATAAACACGCACATACACACAGACACACACACACACACACACATACGTACACACATACATACACACACACAGACACACACATACATACATACATACATATATACATACATACGGTATACATACATACTGTATACATACATACATACACACACACACATACACACACACATACACACAGACACGCACACGCACACAAACACACACACATACACACATACATACATACATACTTACATACATACATACATTCATATATACATACATACGTACATACGTCCGTATGTACATACATAAAAACACAGACAAACGCACGCACGCACGCACACGCACACACACGCACACCACATACACACCACACACAGCCACTAGCGCACATACGCACGCACCCACGCACACACGCATACACGCACATACATACACACACACTTTGACTTTGCACTTTTCTATTTTAACTGAGAATGAACATTATAATAATATAACACATTTAGTTATATTTTAGCATCTAATTATTATCGTGCATGGCCTTCGAAAGAATAACTAATATGTCAGATTAAATAGCTTATTAATAATACCATTTTAATAATCATGCAATCATCGTCGGTAACATTATGAAGATAATTCACAGTTTGAATCGTCTACTTACAAATACGTTGCAAGCGTCATATGGGTCATTCCATGAATGGTTCAGATTAGTGATCCTGTCTGCCAGACTTGTGGTTACGATGAATCTGCAATGAACATAACTGACATAAAGTAGTTTGGAGCAAAGTACCCCCTAGAAGAATAGCGTCGGAGTGATTGTAGTTTGTGTGAATGATGCATTGCATAGACATTTACTGTATAACTGGCATCTGGACGGGAAGCAGTTTGATACTACTGTTGCACCCCGTCACACTCACGCATACACGCACGTACGCAAACACGCACGCAAGCACTCACACACACACATACACACATGTACTTCTAACTTGTTGCTCGAATGTTTCATAATAATACATAACGGTGTAATAGTAGCATAATGCCATGTTTGGAAACTTATATTTTGGATGGAATGGACACGCACGCACGCACGCACGCACGCACGCACCCACACACATGTATGTATGTATTTATGTATATATATATATATTTATATATATATTAGTACGCAAACCATGTAAGTGCTATATTGAAGCATTGTATACTGCTTCTTTTCCGAGACGCCGAGCGCCAATTGCCTTTTTCTATGTCGCTTCGATTCTTTGGTCCGTTGGCCTCTGATCTACCTAAGGCTACGTTTCTCAACAAGTAGAAAGGTCATTGATTACAGTTATGTATACACTTGTTTGATATGTTCGGCTTTTCCAGGCGGTGTTTCTCCTTCTAGTGATAACTGAGCAGAAACCCACAGATGGCGCCACTTTAACTGTGATAATTGATGCCCTTTATTTCGTTTGTTGCTCCATGGTGGGCGTGAGTTAGTCTACCTAAATACCGGTAGAAATAGTTTGTAATATTGTTGCATACCGTTGTCTTTCATCGGCTGGCAGCATGCCGTTGTCAAACCCATCAACGGCTTCGACAAATTCCGTGTACAGTTTCTCGAAGATACGATTCACGATCTCGTCCGATTCGTCTCTTCCCATGATCTCAGCAAGCACGCGATGGCCGTAGTGGAAGTAGACGAGACCGGCACTGCTCAACGGCGTCGTCCACGGATAGGCAGGATCCAGGCTCTGCATCGTCTCGTTGAACCCACTGAAGCAGCAGAGTAGCTGGACAGTTTGCATCGTGAAAATACTCCCACAAGACCGATTAGCGTGGCCAATGTCTTTTGTATTTAATTGTATTTAAACATTGCGTAATCCAATAACTAAATGGCATGCAATATTATTAACAGTGTATATAAATGTTATTAACAGTGTATATAAATGTTATTAACAGTGTATATAAGTATTATTAACAGTGTATATAAATGTTATTAATAGTGTATATAAATGTTATTAACAGTGCATATAAATGTTATTAACAGTGTATATAAATGTTATTAACAGTGGATATATTATATAAGGAAGTATTACTTTCCATACACTCGAAGGAACCAAATACAATGTAATATTATTGACTGACTTTGTAAATGCTAACAGTACGTACAGTGTTGAATACCATAACTATACAGATCATTCTTAAAGGCATCAGGAAACGCAACATACGTGTTTAGCCAAGCATTTGGGTTTTAATGATTTCTGTTTTTTTATTTTACATATAGTTTGTAATCTTATACATTTAATTTTAATTGTGTGTATTTTGAAATAGTTTTTATTCTTGACTTTAACGCATGCACAAATGACCAATTTTAATTAAACTGTAAAGTGCCTCTGAGCAGTTTAGGGTGAAAATGATGCTATAGAAATAGTCATAGTTTTATTATTTTTTATAAAGCATGAGACGTTATACTCACGTTAAGCGAAAGGGTGCCTTGTATGCTTGCCATCAGGATATATGTTTGATTTGGAATGTAATTGTTTTGAATGTGATTGCGTCTTGTTAAATATTGTTACGTAATATAACATGTTTGCATTACGAGATTTTAAAGTTATACCTTTGGTGATGGTCGTATCTCTTGCGATCATGATCGTATAGTCCACCGACGTCAACAACTACGTCACAGGTGTCCAACACAACGGGGTCACTCGTCCTATTTGATAATGAAAATAAAGGTTTGATCTCGCGATACAACATGAACAATACGTAGGGCATAAGTAATATATCACAACTAACGTGCTTCAGTTTTGTTGGTGACGTATTTGTTGCAGTCTCCTAATCATTGCTAAAGATGGCCCGTCGTCAACATTTGTCTTGACATTCGTCATTTACACTCTTGGAATATCTTCGAAAATTAGATCTAGCAAAATGGCAGCTTTCTCTCTTTTTGTAACTATTTTCGCATCGCGGTCCTCTCTGGTGGGTCATTATGGGCATTCTCATGGTTCCCCATCACGGTACTACACGCTTTCGCAATTCAAAACAATGTCTTATGTGGCCTCAGCTTGCCTACGGATCTGTATTATTCACCATACGTAGCATCCGACTTAATAAGTTTCTTCAGAAAAATTAAGTGTTGTAACAAAGTAACGAAGAGTTCTGCGGATGTAAAGTAATGCACTGCACTTAACAAGTAATATAAATGTCTTTAATAAAAGTACTGTGTCAAGCATATTTCACAGACACCTGTGTATCGTATACATGTATCACTATGACATCCATGTGTTTTGCATATCTAGAGTATATACTAGGTTATGCCACGTCGTGTAACTAACGGCGCCAGTGACCAAACAATCAAATGCATGGGACCCAGTGGTCGTGATGCCCCGGTTTCCCCTACACTTGACATGAGAGGCAACTCCTTAATCGTCTGTTGTGTTATGTTACTTTAACAGTGTGCCTTCAATAAACTTGATCAGCTGACGTCAGCCTCGTTCTGGGGTGAAACGTGGCTCAGCCAAGATGCTGTATTACAGTCAGTTCAACGTTACGATAGTCTGGGGTTGTTTGTGATATTTCCACGTTATCGACATAACATAATTTGGCGACGAGGATGGCAGAAGCAAGTTAACCGCCCCCACAAGCGTTTCTCGTTTCACCAGGTGAGCCCACGGTACCATAGAATCGATGGCACGTGAATTTCCAAACATATCTTGTGGCCAGCAACTTTGACGGCGCGAATGTAGCCGAAGGATTGGCGTCTAGCCATATTAATCCACTGCCTAGGAAAAGAGGGGCAGCGAGTGTTTGCTTCATTGGAAAACACTGGCACATACGACAATTCCGTAACAGCGTTACGGAATCATTTTGGCCCGAAGAGGAGTGTCATGATGGAGCGATATGTGGTTCGCCAACGCGCACAACGTCCGGGCGAAAACGTGTAAGCGTACATAACGGTGTTGCGTGAACTTATAGTGAACTGTAGTTTTGGGGATCTGACAGAAGAACTAACTCGTGATCAGTTGATAGAGAAAACCAGCAATCTGCGAATTAGGGAACGATTGATAATGTAACTGGACACTCTCACATTAACCAAAGTCCTAACACTGGCGTTTCATATCGAAGTTGCTGTAACCGAAAGCACACGCATTCAGAGACAGGTTGAACCTACTACAGACAAGTTCAAGTTGGAGACACCAAGACAACCTTCCAAGGTACAAACAATCGGGAAGAAACAAAACAAAGGTAGAAGCAACCACGCGCATGTGCGTCAAGCATGTGGCAACTGTGGTTAAAACACTCATGTCACAGGAAGTCCTAGATGCCCTGCCATAGGATAGAAACGTCGGTTGTGCTCCAAAATGAACCATTTTCAGAAATGTTGCCGTTCTGCAAATCTGCGAGAAAATTGCGTCTGCTCCAATTCTCGCACATTTCGATACAGATGCTCCAACGAGCGTGACAACTGTTGCTTCAGGAATCGCCCTTGGTGCGGTATTATCGCAAGTGTCAAATGGCAAAGAGAGGCCAGTCGCGTATGCATCCAAGACGCTTTCAGCAAAAGAACGGAAGTCATCCACAGGAGAACGTGAAGCACTGGCATGTATCTTCGCGCGCGAACACTATCACGTGTTTCTCTTCGGTAGAAAATTCACGCTGAAGACGGACCACCAGGCACTCACAACGCTGTTAGCGACTTCCGTTTCGGGCCACAAGCCATTCCGAATCTACCGATGGTCTGATCGCCTACACCAGTACGACTTTGACATTCAGTACACTGCTGGTTCCAAGAACCAGATAGCAGATATGCTCAGCAGGCTGGTCAAAGAAGAACAGTGTGTATCGACGACAGACGACTGTGTCATGGAAAGTGAGTTGGACAACCTCGTTATTGCGGCCGAGTTGAAAAACGCTTCTTCCGATGATGCCACTTTGACGCAGGTCCGTCACTTCGTACATAATAGTTGGCCCAGACACCCACCCCCTGACACGGAAGCCTACTTCCGACTCAAAGACGAGCTATCCGTGTTCAACGATGTGTCTGTGTCACGTGGCACACGTGCTGTAATCCCTACCACATATAATAATAAAGTGCTGAAAATGGCCCACGAAGGTCATCCCGGAATCGTGCGAACTAAGCAACGCTGTCGCGAATCGGCATGGTGGCCCGCCATCGATCGACACATCGAAGATCTCATCAGATATTGTGAATCATGCGCGGTGTGTGAGAAATCAACCAAACATACACAGCCATCGATTCAGCCCATACCATGGCCGGAGAAACCATGGCAGCGAATACAAGTTGACACCTTCGGCGTGGTGCAGGCCGCACCTCAAAGCCAACGATTTCTGGTTGTCATGCAGGACCAACACTATAAATGGCCGGAAATAGCCGCAACCAGTACGGTGACGTCTTCCGCCATCATCCAGATCCTGAAGGACCTGTTCACTCGTTGGGGAATTCCAGAAGTTCTCCAAAGCAACAACGGACCACAGTTCGCGTCATACGAGTTTGAAACATGTCTGCAGAAAATTGGTATCGATCATCGTCGCAGTGCGCTGTACACCCACAATGCAACGGTGGTCTGGAGATACTAAATCTCACCATTAAAGAGAGTCTCGCAGCTTAACTTGTGGAGGGGAAAGGTTCGCAGATGCAATACGAACAGTCCTGCAAACGTTTCCTCTGGAAAACCTGAAACCACCTCAGGCATCTCCGCCGAACATTTTAGTCTTAGCTGAATCGATCGTAAGGAAGCAGGCAAACGACGTCGTTTGCGAAATACGATGACGAAACCTGGAGACTGGATCAGGACGAAACGACCTATCCAGAAACTCAAGCTAGCATCGTCATTATCGAACCCAAAGCATATCGCCGCCAAAGGTGGTCCCAATACGTTCGTGCTTGAAGACGGGTCGCGCTAGAACTCACGGTGTTGTCTTCGATCGCGACAACCAGGAAATCAACAGCTATCGTCGGACGCCTACCTTGATGACCTTGACATCGGAGGTCTGCCTGCTCAACAACCTGGTTACCCGCAGTACGAACAGCCCTAGCGAAATAGACGTTCACCGCGGTACCTTCAAGACTACCTGACGAACCAGTGAACGTTTGTTGTGACATTAGTCAGCTATTAAATTAGCGTGTGACTTTACATATCAGTGGCTACATTGGTAATTTGAAAGGTTTGTGTGCGCCTCTGTATTGTTCGATTTCGGAACAGTATTATTCACAGAGAGGGGGAACATATGTCGTGTTCTGTTACTTTAACAATGTACCTTTAATGTACTTGACGTCACCTGGGGTGAAAGGTGGCTCCGCCATTATGCTGTGTTACAGTCAGTTCAACGTTACGATAGTCTGGTGTTGTTTGTGATATTTCCATGTTATCGACATAACAATTACTGATGACGAACAATTTCATGTCCTGCACAATAAGCTGATCCAACGAACAATGTACGGCTGAAATGTTTTGTGATGGCTACACTAGCCTAGCACATGCTGGCTTTGTGAACCCATCTATGGTGAAAAAGCCGATGAAAGAGATAAATCTCTGTTGTGGTCACCACCAGTGTAGTAGAGCAGTGGCTTGACTAGTTAGACTTGCATCGGTCTCTCAATCGAGAGAACTCGAGTTCGAATCCTGTGTTGCCGTGTCGAACCTTGGGCAAGTTCGTACACTCTTAGCTGCACTAGTTCACTCAACTGTATGAATGAGTACCTGTACATAGACTTTGGTGATATTTGCGTACGGAGAGTCTTCTCACACTAATTGCAGCACGGTTGAATGCGTCCCAGGGAAGTTGATATGGTTTTTAATAGAAGAGGTCCGCCAGATACTAAAGTGTAAAGCGATTTGAGTAGTCATGAGGACAGGCTACAGCGTTATGTGAGAACACTGTGACCAACAGATAATCTCACAAGTACATACCTGATGACGTGAGCGCCCTTGTATTCTGGCAGTTGTTTCAGCATGAAGCAGGCAAGAACCTCGTCACAGTGGAACGTGCCATCGTGTGTGCCAATCTTTTTCAGGGTCTCCACACCGACTGGAGACTGAACTAGATGCGGCTCCTCTTTCGTTGACACAATTTGCACGCGCCATTCGTCACGAGGAACCTCAGCGATGCGGTATAGTTTGCGGGTTACCTCTGCCCCCCGCACTTCGTCCACGGTGAAGATGCGATCAACACATGGAGCGCCTTGCAGCAGGTGGACCAGCCTCGAACCGGGAAACATCTGCTCGAGTAAATATGAGTTCCATTGCCAATCACACACATAAGACTATTTTATGCAAATCCAGTTGTATTGGCGATTGTCTAAAGTTACGTTTCTTTCTTCTTATGGTCCATTATGTCTTATTTGGCATTACCGGTATTGGCACTTTATAGTAATTTTACTAGCGGATTCGCAGTTAAGATGGCATGGTGTACACATTGCTGTTGCTGGAAAACAAGAGAACATCGTATGCAAACACTTGTGGTCAAGGCTCAAGTATACCTGTAGTATCACCATGAATGGAATCTTAAAAAATGCCTAATTCATACTAAGTTGTTCGGTGTAAAGTAGAATCATCCCAATTGTAGAAATGACTGACCACGCTGTTATATAGATGACACTCCGTAAGAAGATCCATGGTAAGAGACCAAGAGAAAGGATGGTTCATTTTACGTTGGACATTCGTCTTAAGGACAGAACGGTACAAGAACCATACATACTGAAAGCAGTCGATTTCTTGCTAAACTGACACAGTTCAAATATAATTTGTCTGGGTTGATTCCACTTACCGATCGTCGTGTCGAAACATGTAATTTCGTTCATCACATATTGCCCGTGTCATTCGGAAGAGACAATGAAATGGGAAATATAAAAAAATAACAGTCATTGACTCATTTGTTTCTATCTCTAACTCAACTTGTATTATGTGCATGTGTATATGAGTGCGACTGCTTTCTGGCCAAAGCAATCGACAAAAAAAATATTGTTTCAGGTATCCAAATTCAAACATAAATTCTTAACAGGAGTGTGGTGAGCAGGTGAACAGGGTAGCAAACTCACGATCGCCATCATCAAAGTTAGCTCAATAACCGTGCCATTATGACGGTGTTGTGCTTTTAATGCAGTCCTGTTTCCAAAACCATACTTACAATACATTACCAAAAAATTGTGGAATGACCGAAATATCCACCCGCTAAGTATTTATCCGCAGCTCGCTTTACATTAGTCGTAATCTAAATCATCACCTTTATGCGCATGATACCCAGATTTACATTTATTTTTTTACGCCTAATACTAATTGCTCCTTAGATCAGCTCAGAAATTGTCTTAATGACATTTTCGTTTGGATGACTGAGAGTAAATTAATGATAAATGCTGATAAAACAGAGTTTCTTATAATTGGTACACCGATGCAGCGTGACAAAATTAAACTATTTCTCCCACACATATGCTTAGCCAGTATGTTACGCCTGCACATTCAGAACGAAATCTCGGAGTAATCTTCGATGATGATTTACATTTCAGACGGCATATTTCTCTAACTTGTCGGTGCGCTTGTTATTCGTGATTTACGACATATACTCCGTTATTTGCCACTTTCTGTTGCAAAAACTACCGAAACTGCACTTGTTACTAGTAGGCTTGACTATTTTAATTCCCTTTTTCACAATATTGCCCTTAAGGATATCACTAAGTTACAACGTGTATATAATTGCTTAGCTAGGGTTGAATCTCGGTCTCCGTTGTCTCCTCACTCGGTGCCTCTTCTGAAATCTTTGCACTTGCTTCCTGTCCGATATCGTATTAATTTTAAGATCTGTACCGTTCCCTACCACGGACTTTCATATAAGCAACCAGCAACCTCCTGTAAAAAGCCTATCCAGCTTCGATCATCTAATTATGATTTACTCTTTGTTCGAGAGTTAATATTGATATTGGGACTAGGGCATTTTCTGTTGCTGCACCAACTCTCTGGAATATGCTCCCTCTTAGTGCTCCCTCTCTGAAAATATTATACAATTTCGCCATCATTTAAAAACTTACGCTTAGCTCCCTGGCGTATCGATCCATCTGTTAACAACTTTAGTATGGCTTATCGATTCTGATATTAACTAACCCTTTTGTATGGATGCGCGTCTGAGCTTAGTTTCCGAGGATTTTGGCGGAAACGAAGTTACATTATTATTATCAGCAAGGTATGACCTATTTTCTAAGTAAGATCTTGAATTTGGAAAAATGGCAAAAGATGCCGGAAAACGACTCCTAAGAAACATTGTGAGCAGGAATGCTATTTAGCCCCTTAATCAAAAGTGACAAGTTGGTGTAACAACGACTACAGTTGTTACCTCAAACTGTTTCTCCGACGCTTCATCCGCACATTTCATCGCAGGCAACCAAACGTCAGTGAAATAGTTGACTTTGGCTTTAAACTCTGAACCTGTCAGCGTCATGGCCTTGTTGAACTGCTCCTGTGTATAATACATATTAATAAGAACGAGCCCCCAGTGTCAAAACTATTATAAGTTGTGCAATGATGCATTATTCATCTCACTATCTATCCACATCATTGCCAGTGACACCACCATGTGGAGCATTGAGCCACAGCACATTATTCTCCATTCACACAGATAATGTACTATGTCGTAATACTTGTTATTTATGTTGTTGGTATCATTTGATGAAATGTATCCCATTAACGGTTACACAAATACTTCCGTTTTTTGTAAAATTGCTTGAACAAATAAACGCATTTTGACGGGCACTATGCCAGCATAGTTAATCTAATATCAATAACACTAAAATATTACTAAACGGAGAACATGGTTGTTCCTAGCTTTAAGTGTCCGTGCTGTGTTAATTTAACTATTAGTTATGTACACGTGGATGTGAAAAAGAGTCGAGAATAGTGCTAAAACCATTGCAAATGTCTATATTTTACTTACTACCACCTGTCAAAAATACATTTTTATTTTTAAAACTATTTATTGTGGCAATGGTTGAACACCAATACTCTGTAAAATCTTTGGATGTGTGTGTATGAGTAAGTGCGTGCGTGCGTACGTGCTTGCGTATGTGACAGTACACACACACACACACACACACACACACACACACACACACACACACACACACACACACACACACACACACACACACACACACACACACACACACACACACTCACTCACACACAATGCACAGTGTATATGCCCATTCATGCAAACACAGTAACACGCATGCACACGCGGGCCCTTGCCTGTTGTTTCGCTTCTGTGTTGTCATCAACAGAAGGACGAAGTTGGATGACTCTGGTAGTTAGACTTGTTACTGTATTATAACTATAAAGAATAAAATCGACATAATTTTTGAGTAAAACATTATACGTAAAGTGTACACAATTATATATGAATCAACATCGCAAACTGATTTAATTGAAAATTAATATATGCATATTAGGTTTAATTGACGGATCAATTGACGGATCAGTCATGTTACTGTGTACCTTGCTGTCTTACCAAGAGTCCAGTAAGCGATGAACTATCGATGACCCAAATATTGCTTGCATACTCATTCACAACCTAAGCACGAAATGCTCCAGATAAGTGTTTGCATTACATTGTATTTTGTATACTGATTAATGTTGCCAGGCACTCGCCAGTCACCCGTCCTGCATTCATTCTGCTAATAAGGAGATGAACAAAATGTATTGCGCCGTGCAGCGAATTATGTTATTGCTTCAAAACTGACACACAGTAATAAGAAAAATCAAAAACATTGTTCGATTCAGGTAGGCGAACTGTAGACTAACCTAGGTTGCCATTACATCTTTATAGACGTCTAACTATTAATTGAACCTATGTGAACGTGGGAACACGTCCAGTTAGAAGGACGAGCGACTGTATAGAATCCATACTCACTTAACAGCAACGTATTTGTCTTTGATATGGATGGTTGGATTGTCACCTGTATCTATGCCCTGAACAAACTCCTCATAGACTTTAGGGTAGATGCGCTTCACGAGGTCGTCCGATTCATCTCTTCCCATGATCTCAGCGAGCACGCGATGGCCGTGATGGAAGTAGACGAGACCAGCACTGCGCAACGGCATCTTCCACGGATAGGCAGGATTCAGGCTGTTCATTGTCTCATCAAATCCACTGAAGCAATAAAATAGTTGGACAGTTTGTATTGACACAACAAATACAGGATAGTATATATAAAAATATTTTTGTACAAGCTTTCTTTTTGCATCTCGACATCCTCGTAAACTATGATTGACAGTTTTGCGTAAATCAACTCATCATGATGCTGGGAAAACGTGGTAAAACCGCCTAAATCAATTGAGAGGTCAGCGTTTAACGGTTTTTGTTAAGCTCAGCTGTCATATTATATAATACGAGTCATTTTTTTCTTCAGTTTTTCTCTATATTTGAATATATGATGTAGGCAATTTGCTATCAGGGTAACGATCTCCAAACGTTTCTCTTAATGCAAACAACCCACCATTCGTCCTTCAACCCTTTCTAACTTCATATTGAGAGTAGAGCTATTTTTGCTCTACTCTCTTTCGAACCTTCGCATCAAGGATCCTGCTCGCTGCTTCATAATATGACTTAGAAGTGTAATTCGTCGATATTTCCCTGGGTTATACACACATACCTTCCTCTTCAATATTAGGATAATTAGTTGAGAACACAGAATAAGTTTATTTGACCTTTAAATACGATTCATGTACAATGAATAACGTAAGTAATAGATAAGGTCGGGAGACTCCCGTTAAGATATATAATATCGCTAGCACAGGAGCCACCCCATAAATATACAAATCAGAATAGCATATAACTTATTTTATGGTTGATAATTACTCAATGTATCAACATATATACATAATACAAGGACTGATGATATGTATTCGTGTACACATTGACGTACATATCGATACATTGGGATACCTTTCGATACATATTACGAATTACCCATAAAGCAATTGTGATCACGACAACTGCATTCATAATTTAAAATAAAAAAGTTTGTGTGTATGTTGAAAAACCATGTAGACTGTGGGTGTAAATTTTATTAATGATAATACTTGGTGTATTGTTAACTCTCTCTCTTTCTCCCTCTCTCTCCCCCCCTCTCTCTCTCTACTATGTTGTGTCCAATGCATTTAAAAAATGAATCTGGACATATACAGATTATTTCTTTCACGTGTGCAGTGCTGTTGAATATGGTAGATGTGTGTGTTTGGAAAAACATTGAAGTAGTAGGGTAAAAGATTGTTAATTAATTTACAGTAAAATTATAATTGTTGGATTTTATAAATGTCGTCAAACTTTAACAAGTCTATTAAAAATAGGACTTGTGTGAGCATTATATTTACTTAAGGATATTATTCGTATTGCTTTTTCCTGTAATTTGAAAATTCGAAGTGCCTGATGACCCCATAAAAGTAAGCCATAATTAATATTAGGGGGAATAAGAGCATTGTACATAATATATAATGTATTAAGTGGTAAAAAAGTTTATTTAATATGCCTATTGTTTTGGATATTTCATTTGCTATTTTGTTTGTATGATTCCGCCAGTTTAAATGATTATTTATTGTGATGCCTAAAAATGAAATCATTTACACATTCAATGTATTTGTAACACAGGGTATTCTAGTTTGTTTTGAGGCATATGTAAAATCATGAATGCACTCTTTTTGGCATTTATTGACAGTTAATTAGCTTTCAACCAATTGCTAATCTTTGTTAGTTCTTTGTTAATATTTCGCATACGTTATCAATTTAAAAAGGTCACTAGAAAGTGGTATGTAATTTATGTATATATTATATAAGAGTTGCTCTAAAATTGTGATGAATTGTGTCAAATGTTTTTCATAAATCAAGGTATATATTTATTGGAGTAACCGATTCATCAAATTCTTGTAAAAAAATTCTCTGTAATTTCGAGTGTAGCGAGCTCAGTAGAATGTTTCTTTCTAAACTCATATTGGCTATTGTAGTATTTTTAGAATTGAATTAATCGTCGATTTGATAAAACATAACCTTTTCAAAAAAATCACTGGCAGGATAGAAATATAACTATAATTGTTAAAATCGTTTTTGAAAACGGGTATGACTTTTGCTATTTTTAATTGGTCTGGAAATATACCAGTTATTATTGATTGATTAATAATTAGAGTGACTGCATTGTTAATATAATTTTTTTAAATAATTTATGTAATTGTTTTGATATACCGTCTTTTCCACAAATTGATGTTGGAGGGAAACGATAAATTATATTAACATTAGTTTCCATGTCAATTGGGTTAAAGCTGAAGGTGTGAAATATCGGGTTTTTCAGGTAATCTTTATATTATTTACCTCCACTTACATTGCCTTCCCACAAAATTAAAACAACATGAATATTGACTGTAGAAAACATGCTATGATACGAAGTAATTATCATTAAATGATCATATAATGTTGTAACTACGTATATTAACGTAGAAAATATGTAATACAAAAACGTATTGTATAAAATACGGTTACCTTTTGTTGATTGGCGATTTTAGTAACGTTCATATATCTCCAGTGATCTAGAGTAGGGTACGTGGAGCACTTGCGATCTAGCCGTGTCCGTCACTCCTCTGGTACTCAGCACTGCCCCGTACATGTTCCACCATACCCAGTGCAAAATGTATTTCCATTTTGTGGACAAAATAAAGTTATTATTATTATTGTTCAGCAGCGTCTTTTTCCAGCTGGTTCCAATCTCCCCCGCTGTCACTACCATCTCCTAACGCATCTCATAAATACCAGATGCTCTCTCCTTTTTTATCCTGGTTTGAATCTCTGTACCGGTAATATCAGCTTAACCCCACTTTCTCCTATAGAAATGATGGTCATTCCAGATCGTTGTTACATCCTCCCTTGTTCAGTAGCTCCTTCAAGTAGCTTCCGCAAACTTTCAGCATTGCCTCTTGTTCTGTCACTGACTTGCCATTTCTATCCTCGATTTCCGTCCTACCCTTCAAGCCTTACTATTCTCATCCCTGTCATGAGCCATTTTATATATAATCTTCTTTCCACCATCATCATCTAGCTCGTCATAGAGGTCTGCTTCGATATGTCTCCTCGCCTTATCAACAGCTTTTTGCTGCTTTCTTCTTCTGCCCATACGTGTGCATCATCATTGCATGCGGTTGGTTTCCTCTCTCTCTCTGTGGTCTTCTCTGTCTGTTTTTTCAGGATTCCCCATCAACTTCTTAACCATCTCCCGCTCCTTGTATTCAACAGTCGTCTTTGCACATTCCCCACTTAATAGTCTTGTGGCCAACGGTCTCAGTTTGCTTTCTCTTTTGCATATGCACAACGAACACCACTGGTTTATGTTGTGTAATGGCATGCTTTCAAATCACAGCTTTACAATCCTCTTTTTATGGAGTTCCATAAGGGTCGGTTCTTGGGCCAGTGCTCTTCAACACCTATACTGCGCCTCTAACGAATCTACTCAACCGACACGACGTACAACACCATATGTACGCCGATGACACGCAGTCACACGTCGATTGTCCACCGTTTAAGCAAACAGATGCTCTTATCCGAACGGAGGCTTGCATCAGTGAAGTTGAAAGCTCGCTCTATGACGATGGACTGATTCTCAACGAGAATAAAACGAAAGCAATTGTCATACGTCCATCGAGCTTGCGCAGGGCAATACTCATTGAGCATGTCGACCGAGTTATGTTGACAATATGTAGCCACATGGACCATCGTCCGTGATCTTATCATTGCAATTTATGCTGATTTGTCGATGGTGAGATCGCAAGTGGCGAATGCGTTTTGTAGTGCATACTACTCTCGAGAATTGCTCGTGTACATAAGGCCATGACTATCAGTGTGTGTAAATGTCTTGTCCGTGAACCTGTGACATTTAGAATTGATTATGGAAATGCGATACTCTTTGGCATATCTGGCCGTCTGCTGCATCGTCTAGAGAAAGTTTAACGATCAGCCGCTCGTTTTGTGATGCAACTTCGACAAGCTGACCGGCGATCTATCACTGTGGTCATGCAACACCTACACTGGCTCCCAGTGAGAAAGTGCATCGAGTACAAGTTACTTATGGCTGTACACACGGCACTACATCCCGCCTCACAGCTACATCGTAACACGCCACGCAGGACCCTACGCTCTGGCGGTGGTTTGCTTACGGACGTTCCACGCGTCAACCTAGAACGTTATAGTCGCCGGGCGTTTGCTTGTGCTGGCCCTACATTGTGGAACTTTCTGCCACTGGAACTACGAACAATCGAGAACACTAGGCACTATAGGCAGTTTGGAAAATTGTATGTTTAGTAAAACACTTTTGCTAATCGTTTGCTTTATCATTTCATATATCCGTAATTTTAACATACATATATGTATATGTATATATATATATATATATATATACATATATATATATATATATATCCCAGACTTGATGGTGTCTAAATAAAGTTTATTATTATTATTAGATTATTATACTCTATAGCTACTGCTTCTAGACTAAAATTTTGTCTTGTGTTGTCCTGTACGTGATGTTGTGGCTCTCTCACTTCTCAAAAAAGAGCTAGCCACTGCAAAGCTATTTCTTGCTTTCAGCTCCACCAGAGCTCAAACCTCTCTACTCTTGCTCCTCTATCTGACAACACTCTCCTGTTCACCTGTTTCCGCTAATCTAACATGTGCATTGAAGTCTGCCGCAATACACAACATCACCTCTTGCTCCACCAATCCCATCTTCCTCTCCAAACAACACCACCAACAAAATATAAAAACAACAGCAACAACAACAACAACAACAACAACAATAACAGCAGCAACAACACCAACTACAACTACTACTACTACTACTACTATTACTACTACTACTACTACTACTATTGCTACTACTACTACTACTACTACTGCTACAGCTATTGCTACTACTACTACTACTACTGCTACTGCTACTACTACTACTACTACTACTGCTACAGCTATTGCTACTACTACTACTACTACTACTACTATTGCTACTACTACTACTACTACTGCTACAGCTATTGCTACTACTACTACTATTACTACTACTACTACTATTGCTACTACTACTACTACTACTACTACTGCTACAGCTATTGCTACTACTACTACTACTACTGCTACTGCTACTGCTACTGCTACTGCTACTACTACTATTGCTACTACTACTACTACTACTACTGCTACTGCTACTGCTACTACTACTACTACTACTATTGCTACTACTACTACTTCTACTATTACAGCAGCAGCATCAACACAAACGGTGCATTTTTGCTATTAATTGCATTTGAATACCTTTGATAATGGTCATATCTCATGGAAGAGTGGGAGTACGTTCCACCTACGTCCACAAGTACGTCACACTTTCCCAGAACCTTAGGGTCTTTCGTCCTGCCCAACAAACGCATAGTGCAAACCTGTTACTCAAAGCTACGTAGCATTTCTGTTATTCTTCTGTGAACAAAGTACAGTCATGTTTCGTATATCTACTCTTCAATAATCCGGTTGTTCCGTGATCCGCACGCTTTTGTGTGGGAACCATTTTGATACCATGTTAATTACTTCGTTAATATGTTTATTCGTAATTCTGGTTCCGCACGCTGTTTTGGGAAACCGACCGGCCGTATAACACTGTATTGTGCTTCAGATAGCCGGTCGATGTAGATCTCTTAGAAAATCAGCAATGCGGAACTAAGCACTGACTGAGTAAGTAAATCACGCGGTCAGTGTTGTAACAAGCGGCAAAGTTGACTCATCGACTTCAACCGTCAGTGTGAAGCAGTTTGGGCAATCAGCAGTCTTGGTGTTTTCTTTTACACGAAACAGATTTACGTATGTTTTATGTATGTTTTATTTTACATAAAGGGTACCTAGTTAATTTTAATTATAAGAGGTTTCTTTTTAATGCTACACTATGAAAGCAAAATCGAATCTACCATAATATTAAATTTAATGCACTGCGCGTTGCATATCATTTCGATCTGATAAGGCTGTTGGATGTTTACTCTGTAGTTTTTGTACCCAGCTCCCTCACGTCTTACCTTATTATTTCAGCATCCTTGTATTCCGGCAGCTGTGTCAGCATGAAGCAGGCGAGTGCCTCAGCGCAGTTAAATTTGCCGTGGTGAGTGCCAATTCTCATTCTTTCCAGGCGAGGCGTCACCGATGACACGTGTTCACTGGCCATTCTGTGTTAGTCAAACAACACAATAATCGTTAGATGGATATTTACGTTGATGATTGTGCTCAATAAATATCAAGAGACAACATACTAAATCAACTTCGTTAGCATGTAGTCCATGGTTTTATAATGTAATAATGAGCTCCTGCCCGATAATGTAAGACTTAGTCGATTTCGTGGATTTCTTGGACTTAGTCCATTTCGTCCATTTTGCCTGTCACCTCATCAGTTAGGTATCTTTATGCATAAAACAACAAATGGTATAGTATGTCATCAATGTTCTTGCGAACAGATAACATTCGTGACCATAACCTAAACAATAAAAATGCATATTACATCCAACAAATAAGAACAAGCACTAGGAAATTTACAATAACTTATTCAGGACAAATTTTCTGGGATACCCTACCTCATGTTCCGCAGCAACTTGTATTCGTAAATCAGTTTAAAAAGAAACTCAAAGAGCTACTACTGTCTAAGTGTCTTTGAACTCTTGAAATTGTAAAGAAAGAAAGTATAATTCATATCTGACTGTTTAACATTAATTATAAATTATAGCCTTACCCTGTACGTGTGTATGTGTGTGCATAATTATGTACACACAAATGTGATACATACCTGTATGTTCACAGTTGATACACACGACGTTGTAAGACATATGGAATTTTATTTATCTTGATTTTTACCGTATGTACTGATATTGTTGTTTTTAAATATAAAAAATAGGAAAAGAAAAGATAAATATATATAATTACCTTAAACCTGGTACTTAAGCCCTTTCATGAATTGTGTTAATGCGTTATCCTATATATTTATACTATATGATGTCATTCGTGTTATACCTCTTTATACTTATATTTTATGACAGATACAATTCTCACTTTGCCTCATGGGTGTTATATTATATAAGTTTATATTGGACTGCGACGCCTGATTGTCATTTTTTTGTTACTGCGCGTAGTAGTTTCCGACGCGGACGCGAAATTATTTATTATTTCGCGTCCGCGTCGGGATATACTACGCGCAGTAACCCACCCGATCGACTGAGCGGCTTCATGTTCCCTGTTTACAAAAGCGTCAGTTTTAGCTGCCGACATGATTTAAACGTCGTGGCACCAGATGTTCACGAACTTATAAAGTTGTTAACTACATCCGAGGTCGAAAGGACGCCCGTGCAGCATTGATGACCTGACGTTACATATAGACACGTCGGATTTGGTTGTCGACGTCAAGTCAACGTCGTGATAACGTCGTTTCGACGTTTTTACAACATTGATGATCCTACGTTGTCAAGACGTCGGGTTTGGTTGTCTACGCTATGTCAACGTCGTGACAACATCAAATTTCGACATCCTTACAACGCTGCTGACAAAACGTTGTAAAGACGTCGTATGTGATTGTCGACGTTATTTTAACATGATGGCAACTTCAAGTTTCGACGTCCTTACAACGTTGATTACCCGAAGGTGTATAACGTCGGATTTGGTTGTCGACGTGATTTCAACGTCGTACTAACGACGAATTTTGACGTCCTTTCAACGTCGAAGACCTGACTTTGTAAAGACGTCGGATTTCGTTGTCGACATTATTTCAACGTTGTGGTAACGTCAAGTGTTGACGTCCTTACAAAATTGATTACCCGACGTTGTAAAGACGTCGGATTTGGTTGTCGATGTGATTTAAACGTCGTGATAATGTCGCATTTCGACGTCCTTACAACGTTGAATACCCGACGTTGTAAAGATGTCGGATTTCATTGTCGACGTTATTTCAACGTCGTGATGACGTCGCGTTTCGACGTCCTTACAATGTCGATGACCCGACGTCGTAAAGACGTCGGATTTTGTTGTCGACATAATTTCAACGTCGTGACAACGTCTAGGTTCGGCGTCGTTACAACGTCGAAGATCCGCCGTTGTAAAGATGTATGTATGTTGTATGACGTCGCGATGTATGTTCTGCCAATAATTGACGTCGTACCGACGTCGTGTGCCCGCTGGGTAGCGACCAGGAGATTGGGAGGAGATCAGGTAGAAGTGCATAAAATATTGAATGGCTATGAAAATATTGATAGAAATAATTTTCTCAGATAACAAAAATAGAAGGACTAGAGGACATGAAGTTACATTAGTAAAGTAGCAGTGTAGATTAGACATAACAAAGTTCTCATTTTCACAAAGGATTGTAAATGAATGGAACAGATTTTCTGCTGATTGTGTGGGTGCTAGTAGAAATGACGGGAATAAATGTTTCCTATATATGGCATAATGGCATATATATACTAGAAGATTCAACAATATTTTCCCATTTGTATGTAATTCTAAATGCTCAAATTGTAGGTAGTATAATATTGTTTCGTTCATGACACTGGACCTGCAATGAAAATCAAGTTTGAAGTCATAAAAAAGTAACACATTGAACTAATTATAAAAAATACACCTCTTTATATGTATAATAAGAAAATATAACTAAATTGTTTAGAATCAAACATTTATTTTTGGTCCTGCTACAAACCCATTTGTACACTATTTGGAACAATGGCCCTCAAGTTGGCAGATATGTTCCACGCAAAACGCTAGCATATTTTATTTAAAAGGATTGATCTGATCCCTGAAGTTATATACTTACAATAAACATGAATGTAAACTGTTCTGATCAAAGCTAAGCACCTGTATTTTTATTATGTAAAGAGTGATGCCTATTGTATGAGCTTTATTGTGTTTGAAGTTACTGGTGCCCAAAATGTGGTGTTCTGAATTAGGTCTACCCACGTACTAAAAACAGTCATACAATTTATTTGCCCCTTTAAAATGACATACGATGTAAAGCTTTTACCTGGTATTGTAAGAGTGGAGCTAAGGTCACCCCTCAAACTATGAATATTCGAACTTTTGCAATCAATTCTGCGAACGTTATAAAGTTACAATGACTGTGCACCTACTTTATTTCTATATACATAACATATATTGCGTGGAAGAACAATTTATCCCGGTCATAATGAGATATGACGTGGAGCTGTCAGGTGAAGCAATATGTGTGGAACGACGTTTAAACAGAATCACCGTCAACTGATACATATTCGAAGTTGCGCCACAAACGTTATGCAATATCAACGGTTGCCTATCTACGGTAATTAGCTACCCATGACCATGCCATATACCACTGATATATCATTTTAAAGGGGAAAGCTTTCAAAAAGTATATAAATAAAGTAGATACGCAACCATTGTAATATAAAGAGGTTTGCAGAAGCGCCCAATTTCGAAAATTCCTCGTTTGACAATGATCTTGTTTGACCTTCCATTCACGCACCTCTTGGCAGCTTTACGTTTGGACTGGCAGATGTAGGACTTTCAAATTTAAAACTCTATCATTTCAAACATATTTGGATGTGTGTGTGTGGGGGGGGGAGCATTTAAGGCGGTCCGTTAGATGGTGCCTACCGGTCACCTAATAATACTTGAGTCAAATATGAAGGTATAATTAGTCAATTGTTAATCCGGTAGTGATTGGTATTTTCATTTGTTGTAGAAGCTGAATCATTCAGAAAGTGGTTAATATGAAACATATCAAAGTTTGTCTGTGTAGATTGAAGTTTTTCTTTAAACCAAAGTGTATTTCTGATAACATTTTAAATTTAAGTTGGTGTATTTCCCTTAGCTGTATATTTTTGTTATACTACGACTTTCATAACCGGAGTGCCGGAAGGATATGTGTGTGGATCACTATTGTTTTCATTATACGTGCAGCCGATTGTAATGCCTTTTGCACCCACGACTTAAAATATCGGTTTGATTTACCGTTATTTGACTCAACCGAGAGCGGAACGTGTAATGAATGCAATGGAAACACCACGTTTGAACTGCTGTAGTGGAAGGGGGGCAATGTATTCGGGTTGGACTCCTGTAGGAATGGAATGTTAATTCATGGCAATCTTCATCACTGCATTCCTACATGTCTTAACAATAAGAAAACTGATGTTGCCTTTTTGTTGTAAGTTAATATTCAGGCCTATAAAATAACTACTTATCTCGCATTACTAGTCTTCCTTGAGAAAATATACCTCAACGAACATTTGCATAAATATTAGTTTTGGAAAACTGAGTTACAGCGCTGAGTATCCCACATTCTACTTACAGGTTGTAACTAGTTTCGGACTAGATCTCTAATTATAGGCGAATGATTCATGATGTAACTCTGTGAATTCAGTACGCCTGCTTAAATATGTGCAGTGGCGGTTTGCCTAAAAATACATTGAAAGGCATGTCTCGTGCATTGTAAACAAACCACGACTCTTTTCCGGAAAACGAAAATATTGCTCCTGTGAGAAAGCCGTACTAGTTCCAGAAAATTGGGTAATATGGCTTTTTCAACTAAGTGACGCACTCATGCACCCTCGCGCATCAGTGGGCGTTGCCGCATGCACCAGTCTCACTCAGTTGAAATAGCCATATGATCAAATTTTCAGGAACTTGCACGGCCTTTTCTAAGGAGCAATCATATCGTTTTCTGGAAAACAGCCCTGATTTGTGCATAGAGCGCGCAAGACATGCCTATCAATGTATTTTCTCGGAAATTAGGTCAACCACCACTGCACGTCGTTAAATAGGAGTAGGCATACTCTCATCTGACAACGATATTAAACCTGGGGCAATTCCCCGTTGGAGGTAATTCCGGCTTTATATATACATATATATATATATATATATATAATGCATAGCAGGTCAAAGTACTGATTAATCTCTCAATAAAAACTTTGCTTTTTATAAGTATTTTTCATCTTGTGAATCACCTATTCATGTGTATAATGATTTGAGCAATCCCAAGGAATGGCTATCAAGTTATATAATAATAACTTACCTGTTTTGCTGTGACTGTCTGATAAACAGTATTACGGCAAACCCCGTTCCCCGATTCACTGGTGTGGTTCCTAATTTACCATGTGCATTGAACGGGTATGATTCGAACCTGTAGCAATGCCCTTGCAATACAACTGTCGTCCACAACTTCAACTGGGCAACGTTAGATCGAACGTTTAAGAAGTGGCGGTTGTCCTATTTCCTCACGAAGTGATCACTCGTGGGAGACGTGTTTCTGGGAAATTGGGTCATAGAGCGCGCAATACATGCCAATCAATGTATTTTCTCGGAAATTAGGTCAACCACCACTGCACGTAGTTAAATAGGAGTAGGCATACTGTCATCTAACAGTTTAACTAGTGGTGGTTGTCCTATTTCCTCACGAAATGATCACTCGTGGGAGACGGCAACATTTACCTCGTCGTGTTTCTGGGAAATTGGGTCAACTTAATTTTCTTTCGTTTGAATAAAGACAGTTTCTGATAAATTGATTCCTCGTTCGACTCGAGGCGGCCCCGTATGTGTAGTGGCCTTTCTGGGAAATTAGATCATTTCTGTTTTCATTCGAAAGTGAAATGCCCTTGTTCAAATTTTAGTACTGATTCTAGGAACAAAAAGTAAATCAGAACCAGATGATCTAAGCTGGATAGACTGTTTTTAGAGAGAGGAATAAGCAGTTAGTATAAATATGCTGGATGCTTACATGAAAATTTCTGCTAGGTAATGGTACAGATCTTTAAAAAAATACGATATCGGACAGAAAGCCAGCACAAAGACTTCAGAAGAAGCACTGATTGAGAAAACCCCGAAGACTGAGTCACAACCCTAGCTAAGCAATTCGTTGTAACCTAGTGATATTCTTAAGGGCAATATTGTGAATTGCAATAGTCAAACCTGCTAGTAACAAGGGCAGTTGCGATAGTTTGTGCAACAGAAAGAGCAAAACAACGGTGAATGAATCGTAAATCACGAATAAATATGATAATAACAACAGCGACAAGTTTGAGAAATATGCCGTCTGAAATTGAATTTATCATCAAAGATATCTCCGAGATTTCATTTTGAAAGTGCAGGCGTAACATACCTGCTGAGTATCGGTGTGGGGATGTTTTTAATTTTGTGATGCTGCCTCTGTGTACCAATAATAAGAAACTCTGTTTTATCAGCATTTAATTATAATGTACTCCCAGTCATCCATACGAAAATATCATTAAGACAATTTCTGAACTGATATAATGAGCAATTAATATTATATATAAATAAATAAATGTAAATCTTGGTATCATATGCATAGAGATGATGATTTAGATTATGACTGTTAAAAACTGCGCTCAGTGGTGTTGTGTAGAGAGTGAGGAATATCACATCAAATAGGGAGTGGTGATAAAAGACAACCCCCAATCTTCACTGTTGTGACTCCAACGATCTACAGCTGTTCTGTCACTTGGACCTCGATGCATCTTCTCTGCTGACCACCGTGCGTCGATGAAATCAGTACAACAGAACGTGTTTGAATTATTTGCATACAAATTGATAGACACCTAATTTGGCTATACAAGAGTCTTGTACCAGTAGCACTTGCTCACTGCCTTGGTTTGATTAACCGTTATCTGACTCAACCGAGAGCGGAACGTGTAATGAATGCAATGGAAACACGAAACACCACGTTTGAATTGCTGTAGTGGAGGGGGGGAGGGCAATGTATTCGTGATGGACTCCGGTAGGCATGAATATTAATTCATGGAAATCTTCATAAATGCATTCCTATATGTCTTAACAATTAGAAAACTGATGTTGCCTTTTTGTTGTTAGTTAATGATATTCTTAAGGGCAATTATGTGAATTGCAATAGTCAAACCTACTAGTAACAAGGGCAGTTGCGATAGTTTGTGCAACAGAAAGAGGCAAATAACGGTGAATGCGTCGTAAATCACGAATATGATAATAACAACAGCGACAAGTTTGAGAAATATGCTGTCTGAAATTGAATTTATCATCAAAGATATCTCCGAGATTTCATGCTGAAAGTGCAGGCGTAACATACCTGCTGAGTATAGGTGTGGGAATGTTTTTAATTTTATTTTGTCATGCAGCCTATGTGTACCAATAATAAGAAACTGTGTTTTATCAGCATTTAATTCTAATGTACTCCCAGTCATCCATACGAAAATATCATTAAGACAATTTCTGAACTGATATAATGAGCAATTAATATTATATATAAATAAATAAATGTAAATCTAGGTATCATATGCATAGAGATGATGATTTAGATTATGACTGTTAACAACTGCGCTCAGTGGTGTTGTGTAGAGAGTGAGGAATATCACATCAAATAGGGAGTGGTGATAAAAGACAACCCCCAATCTTCACTGTTGTGACTCCAACGATCTACAGCTGTTCTGTCACTTGGACCTCGATGCATCTTCTCTGCTGACCACCTTGCGTCGATGAAATCAGTGCAACACAACGTGTTTGAAATATTTGCATACAAATTGATAGACACCTAATTTGGCTATACAAGAGTCTTGTACCAGTAGCACTTGCTCACTGCATTGGTTTGATTAACCGTTATCTGACTCAACCGAGAGCGGAACGTGTAATGAATGCAATGGAAACACCACGTTTGAATTGCTGTAGTGGAGGAGGAGGGGGGGGGGGGGCAATGTATTCGTGCTGGACTCCTGTAGGCATGGAATGTTAATTCATGGAAATCTTCATAAATGCATTCGTATATGTCTTAGAAATAAGAAAACTGATGTTGCCTTTTTGTTTTAAGTTAATATCGAGGCTATAAAAGACGTACTTATCTCGAATTACTAATCTTCCTTGAGAAAATATACCTCAACGAACAGTTGCATAAATATTAGTTTTGCAAAACTGAGTTACGTCGCTGAGTACCATACATTCTAGTTACAGATTGTAACTAGTTTCGGATTAGATCTCATATGCAATGCAATCATATACATAATTGCACATAACAATATTATAGGCGATTGATTGATGATGTAACTCTGTGAATTAAGTACCCCTACTTAAATATGTTCAGTGGCGGTTTGCCTAATTTCTGAGAGAATACATTGATAGGTATGATGGCCGAGAAGGGCCATCGCGTTTTTGTGTGGCAACCTGCAGCGCCATAGGGCGATGACGCGATGCGCGATGCGATGGACGATGCGCGATGCGATGGACGATGCGCGATGCGATGGGCGATGCGATGCGCGATGCGATGCGCGATGCGCGATGCGATGCGCGATGCGATACGCGATGCGCGATGCGCGATGCGATACGCGATGCGATGCGCGATGCGATACGCGATGCGCGATGCGATGCGCGATGCGATGCGCGATGCGATGCGCGATGCGCGATGCGCGATGCGATGTGCGATGCGATGCGATGCGCGATGCGCGATGCGCGATGATGCGATGCGATGCGCGATGCGATGCGCGATGCGATGCGCGATGCGATGCGCGATGCGATGCACGATGCGATGGTATACATTATAAAGTTGCCGCAATGAGCATGCGTACGCCGAAAACGAGACTTAGGCAGCCATTTGTATTTTATTAAACGCATTCCTTTTTGTGTTCAGAACATGTGATGATGGCTGATGACGCTGACTGTACGTATACGGTTACATATATATTTGGTTTGCGCACAGAATTTGTTGTGTTCGTACTTCTATATGTTGTGACGAAAGTCTGGGGCAAACATATTTCATAACATGACATATATGTACTTCTTCTACCGCTCAAATTGCAGTTTTTAAATTGTTTCCGTCTGGATATCATTGGTAGAAAATATACAACTTATTTTGTATACATGGGAAGAGACGACACTTTTTTCAACTTTCGCTTATTGCAAATGCCGTTCGTTTGTGTCCAAGTTTATGTTTCAATTATTATAAATAGCTACAATATTCGAAGTCGGTTTAACAAGAAGCAGGTACATTAAATCATCGAAAAACTGAATTTAGTCGTCATTTGCGTCACATGTTTTTTTTTTCTACAGTTTAATTGTTTCTTTTTAGTTAAGTGAATCGAATAGCTGAGGCACAGTTTACCAAACCGTAGATACGCTACAGTGTAACTGCCTGTCAATCGCAGCGATTTAGGAAGCCGCCGAATATAACATGCGGGACGAAGTGGTAATTATTGAGACTGTGGTCATACTTGTGTGTAGGCAACTGCTTTGATGTGGTCACATGTGGATACGATTATTGTTTTGAAATAGGTGCCACTAGTTAAGCCAGACATATTCATTAGAACAGTATGATTATCTTGTATGTGTCTGTCTGTTCCTTGATATGGAAGTACTGTGGAGGCAGTCAATCTATGAATCGCGTATCTTGCATGCCCCCAGTAAATTACAACCATGGAAGATACGTCTGTAATATATTCCCGTGTGTGTGCGTGCGTGTGTGTGCGTGCGTCCGTGTGTGATTATAAACCTATAAGTATAGCATACATGTGTGTCAATTGTATTGTTGTAAATACAGTTGTAACATCATTGCCAGGTCAAATGCTGCAAACTTGTCGTTAATTTTTCATGAGAGTGCATTTCATAAAAAATGTGTATCTTCATTTTAGTTCACAGTTTGGTAAGACAGTGTTTCGTGGCAGGATACAGTAATGTTGAAATCTGTGCGATACTCAGCCACACCGGAATATCCATCAGGTGTGTTTTTCATAAATATAATATGGTAATAATATAATAATCTGAGTAAAAAAGCATAATGTGTTCATAGATTACATCCTCGCGCGCCACGGAGCGCAGCTGATTACACATGTCTCAGTACCCCCCGGCAGATCGCCTTGCGGGACTCGAAATATAAGCTAAGCCAATAATATTGCGTGCCGGCAAATGTTCAACCACCTGATTTTGGTAATGTTATGTGCAATGTTGGGGGAAGTAGAAGTAATTATTTGAATACACAATACCGTTCAGCCCCTCGTGAGATGTTATGATTCCTTGAAATCACTGGCTTCGTCTTAGAATTGAGGTGCGGGTGGGGCGGGTGTCTGCACTGTTCTCACGGCTTGTACAGTTGCGGCGAAGCTAATTACAAGTTTGAATCAGCTGACCTCCATACGTTGCGTAGGATATCTGCCAGGCGTAGTGTACGTTGTCATCGACCTGGCTTGCGAGGATGACATAGGATACTCTTTCAACTTGTATTTGTTGCTTAGGCTCCGACTACTCAATTGTTTAGATAACTGCTACACTTCCAGTCGCTATTTGTAAAATGAATGACGGTATGTTGTTGAGTAACTGCGTCGTGAATGCTTAAAACGTATTGATTAACAAACCATGAATATACTGAACGCATTAATGTTTACAAACTCAATACATTCATACGTACACACATGCACACGCGCACCAGGGTAGGGTGGTAGGAATGGAGGGAGAGATGCATGCAGAGAGGGAGAGAGAGAGAGAGAGAGAGAGAGAGAGAGAGAGAGAGAGAGAGAGGGAGAGAGGGAGAGAGGGAGAGAGGGAGATAGGTAGAGAGGGAAGAGTGGAAGAGCGAGAGTTATAGTAAAATAAATAATGCATTCAATAAGCACAATTACTTAATAGCAAGCGGGCTTAGTGCCAGATGTGTATGTAAACCACTTAATGTTATGCAGTGTGCGGACGTTAAAACGCCTTCTACAAAGACTTGGCTTAAGGCGCAGACAAGTAGTTGACTACGCTAGGGTTGCAACAGCAATGCAGGTACTTTCAAGTGTAAATAAGTACTCATGTCTATGTTGCACATGTTCACGGCGACTGGAAATAATAAAAAAATATATTTATGTAACACAAGAAGTAAAAGGAAAGTTCGTAAATGAAGTAGAATTTAAATGTATTTGAATATGTCAAAAATATGAATAGCAATTCAGTATTAAATGAATTCTTCATGATCTTCTATATTCTATTACATCCTTGAAACAATACACATATAAACGGAAGGTGTAATTGTTTCTGTTTAGCATCATATCGAAGAAAATAGCACAATGTTTTAGGGTATATTCTGCGATAACAAATTCAATCATCACTACAAAAATATGAAATATATCACACACGTCTACCAATAAATGTACACAGTTGAATAGTTGTCTTGTTGAATGTGCTAACCTGCTTATGCAATATGCATCAATACCTTAACAACTAGTTAAATAGAGGCGCTTTGTTGTGTATAATGTATACCTTATGAAAGTATATATATATACATTATGTAAATCTCTTTTCCACATAATAATTGTTTCAGCACGAGTTGGAAGGAAGTGGACGTTGTTTGGGCTACAGGAGCATGACAGGACGACTACGCAACCTCCACGGTTTGATGGTGCCAAGGTGTGTCCAGTGTTTAGCAACAACAATTTTATTAAGAGAATATTAGCAGTATTATATATAACACTCCATATGTTATCCTTCATTTAGTTTAATTACTTGACCACTATGTACTATTGGCGGAGATTCTAATGTGGCATAAGACGTACACAGCAAAAAACGTTTGACAGTTTTTATTTTCATCAAATTGTTATCTTTCATTGTAAATAACATGGACATTTTAAATCGTAATATAATCTTATTAGCATAATAACTTATATTCTCAGTTCATGTGGCTACTGTCCTGGGATTATACGAAGTCTTTTCCTACTGTTGCAACACGTGTTCTAAACCTGAGCTGAAACCTTGATTGTCAGTCGGACGTAAATGTGAGCGCAAAGTTTGCCGCTACCGTGACAGCACTAATTTTGATGTGTACCTGCTACTGAAGGGCATACTGTAATTAAGTGACGTGAGGCTCCATTTACATATGTGTCAATTTATTTATGATAGTTTATTTCATTTACAGGGACACGGTAATGACATTGTTACAAATAATGGACCAAGAAAAGGTATCCGAGCGAAGGGTAAACAGATTTTCCCGGAGGCAATATTATAGCAAAGGCCCAAACTATCTCATTCACATTGATGGGTACGACAAGCTAAAGCCGTTTGGTTTTGCAATACACGGAGCAATATGCGGGTGAGGCCAGTTTGTTTTTTATTGGTATATTTAATGATGTGTTTATGTAATGACTAACCACGCTGCCCTCTTCTGTTATCAAATGTGTAATGAAAATATGTTTCACTCGGTAGGTGACGCCACAGTGACAATTTATTTCCTCTTAGGTACTTTGCGACAACCAAACCACCCATACGCAATAGGCCTACTGTGTATGAAAGAGTTTTGGGGTGTTTTGGAGTCAGTTTTAATTTTACTTGTAAAGTCAGATGCAAAACAACACTACTTGAATAGTAACCTAGTGGTCTGCCGAATACATTGGCTGATAGATATGTGAATAATATATATATATGTATATATATATATATATATATATACAGTGTATACATATATATATATATAGTTTTATGTATGCGGTTCAAGTGTGTCATGAAATTAAACTAGATGTGCTGATTCAGATTCTCCAGGAAAATACTATGGCTCAAGGTGGGCAGAACCAACAAAGATCCCTATGTTGTCGTCCATCATTTCATAGAGTTTGTGGAGGACATCAGTGGTAACGTGTTCTTTATTGGCATTTACATATGCAAAATACATGTAAACCACACACACGCACGCACACACTCACTAGCATAGCATAAATGTACGTATGTACGTACGTACGTATGTACGTATGTACGTATGTACGTATGTACGTATGTACTTATGTACGTATGTACTTATGTACGTATGTACGCATGTATGCATGTAAGTATGTACGTACGTACGTACGTAAGTATGTACGTATGTACTTATGTACGTATGTACGCATGTATGCATGTACGTACGTATGTATGTATGTATGTACGTATGTACGTATGTACGTATGTACGTATGTACGCATGTATGCATGCACGCATGCACGAATGCACGCATACACGCACGTACGGATGTACGTATGTATGTATGTATGTATGTATGTATGTACGTATGTATGTATGAACAAATAAAGAGTGATGGAATCGTACCACTTAATTGGTGAGATGCGCATGTTACAGCCGTGCCACGGTGCATCAGGATAGACCGGGGAACTGAGACCGTCTTCATGGAGGACATACAACGAGCCTTCAGATGGGACCACTTGGATGGCATGGCGCGTGACAGCAGTGTGGTGTATGGGAGTTCCCATAGAAACCAGGTGTATACACCTAAATAATCTATATCTATATATATCTATCTATCTGTCTGTCTGTCTGTCTGTATGTATGTATGTCTGTCCGTCTGTCCGTCTGTCCGTCTGTCCGTCTGTCTGTATGCCCGTCTGCCTGCCTGCCTGCCTGCCTGCCTGCCTGCCTACCTACATACCTACCTATGTATATATATATATATATATATACATATGTATATATATATAAGGTAATTAGTATTAATATGCATACATTTGATACGGTACATACACATGTAAAATTTTAATTATATATATATATATATATATAACATAATTTTTTTACATGGGTATGTACCTTATCAAATGTATGCATATTAATACTAATTACCTTCACACGTTTGAATATTCGAATAGTTGTTTCATAATTACAGTGAAAACATGATGTATATTTTAAATGTCTTTTTCAGATAATTGAACGTTGGTGGCTGTCGCTTCGACGCAGTGGGATGGACTGGTGGATAAATCTGATGAAAGACTTCGAGTCTCAAGGAATCATTTCAACCGACGATGATATTAAGATGTAAGCAGTATTTTATACACTTCTGAAACAGCGTGAGTCTTTGTGCAAACGAACGGGGTAACTAACATAAGCAATTCAAAGCAAGGACCCAGAAAGACTAACTTACATAATTGTTTACGCAGTGTTATGTACAGCATGTATTACTTACAACAGTTTTTTTAAACAAGACATGCACTATATCGGTAGGCCTGATTTAATTCTACAATACAATTCAAGCAGCTTCGTTCATTTTAGGGAGTGCTTGCGATTTTGCTTCACCCAGCTGATTCAAGTCGACCTCGACCAGATTGCTGGAGAGTGGAATCAGCACCATCTCAGCGTAAGACGCACAAGCGACACGGTCGTCCGAGGAAAACCAGACCTGCTGTATTTCTTGCCAGAGATTTATGGTAACGTAGCATTTAAATTGATGTACATTAATGCTGTGCAATTTGCACACATACGCATAAGGCATTTTAAGTTTACCGTGCATATTTGACGTACATATTTAATAATTATTTAATATTTAATTGTATTCATCCCAAAGATCCCTAGCGGAGTGATAGGAACCTTTTCCTAAGTCACAACAGTTATATTAAGCAAACCAATGTATGTACATCATTACAGTCTCTCTCTGTCTCTCTCTGTCTCTCTCTGTCTCTCTCTCTCTCTCTCTCTCTCTCTCTTATTTTTCAGGCATCATCGACTTAAGCAATGTGTTTATATACAAACGTTGATATTATTACGTTTACATTGTTGTGTTCCCTACGTTTGATTGAAACGTTTATTCTGTTGCACAATGCACGTTATAAACATTTACTAAGTTGTTCATAACGCTGCAGGTACAGTCGACTACAAAGTCGAAGTCGATCAGGAAGACATCAGAAACGTGAAGAGGATGTGAAGGAAACCCCGTGATTCAGGCTGTCGTGTTGACACTGAACAAGTCTTCCAGGGGCTGCTGGATCAACATGGACGAAACAAGCCGCAAGTCGTCCAGGAAGCGATCGAGCTGTACCGATGGCTTGTACCACGTGTCACCGCCTAAGCGCAATAGATGTCATAAGTGGCGAACTTGAACTAGAGGACATGAAGTAACGCTACTACTACGCTACTCTCACTCCTATTTTGCATGTTTTAATAACATAGACTATATTCACTTTATTTTACATACTGTAATGATGTACATACATCGGTTTGCTTAATGGTACTGTTGTGATTCAGAAAAAGGTTCCTATCACTCCGCTAGGGATCTTTGGGATGAATACAATTATTAAATATGTACGTCAAATATGCACGGTAAACTTAAAATGCCGTATACGCATGTGTGCAAATTGCATAGCATTAATGTACATTAATTTAAATGCTACGTTACCATAAATCTCTGGCAAGAAATACAGCAGGTCTGGTTTTCCTCGGATGACCGTATCGCTTGTGCGTCTTACGCCTTCGTTCGTTTTTGATCAGTGCCAACTATACTCTGTGTTAATGATTTCTCCTAAAACGTGCGGTGCAAACAAATTTAACGAATATGCACAAAGAAGCACGGTGTTTCAGAAGTGTGTACAACATATTACTTATTGTATGTTAATATAATCGTCGATTGAAATGATTCCTTGAGACTCGTAGTATTTCATCGTTCAGTTTTCTAAGAAAGATACTTCTGATATACATCATGTTTTCACTGTAATTGTAATTTCACTGTAATTTTGGTATATATATATACGTGGTATATATGTATATATATATATATATATATATATATATATATGTATATATATATATATAATTGACGGGTGATATAATGTGTTTACGAAATCAAAACGTGTGATGCTAATTACTATGACCATGCATACCGCTGATACCGTACATACTTACGTGATAATGTAATTTCTCCGTACTTACAATGAATAAATAATGTAAACCAATACTCATTCAATATTTTTATTGTTGAGGTGTATACTCTTGGTTTCTATGGGAACTTCCATAGACAACAACAACATGTCTTACGACATATCATCAAGGTGATCCCATCTGAACGATTGTCCTCCAAAAACACATTCGCCTTTCCTCGTCCCGTTCTGATACACCTTAACAGCTATGTTACACGGCTGTAACACAACTGAATTTGTTAGACTATAGAGCAATGTCGTTTTCTATATGATTCAGCACAAACGAGTATATCAAAATTGTAATTTACACCTGGAACTGCCGATGCACTAAAGTGGGGGTTAAGTAGCACTTTCGGTTAATTGTATCTCTTGTCTGGCAAGTGGATTACACGATGTGTCAAAGTCGGTGCGTCTGTGAAGACGATAATCCCTGGATCAGAAGCTATAATTAGAACAGCACCACCTCCCAAAATTGCAGCAATGGACTAGAATGATGCTACTTATTTACATCATCTGGTCGTAGTTGCGCCTGTGGTTAATTGTGTCTTTGATATGACTAGTCGACATAATTGTTTCTGAACAAGCATAAGCATGAGTCAACTAAGATGGGCAGGGCTTATAGAGAAAATGGGAGAAGAACGGATGGCAAAGAGAGCAGATGCACAGAGACTGGAAGGGAAAAGGAGTCGAGGAAGAACTAGACTGCGATGGGAAGACTATGGAAAAAGAGATTTTGAAGGATTTGGAGAAGGGTGGAAAACGAGAGCGAACGATCTGGTGGAGAGAGCTGTGCAGGATCAGCGAGAGAAATTTAAAACAAATCAGACATCGAGCATCGGAATCGAGGCCAGTTTCACCCCCTGACTGACAGGGATATATGAGGAGTTCAAATTCATGCTTGTGGAGAGCCTCAATGTAGATATTTTTGGGGTGCAAATCGAGGTTTTTGAAGAGCCTGAAGATGGAGTTATTTCGGCGAGCCTAAATGGGTGTGCAAATTGTGATGTTGGAGAGCCTTAAATGTGGCTGTTTTGGCCAGCCTCAAGAGGGGGCGTGCAAATCGAGGTTTTGGAGAGCCTCAACCCACCAAATATCCACCATGTTCCGACAGCAGTGTTTTGGGTTTGGCTTTGTTGTTTGGGCTTGTATTCGTGACCTTGGATGCAGCAACACTGGATGCCTTTTATGTGCAACGCATGTGTCCATGGTTGATGACTTTGAGTGTGCGTATACGATTACACATCTAGTTATTGTGCACAAAAGATTATGTGATTGTACTTCTAAATATTATGATAGAAGCCTAATGCGATTGAGTTTAGACTAAGATAAATGGGGGCATACGGGCAATCACTTTACAGAATGTAATCTAGGTTCTCTCACCAAAACCGGAGACCAAAAATGAATTACTTCATAGCATGAGGTGTGTACCTCTTCTACCATTCCCCATTTCATTTTTTGTTTCATCTGAATATCCTTGATCGAAAATATAAACGATAATTTATGTACCTCCACACATGAAAAACAGGGATGTTGAACGCATTTTTCAGTTGAACATTAACCGTGGGCTTTGAAGTATACATTTCTGGAATATTTATTCATTAATGACATGATATATTTTTATAGGTGTACACGTCATGTTCATTATGCCTTACATAAATATAACAATATATATATATATATAACTATAATCAGTTAGACCCTACTAAACTTTAGTGTCTTTAGTTTATAATAAAATATCTAAATCGTAAACTAAAATAGTATTGTCTCTAATTATTTTACCAAACCTACATATAAAATGCACAAACGAGGTAGCGAATCGTTGTTCCTAGAGTGTAGTTTCATTTTTGCTAAGGGATCATCTCGGAACATCGATGTCCGATATCAAGCGAAATTATTTTTGTTGGGGGGACGGGGGTCTGAGGCAGTTTCACCTGGCGTCGGACATCGACCGACACTCTTAATTATACTGGTATCATCATATTAATATTTTAAAAATTCGTCTGAGGTGGGTGGGGGGGCTGAGGCAAGATGAAAGTAATTTCGTCTGATATCGGACATCAACGTTCTGAGATGACCTCTAAGTGAATCGAATTGTAGACGCACCGCGCGCACCGTGCACCTCCTAGTAGACTTACTACAAGTTAACTTCCTGTCAATTTCGGCTGTTTATTACGTGGTCCAATAGCGCTGGTAGCCTGATTTGAGTGGGCCTATTTATTGACACCGCGTTATTCATACTTGTATTTCGGCGCAACGCTGCTTTTATGTGCTACTACGGAACCCAGATTAAGTAATTAAACATCACTGAATTTGCATCGAAGATCGTCTCACGGAATATGTGTAAGTTTTTTCCAGACATGGAAATGTTGGGGACCGAGGAGTAAATCAAGAAGCATAAATTATGAAAAGTTTACATTTTAATTTATATAAGGCATAAATAACATGTTTGCATTCTGAACAGATATTATGTCATTAATTAATAAATATAAACAAATAGGCTTCAAAACTGTTGGTTAATGTTAAACTGAGAAATACCTTAACCATCCCTGGTTCATCGTGTCTGCAGGTACACTAAATAGTGTTTATATTTGCGATCAGGGATATCCAGATGGAAACAATAATTATTTAACAAATAAAATCTTGAATAGGTACATATTTCATGTTATAAAGTAACCTATTTCAGTCCCTAGTCTAGTTTTTGCGAAGAGGCTGCCTGCCTGGCACCCGTTTTTGTTTGGCTAAATTAAATCCCAGTAGATGTCCGAGACAATATTTAGAAGTACTATCACATAATTTTTTGTGCACAATAACTAGACGTGTAACCGTATTCGTACAGTCAGCGTCATCAGCCATCATCACATACTCTGAACACAAAAAGAAATGTGTTTAATACAAATAAATAAAAATGGCTGCCTAAGTCTCGTTTTCGGCGTACGCATGCTCATTGCGGCACCTTTATAATGTATACCATCGCATCGCGCATCGCATCGCATCGCGCATCGCATCGCGCATCGCATCGCGCATCGCATCGCGCATCGCATCGCGCATCGCATCGCGCATCGCATCGCGCATCGCATCGCATCGCATCGCATCGCGCATCGCATCGCGTAACGCATCGCGCATTGCATCGCGCATCGCATCGCGCATCGCATCGCGCATCGCATCGCGTATCGCATCGCGCATCGCATCGCGCATCGCGCATCGCATCGCGCATCGCGTATCGCATCGCGCATCGCATCGCGCATTGCATTGCGCATCGCGCATCGCATCGCCCATCGCATCGCGCATCGTCCATCGCATCGCCCATCGCATCGCGCATCGTCCATCGCATCGCGCATCGCATCGCGCATAGCATCGCGCATCGTCCATCGCATCGCCCATCGCATCGCGCATCGTTCATCGCATCGCCCATCGCATCGCGCATCGCGTCATCGCCCTATGGCGCTGCAGGTTGCCACACAAAAACGCGATGGCCCTTCTCGGCCATCATAATGAAGTGGATAGGCAGAAGAATGGATATGATCAGTCGATACACGACAGATCGAGGTCGATGGAGGAAATTGGTGTGAGATGCTTCGCGGGCAACCGACTATCACTCATGATGGGATCGGGAAAAGAAACAATTATTGTAAACAAACACAACGTCAAACGACATAATACATTGGCACGGAATCAACCTGCGTAGTAATTATTAATACGCAGTTCCTTGAATTGATTTTCGTAACTGGTAATATCGCGACTGGGCTGAACATCAAAGAGCTTTGCGGTTAAACCGATGATTTTCTGTGAGTGATGCATACGTCATGTCAGGCGGCACTACTCTGACACCTTCTCAGATCCATCGATCGTCACTTCGATATTCCTCCCATCTCAGCAGTGAGTTCCCCTTTTGCTGTCACCAGACAATTTTATTTTACTTCATTTAATAAGTAGGCCCTACGTTTGGTCGCAATTCTGGGATGGGTAGCTTAATTTTATATATACATATATATATATCATCATCATCATCATCATCATTGCGCAGCCGTAGTGTCCCGTGGTTGGGCAAAAGCCTCAGCATGACGTTTCCAAATCTGCCTGTCTTGCGCTATCCTCTGCTAGATGGTACCCTTCCAGTACTCGTCAAGTTCGTCTCTCCACCGTCTCGCCAGTCTTCCTCTAGATAATTTCCCTTCGGAAGGTCTCCGGGTTGTGATACGCGATATCCATCGGTTATCTCGTAGTCTGCTGATGTGCCCTGCCCAGGTCCACTTCTTTCTTCTGAGTTGTTCTATCACGTCTATGAAATTTGTCTTCACTCTTACCTAGATGTTTTTCTCTCCCGATATGTGATGTTTAACATATTTATTTCCATCTTTGTTTGTGCGGCTGCTAGCTTGTTCTTTGCCTGGATGGTGAGTGCCCATGTTTCCGCGCCGTATGTCATCGCTGGATGTACGCATGAGTTATAGACTTGTCTCTTCAAGCAAGTTCCAAAGTTACCCTTGAAGATGTCGCAGTATTTGGCGAATGCTGTCCAGCCGGCGGTGAGTGATTCTTCTTTGAATCTCCGTGTCTTGGTTTTTGTCTCTGATACTGTATCGCTGTACCAACATTTTTAGTCCTTTGGGCCGAAGGTTCAACGGACTATTGCCATCACTCTGCGTCCGCCGTCCGCCGTTAGCTGCCGTATCACAGAAATCGTTCAGTACCTTTTTCTGTAATTTTGCATAGACGTATCTTAGGATAGTTCCACTTTGCACGAGAAATGTGTATTTGATTGAATCGTTCTAAGGGACCCATAGGGCCCCCCATGGCCAAAAAAACTGGTAATTTTCCACATTTTGCCTATTTTTTTAAAAACTGTTCTGTACCTTTTTCTCTAATTTTATTTTGCATATACATTTCATGTGGTAGTGTCACTGTACACAAGAAATATGTATTTGATTGAATAATTCTAAGGGCACCTAATGACCCCCCCCAAAAAAAAAAGGACCCCAAAACTGGTAAATATTAACCTTTTGCCTATTTTTTCAAAATCTCTTCATTAACTTTTTTCTATAATTTTGCGTAGACATTTCATATCTGTATTTGATTGAATCATTGAAAGGGCACCAAAGGTCCCCTGAAATGCTAAATTTGCTAACTAAATTGTCTGCTGCACCAGCAGATCTCTCATGCTTACAGTCCTTATGTTCAACTAATCCCTTTTCCTACAACATCTGTCACACCTCACTGTGCCTGCCTGATGGGAACTGTGACTAATCTGTAATTGGTCGCTGGCAGAGGCTTGTGTCAATAGACAGGGCCCACTAGACCCCTGGACAGTTGTGCCTACATTCTAAGGGGTCATCCTGAAACAACCAAATGTCAACCATTAGAAGAGTTGACATAGTTCTGCTATACACAAGAAATCTATATTTGATTGAATTATTCTAGTATCATCAGCATATAGTAGAACATACATTTGCAAGAAAATGTCTACATCATCATCACTAAGGTTGTTGTAAATTTCACCAGCTGCAATGACAAGTCCCTTATCATTATGACTAACGGTGTTCAAAATCATTCAGGTAAATAAAAAATAACAAAGGAGGTAAGTTTTCTCCTTGTGGTAACTCTACATCACATGAAAAGAATGCTGACACAGCCCCCCCAAAATGCAAAATGTTTACACTATCTAGTGATGTGGTTTTGAGAAGGGCCCTTGAGACTATCCCCTAACAGTAGAGTTTGTATATTGTGCCAGAAACAGAACGCTATTCCCCTTTCCAAAACATATGTCACATGCGGAGTCTGTGTCTTGCATGGATATCTATTTTTATGCAGTTGTTTTATATAAGCAGGACGTTTGTGAAATTATTTATCCTTAGGCCACAAAAAAGTAATTCCCGGTTTCTCATCAATGCATGTATTTTAAAATATGTGCCACAACATATTTTTTTCTATTATAATTATTCCTCTAAATGCAAGACGTGGTGCAATAAGTGAACAGTAAACATGTCAACATTTTATTTCCATCATAACCCTTAATGATCTGTAATTATGATTCACCAAAAAACATTTGATTAATAATTACCTACAGGGTTGTTTGATTTATGCCGGGCAGAAACTGTTTCTGCCCGGCAGAAACGGCAACAATAGGAAATACATGCCATTGATAGGCAAACGTGTTCTTTTTATAGAAAACGTCAGTTTCTTTCTGTACCTGTCTACGTATGATAACCATTTGTCCGCCCTGCTCACCATAAACAAGAAACATCACATGAATGATAAAAGGAAGATCACTGCCACTTAATGTGTTGATTATTATTATTATTATAAAACTGCTCTGCTACTGCTTGGTGGACAGTTAATTAGTGCTCAGTAGTGTGCTGGCAGCCACAAAACCTATAGGCTTGTGTGAAAAGGATAGTTGGCAGAAGAACTAACTTCAAAGCACCATTGCATCCATTTAGTCAGGCAGCAGTCATACTGTCCCAATATCTGCTGCTATGTTTGTATATATAGGCTTAATGATCCCAATATACCAATCTGTTGGCACAATGTCAGATAATAGAACTAGGTTAAACATCTTAACAATAACTATAATTAGTTCTGTGGGGCTGTTTTTAAGTATTCATTTATAACATTATCAATCTGTCCTCTTAGTTTTACACATAAAGACGTAATCTGGCATAACGTGATAAGTTTTTTGTAGCAGCACATTTGTACTTCCAGTGTATCATTGCAACATAACATACACACTGTGTGCCACATTTGAATGTCATGCATGTAATATTTCCATGCAATCCAATTGCATATATAATATAAAACTTCAACAGCCGTTTTCTTCATTTTCAATTTTTGACCCTTACTATGTTCAATGCTCTATAACTTTGCCAATTTTTGTAGCAGTCATAATTTTTGAAACCGTGTAAAGCACCCTACCCAACCTTCACAAGAATGTAAGAAAACAATGTTACAATTTTTCCGACTTATCACTCATTTGGTCAGCCGGGGTCACATATCGACGTATTAGTCCAAAGGACATCAGGGCCACTTGCCCATTTTTTTGTAGTTCTTGCGGTGTAGTAGCGCATGTGAGTATGTCGTCGGCGAAGCGAAGATGACTGTGATATTCTCTGTCTATCCTCAAGTCATTAGTTTCCCAAAGGTCAATCTTCTGAATATGTTTTCGAGTGTTGCCGTAAACAGCTTGGGCGATAGGGTGTCACCTGTCGTACTCCTCTCTTGATGTTGATCTTGTTGCTCTTTTTGTGTAGGTGGATTGTCACTTCATATATCATCTGCGTGCCGTGAGCCACACAGGCTCGCACATGACCTCGCCAGTCCCTCCTGTCTTGGGCCCTCCTTGCTGCTCTGCCGCCTCTGTCCCATGTCAGCTCAGCAGCCTCTGTCCCATATCAGTTCAGCGGTCTCTGTCCCATATCAGCTCAGCAGCCTCTGCCCCATGTCAGCTCAGCAGCCTATGTCCCATGTCAGCTCAGCAGCCTCTGCCCCATGTCAGCTCAGCAGCTTATGTCACATGTCAGCTCAGCAGCCTATGTCCCATGTCAGCTAAGCAGTCTCTGTCCCATGGCAGCTCAGCAGCCTCTAGTTCGTTCTTCTCCATGACTTCGATTTTTTTTATTCCTTCTGTCGCCCAGGTTAGCGCTGTTGTTGCTTGTAATTGGTTGTTCATCCTGTAGACGTGGTAAAACCACGACCACCTTCTATTTGTTATGAGGCAGGTGTGGTGGTGTTATGCTGCTTTGCGGAGTACACTTTTTAGACAGATGTGGAAGTGGGAAGGTATATTGGTATTTTACTGTGTTTTAACATAGCAACTAATTTATAATTTGTTTCCAGTAAAGTTATTTATTTGTTTAATCCTATCGTAATGATTCGTCATGTTTGTATTTGTTTCTATGCGGCACAGTCTAATATCATTGTTATAATTTAATTAAACAAGATCAGAGAAGAAGGATGTCAATGTATTGCACTAACTAAAATGTAATTATGTTAACATTGTAAACCATTTGTGTATTAACTCCATTCATAATAATTAACTAATTCATTCTAACATAATGATTTTATAATGTTTTTCTTTCGTTTGTACACAGCTTAATCTAACGTAAAGTTATATATAGTTTACAGTGATGCGTAGAGGTTGTAGATCAGACACTTGAAACGTGTATAGCGAATGACTAAATTTCAGACGATCATATGCGATCTCGGTAAACAACATCGCTAGATCCTTCTAGTTCATAGGAGAACGAATGATTAAATGCCAGTTCTCGAGGAATTTATTAATTCCACATAAATAGTTTTATTATTGCAGTGTTTAGGTGTGAGGGATCCCGGGAATAGTTGTGTCAGAATATGTTATTTAATTGATAGGTATAATCTCCGACGTACTGCTATGTAAGAGACGCAGTAATTGCGGTAAATGTTGACTATGTAGTTGTCATTAAAAGCCGGATGTAAACCAAACGAGCACTAGTTTATCCACATTAAGCACTCTTCAGAAATCGTCCTCGCTATGACATCAAACACTTGGCCTACTAAAGGACAGGTAAACGGAATTATACGATATATACCATTTTTGCAATTAACAGCACGTCATTACATAAAATTGAAAGCAGCTCTCAATTAGCTACCACGACACAATAATAAGTTAGTTATGCAGGACGCTGACAGGTAGACAGTTTTATTGATAGTAGATCGTGGTTCGTTGCGGAAATGATAATATGATTGCGGGGATCTGCTAAAAACGTGATCGGACATAACGACACGTACATGCCCTACCTTTTGTGTGTGTGTGTGTGTGAGTGTGTGTGCTTGCGTGCGTTTGTGCGTACATGTGCGAGTGAGTGCTTACGTGCGTTTTATGAGAAAACAAAAGTAACGGTAAGTTCTTATATAGCGCAGTATCCAGACTTCAGGACTGCTCAAAGCGCTTTATATTTTATTCCCTGGCAGACCTGTTCAATCGAACACCACGTCGACTTCTCTGGGAAGCAGCTTGTCACGCTGCAATTAATGCGCGCAGACTACTCGTACACAAATATCCACCATTGTCTATAGCCAGGTACTCATTCATACAGCTGAGTGACCTGGAGCAACACAGAGTGAAAGAACTAGCCCAAGGTTCGACACAGCAGAACAGGAGCCGGGTTCGATAGCTCTAGTCACTGCACCACCACAGTATTGGCAACGTGGCGTGTAGTGTATGAAAGCTTCTATAACACACATATTGTTGATCAAAAAGCCATTACGTTAAGTGTGTGATGTATCACAACTGCCAAGCCTTCATTGTGTGTGCTGATTACGAGCCTTTGATGTTCCTCCAGCATGGGACGATACTTACACAATAGTTACCATAACTACGGTTAACATTGCAATACGCCACGAGATGATGCCTATCACATTTCACAGAGATTAAGGTAGTACTGTTGCAATTAGGGAATATTGCAATGATAGCAATATTAATTATCTCGTTGTGTTTAACGGGGTCTTGTGTATGGACTTGAACTACGCTAAATAATCCTTACATAAGCACAATGTCGACTTGTTCTTGTATGGTATTTTGCCAAAAAGCAGACTAGTAACAATAGAAATTCGATCATGTCGAACTTCCTAGTTTGAACAGCGAGACGGGACGAGCGCTGGCTGGCTGGCTCTCTTGAAGATTTCAGTGGGGTGCATTTGGCGGTTTTCGGTGAGTTGGCAGGGGCGGATGCACGATAGTTGAGCACAGGGTTCGATGCCACTGATATTCATGGGTCACACTGTACCAGTAGAACAACTCTTTTCAGATCAGTCGTTCAGGATGATATATCTTGCTAGCCAATCACAATGCAACACGTACACGATCGACACAGGGTCGGAGTCAATATGATCTTCTCCCTCTTTGAGACATGAGGCTAATGCCATGTTTGTCATAATTACGTTGACTGAGAAATAAAACGGGCATCCTGAGGAAAACGTATTGCCAATATGCCGCATGATTTTAAATTCTAACTGCTTTGTGATTATGATGTCTCTTCGCAATCTGGGACTGGTGGGCAGTATGCCTTTTGGCAGTATAGGCTGTAGTGTACGTAAGAAACGATGCATATCAGACGTAATACCACATTTCAACAAAACAATATACGACATCAATCTAAGATACTGCAGTTGCAATAACAGATTGTGGCAATAATACAAATTTAATTACCTCGAAAACAGGCATTTAATTGGATCGGCTGTTTGCAATCAAGTACACTGAGTAAGGGCAAAGGTATAATGTATACAATGACCTATTTATTATAATAGCCACACTTTGCCAAACGGCATTATAACGAATAAGAATAGATATTCGATCAAATCTCACTTCCGTCTTTGAACCAGACGGAATAGGCCCTGTCAGAGATTGTAAATAGTCGAAAACACCGGCGGCACAACTACACGTTTCGACAAGCTACTGGCAAATAGGCCTGCGAACGGCACTCTTTTTAATATGTGTGTGTATAAAAATGTACTTTAGTAACCCCAAGCAAGTAGATATGGCTCACGTTGCTCTCAGCAAGTAAAAGAGAAAATGACCGTTCGTACGTATTTTAACGCATGTCAAATTATTTTATTTTATTTCTGAAGCTATCGGCAGCAAGAAACCCGTAACACATTCGTGCAATTGAAAAATGAATGAAGTAAAGTTACATGAAATTAACTTTGTACAGCGCTCATGTACCGCCATAAATCGTCCTCCTATGACCGGTATGATGCTTAAACGTATGCGTCGGTACGTCGTGAATATTGGGGGAGGGCTGAGGCTCACCAAAATCCTCCAAATGCGGCCCCTGAAGATCACCAAACCCCCTTGTCGAAATATATATAAACATATATCCAAGCTCAGCTCCCCGTTAGATGTTTTTGCTCGTTTTATCTCAAGTAAATTTAACAAAAAGAGCAAAACTTCGTACGACTACTACGACGTGCTGGATCGTTTATGCAACTTTTGTGTGTAATCTTAGTAAAATCATCAGACAAACTGTTAACTTATTTAATTCTTGACGTTGGGCGACATCTGTTTTGTACTAGCGCCCATGCACCGCCAAACATCATCTACCTGTATCAGGCAAGGTGCTTAGACATATAGGCGTCGGAACATTGTGAATATATTATTGGGGACGACTGAGGCTCCCCAAAAGCCTCCACCTCCACCCAAGAATATTGGGATCCAGCCCCTTCCCTACTTTTTTTCGCTCATTTTATTTCAAATAAATTAAAACAAATAGCAAACCTGCATACGACTACAACGACTTAAAGGTTTGTTTTCGCAACTTGTGTATATAATCTGAGTAAACTCATCAGACAAACTATTTAATTCTGGCATAATACAAAGTCCTGCCTACCCCACTGGATATAAGTTATTATATCGTATTGCATTGTAATTAGCCAAAAGCAAAGCTTTACCAGCAAAAACATTCGACCACATCTGATCTCCCGGTACAGCACCATGACGGACGTTTGTGCACCATGATTGCTGTCATTCAGCTTATATAACGTTTTGATTGGATCTAATGATTGACAGCGACCGTCTCCAGGACATAAAGACGTCGATGTACATGCAAGGTGCCAGTATATCGGCGTTTCGGGTAGGCCCTCATCGACCATCGGCCCCAGAGACAAGTTGTTCACTTTAGTGGTAAACAACAATCTACATGTTGTCAAACTCGTGTAACATGCGACACTTTGGAAATAATGTGACATTTTGAGAATGCAAAATGTAAACAGCAACATTCAAAACAAGCAGCCTGGTTTAGAAGCAGGGAATCCGAGATTGGCTACTTTCGCGTTCTTCATTCAATTTTAATGAGACAACATAACTATCCAAACTCAAAGCTGTCCATTATAAGCCGCCTGCTACTGTTTAATGTTCAATATCATTCAACTGATGGACATACTCGCGTATGCATGCATTTATGCAAGAACAGGTTTGCAAAGTCATTTCCCAGCAAGTCGTCATGTTCGCAAAACGAAGGGAAACAGTTCGACGGTAAAGAAACTTTGTTTACCAAATGACCATACACAGTTCAAAACACCTGTGAGTGTGTCTGCGTGCGTGCTGCTGCTGCAGAAGTACTCCCAGTACATTACACGTAACCCAACATGGTACGTATTGTGTACCTAATGCTGCTGCTGCAGAAGTACTCCCAGTACAGTACACGTCACCTAACATGGTACGTATTGTGTACATAATGCTGCTGCTGCAGAAGTACTCCCAATACAGTACACGTCACCCGACATGGTACGTATTGTGAATATAATGCTGCTGCTGCAGAAGTACTCCCAGTACAGTACACGTCACCCAACATGGTACGTATTGTGTACCTAATGCTGCTGCTGCAGAAGTACTCCCAGTACAGTACACGTCACCCAACATGGTACGTATTGTGACCATAATGCTGCTGCTGCAGAAGTACTCCCAGTACAGTACACGTCATCCAACATGGTACGTATTATGTACCTAATGCTGCTGCTGCAGAAGTACTCCCAGTACTTACACGTCACCCAACATGGTGCGTATTGTGTACATAATGCTGCTGCTGCAGAAGTACTCCCAGTACAGTACACGTCACCCGACATGATACGTATTGTGTACATAATGCTGCTGCTGCAGAAGTACTCCCAGTACTGTACACGTCACCCGACATGGTACGTAGTGTGTACATAATGCTGCTGCTGCAGAAGTACTCCCAGTACAGTACACGTCACCCAACATGGTACGTATTGTGTACGTAATGCTGCTTCTGCAGAAGTACTCCCAGTACAGTACACGTCACCCAACATGGTACGTATTGTGTACGTAGCGCTGCTGCTGCAGAAGTACTCAACATGGTACGTATTGTGTACGTAATGCTGCTGCTGCAGAAGTACTCCCAGTACAGTACACGTCACCCAACATGGTACGTATTGTGTACGTAGTGCTGCTGCTGCAGAAGTACTCCCAGTACAGTACACGTCACCCAACATGGTACGTATTGTGTACGTAATGCTGCTGCTGCAGAAGTACTCCCAGTAGAGTACACGTCACCCAACATGGTATATATTGTGTACGTAATGTGCGTGTGCGTGCGTGCGCGCGCGCGTGTGTATGTGCGCGAGTATGTGTGCGTGCGTGGGCACGTGCGTGTGGTGTGTGAGTGGGTGGGATCGGTATATATAATTATATATATATATATATGTATATATATATATATATACATATATCCACATTTTATTAAATTAGACATGTTTCGGGGTAACTACTGGCAGGGTAATTGACCAATCAGCTACGTCGTTGTTGGCCTACGTCACAATCAAAATGGTGCGCGTGACCTACGGCAAGCTTTGCCTTTGCCAACAATGTTGATAACGGGTATTTGTATAAATTGCTTTTGTATTACGGTATGATATCTCTTTAGACAAACATTCCCACATACACTAGTCATTTTTTACAGCACCTAATGTTTTATTATAAAGAAAAACGACAACGGAATGTGTGAACGCTCCGCGCGTTCGGCACCCCTTTTTGGTGGTTTGATGGAGCTATCGCGACACAGGCCACGTGATGGATAGGTTAATAGACACATATTTGAAATATGCATATCTTCCTACACGTTTGTGCACATAATGTGCAGTGAGAAGGGGTTTAACAGAAGTCATGTTTATAGATCCCTTCTAGTTGAATTCATTGTGATGGCCGATATGTGTAAAACACGTGTGATTTACCTTTTAGTTGCACAAACACTGAGAATATTCGTCGTTGCGCGAACTAATTAAGAGAAAAACGAGAACTCTGCCATTACGGGGATCCGACGGAAGACAAATTGGACAGAATACCAATCGTCTGCCCAGCGATCACCTTCACGAGATTTTCCCACCTGACGGGGGTGTGTGTGGACTTGTTGTGTATGTCGCAGCCCTTCGACCACAATAGTACCCTAGACATTTACATACGTTAATTTATAGTAGGTGCTGTTAATAGTGAGATACATAATAATTATGCGCGAGAGGTTCAGCTTGACCTGCGGAATAAAATGTTTGATCAATACTTGTATATTTGCGTTTGTATATTGAAGTTATTCAGCGCCTGCAGGCCTTAACACGTCGTCAGAAACGCAGAATTACATTTAATCTTAGTCTCAGTACAGAATTACAAATTATGTTTTATAATATATAATTATTATAAATATACAGTTTTAGTCGTCTTCATTTGACACCACAACTAACAATACTTTGACAAAACCCAATATGTGACTTTAAACGTAAATGTATATGTATCTCGCATCAGTCGATAGGTGGCGGCACCAGAATTTTGCTTTTCTTTAATATCTTCCTTATATAGGTGACAAATGGCATAGTATGTTTTTGACTATCAAATACACGCTGTCCTGTTGGTAACAGTCATTGAAATACCACAGTCTCAAGCAAAGTTAGTTTCACAAACACAAACGGAATATTTACAACAATTCATGGTACAACGTAGAGTCGTCGCTGTCACTAGGTCGTTGGAACCAATCAGACAACGCGGATACAACGGAATTAGTTATTATTCAAAAGATTTATGGCTAGTGTTATCCGTATAATTAGGATTAGGGTCAATTATACATGAATTGAAAATCAACGTCATCATTGTATGGCGCGCTGATTGGGTAGTTAGGCTCAACACCGAACAACTAATCGGCCAGACTTCGTCCAGGCCAAATTGAACGACTGAGTTGGCATGACATTTCGAAATGTCAGTTGGCCAACTAGTTGTTCGCGTAAACGGGCCTTAGGTAGCAGAAATATTGAATTCGAAAGTGTTGTTTCTGCTTCGCTGAAACATATTTTGGGCGGTCAGTATCATGAATATAGTTATACTGATAAGGACCTAACACGATTTTACTATAACAACGAACGGAGAGGTCCCTTTAACAATAATAAGTCACCGAGATGATGCGTATCAATTGTTACAGTGCGTTTGCACAGAACCACACGAGAGATACTCCTGACTACCACACTGCTGTGATTGCTACTGCGTGTGGCCATAACAAAACATTAGCGATACTAAGAAGTGGCGTTAAAACAGATCGCTTATGTTCATTCAATCTACACAACGTAGGCCTACTTATGACCCAAGCAAAATCTTGACGTATTTGTGAAATGAAGCTTCACAACAAACCATAATTACACGTAACAATGGAAATTCGGTCAAATCGGATTAATTAATGTTCCTGAACTTCCTGGTTGACTGTAGACCATTGAAACAGTTTGATATGAAGATCCATTCAACACAGTTGTATGATTGTATTGACGAACGCACTTCAAATTAGTAGTTTGATACTACTAATGACAGGATACAACGAAACAGTAATCTCGTTCACAAAAATAGATGACTACGTGGGAGCTACAGTGGTGCTGAATATCGTTCATGGTGCGACAGATTAACTATGTATCTTTTTATAATTAACCGGATTATTATTTGTAATATGGGACCAGTTTATGTACCAATTTCGTAAATAATTAATTAGGTGTCCATAATTAAATGTTAAATATGAGGGCAACATATGTGAGGGTTTGTTGACTTGTGCGAAGGTTTATGTGAATCACTTACGTAAACCTGTCCACTGTACATTCAATCATACAATGAGAGATAGCGAATAAGGCCCAACCACTGGGAACAGGTGACACCACAGTACGGAGAGGCACAGTATGTTACACTAACAAAGTCGTACCTAGAGAAGCAGCCACGTTCTGCTTATACATCAGTGTTATTATAAACTTTTGAACGACGGTTGTTCAACACTTGCAACCTATTTATTTAATTACTTAATTTTATCGTAATGATTATATCATTTTTTTCTTTCATTTATATATAGCCTAATCTAATCTTTTTTTAGTTTTATGGGACAATAATACTGTTAGATTTTCATTTGTTTATACTGTGTACAGCACTATATAGAATCAAGATTATGTTAACAATAAAACTAAAAGTTAAATAAGAGTTAACTTTTATAAGTTTATGCTACGCATCGGAAGCTTTGGATATATTGACACAAGTAATAAACAGAAAAGTTAAATGCTCATTTATTTTGGCATAAGAATCTCGATAACCACGATGATTGGCTGCTCGCTCAAAATCATTTGCTACTGGCAGCGTAGCAAAATGGATCCTCGAGTAGCCATAGCCTCGATTATCCAGGCGCCGCGAGATGGGAGCACCGTAGGAGCGGTACTAGATGCGTGCAATCATGACGTGTGTTCTCGGCCAGATTCTGTTTCCCGGCGAAGTCACGCAGCCTGGCGAGAGACAGTTAAGCGAGACTAGTTCACGTTCTCCAATGATAGGGTGCTGCCACCTCACGGCGCCTAGTTAACTCCGGCTGCGTGACTTCGCCGGGAAACAGAATCTGGACGAGAACACGCGTTATGAATGCACGCATCTAGTTCCGCTCGGTGCTCCTATTTCACGGCGCCTGAATAATCGAGGCTAGCGCTCGAGAATGTATTTTGTGTACGCTGCCAGCAGCAAATGTTTTGGGTGAGCAGCCAATCAGCGTTGTTATCGAGATTCTTAATCCAAAAACAAATTAGGATTTAACTTTTCTGTTTATCACTTGTGCTAATATAACCAAAGTTCCCAATGCGTAGCATAAACTTATACAAGATTTAACAAGATTGCCATCCAGAAAATTACTCTGGATGGCAGGTGGACAAGGAAGCCTTTTGGCTTATCGAGAGTCCAATACTTTTTATCTACATGTATCCCGCCTTTTTAAGGTGTGTGTCGATTTTATTTTTAAACATATTCACGCTACTAGCACCAACACAATCAGGAGATAATCTGTTCCATTCATTTACAGTCCTTTGTGAGAATGAGAACTTTCTTATATCTAATCTACACTGCTCCTTTACTAATGTAGCTTCATGTCCTCTGGTCCTTCTATTTTTCTTAACTGAGAAAAAAATGTTTCTATCAATATTTTCATAACCATTCAATATTTTAAACACTTCTATGTGATCTCCTCTCAATCTCCTGGTCTCTAATGTTGTTAAACCACATTCTTTTAGGCGTATTTCGTAACTAAGATCCCTCAGATTTGGTATCATTTTAGTCGCTCTCCTCTGTACTCTTTCTAGCATATCTATGTCCTTCTTGCGATATGGCCTCCATGCTTGTATACAATATTCTAAATGAGGCCTCACTATTGTTTTGTACAGCGGTACTATTAATTCTTTTTTCTTATACGCTATATTTCGCCTAATTAATCCAAGGATTTGATTTCCCTTTGACGCTGCAATTCCGCACTGCTCTGAAACCTTCATATCAGCACTAATGGTTAACCCCAAGTCCTTTTCTTTTACAGTAGTACTTAGAACAGTACCCCCCATTTTATATTTTACCTCTTCATTCCCATGACCTGTGTGGAGGCATTTACATTTCCCAAAATTGAACAACAATTTGCCACTTTTCAGACCATTTGATCAACCTATCAAGATCATCTTGTAAATGCTGTCTGTCTCCATCACTTTTAATCCTTCTAAACACTTTTGTATCATCCGCAAATGTTAACACCTTGCTTGTTATATCATCGTCCAAATCGTTGATATATATTAAGAATAATATAGGTCCTAGTACTGATCCCTGTGGTACCCCACTCAATACCGATTTCCAGTTTGAAGCCTCCCCATCTACTACACGTTGTCTTCTGTCATTCAGCCATTTTTCTATCCAGTTTATTATACCATTTCCTATGCCATGGGCCTTTAGCTTAAGGAGTAATCTTTGATGTGGTACTTTGTCGAAAGCTTTTTGAAAATCTAAATAGATGATATCTACTGGTGATCCCTCATCTACCCACCTAGTGATGTCTTCCAAAAAACATAACATATTTGTTAAGCATGACCTCGCTTTTAAAACCCATGTTGAGATGGGTTTATCAAGTTATGTTTAACAAGAAAATCCACCATGTGATCTTTAATTAGTCTTTCTAATAATTTGCAAATCACTGATGTTAAACTCACTGGTCTATAGTTCTCTGACTTGTTTCTCGAACCTTTTTAAATAACGGTATAATGTTTGCCTCTTTCCATTCTAAAGGAACCACTCCCTCTTCTAATGACAAATTGAAAACTGTTGCAAGCGGTTCGCTAATTTGTTCTACAATTTCCAATAGTAGTTTGGGCGGAATCCCGTCCACTCCAGGTGATTTATTATCCTTCATAGCCCTTATTTTCTTAGCTACCATTTCCGGGGTTACAATTAATTGTCCTAAATAGTCTGAATCTGCCCCCTTGAACTTAGCCTCTAGTACTGGCAGTGAACTAATATCTTCCCTGGTAAACACTGAATTAAAATACTCATTCAGGTCTTCTGCCATTAAGAATCCCTCTGATATTGTATTTCCAGCACTATCTTCTAGAGGACCGACCTTATCCTGAACTTTCTGTTTGCTTCGAATATACGCATAAAAACTCTTACGGTCATGTTTTATATTACTAGCTAATTTTTTTTCATAGCTTCTTTTGAATTTCTAATTTCAGCTGTAGCTTGATTAAGTGCTTCTTTATAAATGTTGTAGTCTTCATCATTTCCAGTACATCTATATGACTTCCACATCATTTGTTTATACTTAATTTTTCTAATGGCTTCTTTCGATAAGTGTTTCTTTGTAGACCGTTTCCCTTGTTTTTTGAAAGGTACAAATTTATCGACTATGCACTTAATTTCACTATTTAAGATATTCCAGCATTCGGTTGCTGTCTTATTCTTCAGTGTGTTATTCCAGTCTATCTTTGCTAAATATTTCCTCATGTCCTTATACCTTCCTTTGTGGACATTTTTCCTACACTGCTTTTTACTATTCCTTTCTGATTTTAATTTGATGGTAAAATGTATCTGGTTGTGATCACTACTCCCCAGTGGCTCACATATCTTGACATTGTCAACTAATTCTTTCTGTGAGGACAAAACTAAGTCTAACACATTCTCTCCCCTGGTTGGTTCTAGCACATGTTGAGAAAGGAAACTATCTTGTACTAAAACTAAAAACTTGTGGTCCTCACTCCCCATACTCTGTAGAGATTTCCATTGTATATGCCCATGGTTAAAGTCCCCCATAATAATACAGTTCCGTTTGCTTACTTTCCTTATAGCGTTTTGTATTTTTTCATTCTCTTCTATGCTTATGTTTGGACTTCGATAAACTAACCCAACTGTTAACGTTAAGTTTCCTGTAACTATGTTACACCAAACAGCTTCTTCGCAATCTGCTTCTTTCTAATTTTATTTCATAAGCCTGGATAGATTCTTTAATATATAAAATAACTCCACCTCCCTTTCTTCCTATTCTATCTTTCCTAAACATTACATATCCTGTTAGTCCCAATTCGGCATCTGATATATCAGTGGTGGCCCACGATTCTATTATACCTATTATGTGAGGGTCAATATCTTCTACCATAATGTTTAGTTCACTTCTTTTGTTTACTATGCTCCTTGCATTTAAACAAATGCATTTATATCCTGATTCAGAACAGTTTTCCAGGCTGTTCTTTGCCGATTTATTTCTGCTGTCTTTATTCATGCCTCCAGTTTCAGGCTTCTCTGTGAATCCCCCCTGCGAATCTAGTTTAAATAGATGCAGCCTGTCCCACTGTCAACAGATTGCAGCAAGTTCTCTGAGAAAACTGCTGCCCCTTTCCACTTAGATGTAGGCCATCTCTCATGTACATATCTTCCCTCTCAACAAAGTATCCCCATAAATCTACGAATCCCACCCCCTCTTCTTTACACATCTGCTCAACTAGTGCGTTGATCGCCATCCTCTTGCAGTTTCTATATGTCGGCCCCCTTCCTCCCATTACTGGCAAAATTCCCGAGAGGATAATCTGTTCTACTCTTGTCTTCTTTAACTTCTTCACTAACTGTCTGTACTTCTGAACTATCCCAGTTGTTCCCTCCCTCTCTGCGTTATTTGTCCCTACATGTACTAGTATAGACCCTCCCTTGCCATGCCCCAGTACCTTCTCTACCCTTTCAGTTACATGTTCTATCCTAGCCCCCGGTAAACAAACAACGACGTCCTCCCCCTCGCTTAGAGTCTTATCTGTCTTTCTCATAATCGAATCGCCAATAAACACCCTCTCTTTCCTCATTGCCCCCTCAATCACTGCCTCAGTGTAGCTCTTTCTACGGTTTGCATCTGTCTGGTTGTAATCTTGTTCCCCTGTCTTCTGCTCTCCCGTCACAATCTCGTCCGTTCCATTCTTTCCTGACGCTGTTTCTTCCTGTCATCGTCCCTCCCGACTTCTCTTCTGTCACATGTACTCTCACTTCCTTTCTTCCCGTCATCTTTCCTCCCATTGCATTTCCTTCTCTCCTCTTCCAACACCCCACGCACTGAAAGGTGAATCCCTCTTCCTTGGTTTCTGTCCATGACTTCGTACAGCCGGATAAGGCAAAATCTACCCAACTGTGGCAGTCGTCGCACACCAAGTGTCTCTTTGCCTTGACTTGCCGCTTGCAAGGCGCCATATCAGAATTTATTTAATAATAATAATCTAATTAGCTATTTAAAATAGTTTTGTCAACTGTGTTTACACTATTCACTGTCTATGTAGTCTTTAAGAAGACTGTTTTCGGTGCACAAATGTTACACTTTACGTAAGATTGCGTACGCTAGACTGCCTTATTTATTTAGGTTCTACAGCGCCCTAGCGAATAAGAGAGACACTAGCTACATAAACTTAGTTCGCCCGATTATCGCAAATGCTTAATTTTAACAACAAAGCTACCTTATCAAAATGTCTAGCAGGTACTGACTTACACAGATATTATCTTATGCAGGTAGTTTATGGTTGTTACTTTATCACCTATATATTCTACCACATAACGAGGTTTGTTAAATCTTGTTTACAAACTTATCGTAGCCGTAAGCTAACGTACCCTATTATCACTCACTAGACTAAAGTGTCCTAAAATACTTTATCTAACTAACTTTAAGCACAACTGCTACTCAATATATGTTTACTGCTACTTTATGAATGATATTAAGGCAAGAATAATACTTATCAATCAGTAATTCCACTTGCTTATGAACTTTGATACACCACCAATTTCAACGATCTATCTCCGCCAAATATAGCCTCTCCCTTATATAAGTTGACTCTTATTTAACTTTTTGTTTTATTGTTAGCCTGAGAGCCAATTAGACATCGTCTCTACCCGGATTCAGGGTAAACAGGATCAGTGTCGTACAGTAAAAACCAGTGTTATCTTCCAGGCAGTAGAACGGGAGCCCTACGGTGCTCCCTTGTCGAGGCACATGAATAATCAAGGCTATGAATTGTCGTGACTTCAGTGCAAGATTCTCGCGTGATGTGGTTGTCTGTGTCAAAAGGTACTATATTGCTACAAGTTTTTGAGATGTGGTCCTGGCGCCGTATGTTAAGGATCTCGTGGACCAAGTGACGAACAATTCAATACTAAATATACTTAATAATCCAATAACACTTGATGGATCTATCCTCCGCCAAACAATAATCTACTTTGACTATGTCATGTGAACATCACATCTGGAAAAAAATTATCATGCTGGGAATGACTGAGGGAAAAGGAAAAGAGGTCGACCCAGAACCAGGTGGCCACACGAAATTAAAAACCTGACCCTGATGCTAGAACAACTCGGCCAGGCGACATCAGACAGGGGAGAATGGCGGAGGCTGTGCTGGAGAGTCGCCAAAGGTCGGACCCGACTTGGCGGCACAAGGTGACAAGGTGAAGGTAACATGGTGTCAGCATGGTATTTATTAATTAGGTTGTTAACACATATTTAAAGGGAAACAATAGTCACACTTGTTTTGGTTATGCAACTAACCATTTGCAACTACAATCACATTTTAACGTCAGTTCTTTATTAGGGAATATGGTTGAACACACAGCTACCGAATTACACGAACCGCGCCATCCACCTCAGTCTCGGTCGCCCTCGACTTCTTTTTCCCTCCATTTTCCGGGCAGCTGCTTTCTTTGCCAACCGTTCTTCTCCCATTCGCTTCACATGTCATGCCCACTTCAAACGACTTCTCACCAACTTCTTCTTTACATTTTCTTTCACACCAACATCTTCCCTCAACTCTTCCAGTCTTCTCTTATCTATTATCTTTACCCCCCGCAATTGTCCTGACCCTGTTGTGTTTCGCAGATTTGTACCCTCTCCTGTTGTTTCTCTGTCATTGCTATAGTTTTTAGGCCATACAGGTAGGCTGGTGTCACACATCTGCATAGTACCTTTCCCTTGAGTG
>CM034533.1:45645950-45665373 GCA_020002185.1 Paraescarpia echinospica
AATCACGATAAGCCGTAGTGTCATGCGCCGCCGCTGTTTGACGGCACACATTCATACATGGAGTCGCAGCATACACTTGACAGCGCATTTCACCATTTGGCTATTTCAAGTATGAATACAACAACGCCTTCTCGTAAGGCAACACAGCGGTAAGCCTGCTTTTACGCATGCATGCATGCATGCGTGCATGCATGCATGGTTCTCATTTTATTTTGGCACCCTTTGTTTAAACACGCATACATGTATTGTGGTTTATTTCAGTAAGCTTGCTTTTATGCATGCATGCATGGTTCTCATTTTATTTTGGCGCCATTTGTTTAAACACGCGTACATGTGTTGTGGTTTATTTCATAGAGAGATCCAACTGCCTACACGAACGGCCGCCCTGTCAACAGCAGCAACAAAGCCAGTATGCACGGTCGCCCCAACATCACGGAGTGAACCCCCTCGCCATGCATGCATGTGTGCATGTATGCATGGTTCTCATTTTATTTTGGCGCCCTTTGTTTAAACACGCGTACATGTATTGTGGTTTATTTAAGTAAGCCTGCTTTTACGCATGCATGCATGCATGCATGCGTACATGCATGCATGGTTCTCATTTTATTTTGGCGCCCTTTGTTTAAACACGCCTACATGTATTGTGGTTTATTTTCATAGAGAGATCCGACTGCCTACAACCGCCCTGTCAACAGCAGCGACAAAGCCAGTATGTGCGGTCGCCTCAACAGTGCACCCCCCTCCACCCATCTCTCCACCACCGCCACCTATCAACGATGCCGACGCACGACACCAGCCTCGTGTCGTCAATCCTCCGACGAGGCAACAATGGGTCGTGGTTTACACCCACCCCGACGACCGAACTCTGTACACGGCGCGGATTTCACGCGCCATTCTCCCTCTATAAGGCGGGCATTGGCCGCGCGCGGCTATATAATTTTAGCAGTCAATAAATACTGCAGTCATCTCTACTACTCACGTTTCCACTCGTCTGTATCCACTGCATAAAACCCTTCGTACAGTGCCACCCACTGAACGTTAGCGTATTTATGCATTGGTTTCGATTTGATCGCACCACTAGATTTATTTATTTATTTAAACGCACAACGCATTGGTTTCGTTTTGATCGCACTGCTAGGTTTACAACGCACGGCCAGCTATGCTGCCGTGCCGGGGGTCATAGTCCACTCCTGCTGCTGCTGCTGCTGCAGTGCCGGTCGCTTATCGTGCTGCTGCTAACATAGGGTACAGTGGGGCATCCACATAGGGCTGACGGGGGAAGTCTGCACACAGTGGTTTTATCGCGGTTATATAGCCAGATATATAACCGCGTCATATAGTGCTTAGGTCAGCACGCGCTAACGTTGATCGCTAGGGGACAATCTGTTTAGGTCAGCACGCGCTAGGTACGACTTTGATCGCTAGGTGACAATCTGCTTAGGTCAGCACGCGCTAGGTACGGCGTTGATCGCTAGGGGACAAACAAAATGATCTCTACTTTGAGAGGCACTTTGAGAACTCTTTAGTTTGAGAGCTACTTTGAGAGTTACTTTCTACTCTGCGGTCCGTGCTTGTGTACATTCTACTCAGCAGTCCGCACGCGCTAGGTACGACGTTGATCGCTAGGGGACAATCTGCTTAGGTCAGCACGCGCTAGGTACGGCGTTGGTCGCTAGGGGACAAACAAAATGATCTCTACACTCACCGCTAGGTGGCACCTCAAATGTACTTAGAGGGGGTAATCCATCACGTTTTTTATAAGTAGGTTCCCGAAAACGTTTAGTGTCAAAAAATCCTTTGATCTTTTTTTGATAAGTAGGTTCCCGAAAACGTCTAGGGGTAATTAAAACGTTTTTTATTAGTAAAGTTTTGCCCAAAGGTCACCAAAGGTGGCGTGCACGGGAACGAGTAGCTCCTCTATACTACTGGCGCTAACGTGGTGACCTGGAGTGTTTGCATTTAGCCTCTATCTTGTTTATCGTTTTTCGTCAGTTTTAACTGAAGTACGTTATATACGTTCGTCGAGAAGTAGTAGGAACATGTTGTGCGGCAGAACAACCAAAGTTTTGGCAGTTTTATGGACCATTTTTCTCGGTGCGTGTGTGAGTGGTGAACCAATTTGGCAAGATGGCAGATTCACGACTTATTCACGTGACGCGCTGTTGGCCTTGCGACCCAGTGTCACTAACAATCTTTCTGGTCCACTCCTAGATTTAAATGACTTCACAGTGCTCTCAAACACTAACAATAGAAACCAACCGCGACGCAAGCGACTGAAGAAAAAGAAGGTACGCACCCTCCCCATGCCCTCTATCATGTACGTTGGCTAATGTCCGATCATTACGTTCGAAAATTTACGAACTACAGGCCAATGTTGCGCTACAGTGGGCCTATAAAAAAGCGTGTTTGGTATGCATGACTGAAACCTGGTTAGATGAAACATTGCCGGACAGTGAACTTTACGTTGATGGCATTGGTTCCCCAGTGAGATTGGACCGGGACAAAAAGCTATGTGGCAAATCACAGGGTGGAGGGATCTGTGTGTACATTAACCAAAGCTGTTGTAAGTCTGTCATCGTGAGGGAAGAACTGTGGACCCCGGACGTGGAGCTATTGTCAGTGTCGCTGCGTCCGACCTATTTACCTAGAGAGTTCGTACAGCTATTTTTAACTCTGGTCTACGTGCCACTGTCAGCTAATGTTGCACGCGCAGCTGAAGCAATCACTAGCTGTGTGCACCGGCGTGAGACAATAGCACCAGACTCGCGTAACAAAATTCCCGGAGATTTCAATAGTTGCCGACTAAACAAACATTGCCTGTTTACCAGCAATACGTGACGTGTCAGACACGCGGTAGTAACACCCTCGATCTTTGTTATGGCAACATTAAGGACGTGTACAAGTCCGTGACGAAGATGGCACTCGGTACAGCTGATCACAATGTGATACATTTGATCCCGACGTATAGAACTAAACTGCAGAGACAGAACGCAGAGTAGAAATCTGTAAAAACGTGGGACTTGAACTCGGTCGGCGCCCTCAGGGGGTGTTTTAACTGTACTTTGTGGGATGTTCTTATTGACTCCAGTTCTTCGCATGAAGAAGGAGTTGATGTCGTCACAGACTATATCAAGTTGTGTGAAGAGATGATTGTCCCCACAAAGACTAATGTGAAAATCTTCTCAAATAACAAACCGTGGGTGAGTAAAGAACTGAAAAAAATAATCAACGAGAAGAAGAGGGTTTTCATGTTTTACAACCGCACTGAAGCAAGACGGATCCAGTGTACTTTTAAAAAGCAGACCACGGACGCTAAACTTGAATACAAGGACAAAATTGAACGCCTGTTTTAATACGGCATGGCATGGCAAGGACTGAAAAATCTGTCTGGTGTTGAGTCCGGCAAACGTGTCATATAAACCACAGAGTCAGCGGTAGAGAGTCTCAAGTTCGCTGATGACTTGAATTCCTTCTTTGGGCGTTTTGACCGGCATGACTTCTTACGTGAGCGTCAGGATGCGGTGGACGATATTGAGTCTCAGCTCACTGAGGATGATACCCCAGAAACAACTCCTGATGACGTCAGTAAGATCTTCAAGCATGTTAATCCTCGCAAGGCAGCTGGGCCTGACAACGTCAGTGGTGGGGTCCTCAAGGTGTGCCATGCTCAGCTGGGTGCAGTGTTCAGCATCCTTTTCAACTGGTCTCTGAAGCAGCATCGCATCCCCCTGGCCTGGAAATCGTCAGTTATATGTCCTGTCCCTAAGAAACCTGTGCCATCTGTTCTCAACGACTACCGCCCAATGGCGCTTACCTCAGTCGTCATGAAGTGCTTTGAGCGACTCGTACTTCGTCCTCTCCTGCAGCATGTTGGGGATCAACTGAACCCCCTCCAATTTGCGTATAAACGCAATCGAGGTGTAGTCCTCACTTTATGTCATAGTGTGTACACTCACCTAGAAAAGCCCAAGTCGTTTGCCAGGATTGTCTTTATTGACTTTTCGTCAGCTTTCAACACCATCCAGCCACACATCATGATGAGTAAACATGTCAAAATGCATTTGAGCCCACACCTCATTTTGTGGATAAACCAGTTTCTTACTGAGCGTAAGCAAATAGTGCACTATAATGGTGCTGTGTCAAGCTCACTCTTCACTTTCACCGGTGCCCCCCACGGCTCGGTGATCTCCCCTGTTCTGTCCATACTCTACACAGACGACTGTCGTAGCAGCCAGGAGAGCGTCAATTTCATCAAATACAGCGATGACAGAGCTATAGTCGATCTATCCGGCTCTGATCAAGTGTGTGCGTGCGCTGTAGCTGATTTCACAGTGTTGTGTGACAATCATTTCCTAGACCTGAACGTTCGTAAAACTGACGAACTCATAACAGATTTAAAAAAAAATCTTACTCCTCCCAACAGACTATTCATTAACCGAGAGTGTGTAAGGAGAGTAGATGAATACAAGTATATCGGCACTATCATTGATGCAAAGCTCACATTTGGTGAAAATACAGCGATAATTAACAGAAAGTGCCAGCAAAAGCTGTATTTCTTACGCAAGCTCAGGTCACTCAGTGTCAGCACACATGTTCTACAAACCTTCTACAGATACTACATAGAAAGCTCTATTACATTTGGGTTTCTTGTGTGGTACGGCGGCCTGAGTATCGTGCATCGCAACACTCTGGCACGAACAGTCAGGGTTAGTGGCAAGGTGGTGGGACAAAAGCAGACCAGTCTAGAGAATCGATACAGGCAACGGGCAGAGAGAAAGGGAAGGAATGTCTCCTCAGACCTCGAACATTCCCTGTTTCCATGCTATAAACTACTTCCTTCTGGCCGCCGCTTTCAACCCCCTCACTGCAAATTGAACCGCACTCGAAACTCAGTCATTCATTAGTCTTATTGAAGAGGGAACAAATAACTGACCTTCGTTCCCTTCAATCTCTGCTAGTCTTCCCTGCTAGTCTGACACTGAGTGAGCCTGAGATGATTTGTGAGATGATTTAACTTTGTTTTAAACTTGTGTAACTTATTTAACATAGTTAACTAATTTATTTATTTATTTAACCGATATAACTTTTATTACTATTTTTTTATTTTTACGTTTTTATATTGCATGTACATTTGTTTTATTTGTTTTAATATGCTGCTCTACACTCCAAATGAACTTCCCTCCCAAGGGACAATAAAGTTTTGTGATTGTGATTGATCGAAGGCAGCACTCAAGTCGAGCAGCACCAATATCACGGTCATCCGATTATCCAGTGAAAGAAGAATGTCGTCTTGTATACGAACGAGGCCTGTTTCACAACTGTGTGCAGGACAGTACGCATTCTGAAATACATCGAATAAACCATTCGCGTCCATGTGTCGCCGAATTTCCGATGCAGCAATCTTCTCGAGGAGTTTCGAAATGAAACTCTGGTTAGATATTGGTCGGTAGTTAGCCAATGATTCAGAATCGATACCATTCTTCTTCAACAACGGTGTTACGACGGCATGTTTCCTACCAGTTGACACAGTAGACGACTCGATTGCGTGTCAGCGCATGGAAACACCGGAGCCAGCGTGTCAATGTTCGATTTAAGTATGGCTGTAGTTGGCATGCGGTCGTCAAGGTGATCTGCCATGTCTATCAAGTGACTCAAATGATGCAGCGGTATTCTGATGGTTAAGGCTATCTTTAAAGCCTGGCAGCAACACACAAGTTCGTCAGGTGACCGGCCAAAGATGCGCAGCTGAAAAAGTAATGGACTGTTTCCCTCGATTGAATGCAATAGACGCTAACGCGCCTTCTTGCAGTTGTTGTGCATAGCCCACCTAGGGCCGTTGCTACGAGACTGAATGTAATTGCTAATCGTCCCAATAGGGATGACGTTCTTTAAAGTTTCATCTCATACATGTGAACAAATAGTGGCCATGCAAGGAGTGCAAATCAAATTTAAAAGATGCATCTTAAGATACATTGATAACAGGTTTATCAGACGCCATCTTTCAAAATGGCGGACATTTCAAAATGGCGGATATCTGAAAATCAACTAAGATAAAAAGTAATATCTCTTAAATCATAGTATGTAAACAACCTACATTTTGACATAAACTTTGTGGCTATAAGTTATGCTGTTCTTAAAATATTAAAAACAGATTTTGAGGGACGCCATCTTAAAAAAATGGCGGATATATGAATGTCACCGAAGGTCAAATGTATATTTTTTAAGTCGCTATCGACCAACCTATTTAAAAGCGTAAATTTTAAGCTCTGTTGTGACGAACTGGTTGAGATATTGTGACATTTGTATTAACTACCGCCATCTTTAAAAGTGGCTGATGTGAATATCGGAGAAGTCCAAATGTAACAAATTTGAAATCTTTGATCCCTAGAGCCTACAAAATAGGTACACAAATCATAGCTCTATGTAAAACAGTTATTAAGTTATATGGGGAAATCGATTTTCGCGGCCATTTAAAAAAATCCAAAATGGTCGCCTTACGTGCTTATGGGCAAATTGAAAATTTTTTTTCGGGTTCCTCATATATGACGTTTCCAAAAATGTATTGGTTTGATAATCTCCACACAAAAAACACGGCAAAAATAGACAGTGAACCTGACTGTGATGTTCTTCCTCGGAAGTACCAGTTACAAGGATATCATACAGGTACACCGTTGTGCGCATGAGGAACGCCTGTCAGGAGATTTTCGATTACCCGCTGAAAGATTGCAGGAGCTGAAGAGACTCCACATGCTAGACAACTGTAGACAAACATTCCTCGATGGGTGGTTTATGGCACGTCACATGTTCTTCCTTTATGAACCTATGATGAATGTCCGTAAATACAGACACCAATGACCTTAGGTTTTTAAGCCATATCTGGCGTAGCTTAAGTGTCCAGCAGCGAAGAAGTGGGACAATATTCTGTTCACTGCCCAGAGATGAAACGGCCACCCAGCTTCATTATTTCATTATTAAATACCTGCCTTAAAATAGTTTATGGTGCTGTTATGCATTGATACATTGACTGCACCCACTAGCTTTTGGGATGGCACCATCAAAATTCCTGACCCTGTTAATATCGAGTTAGACACCTCATTTGAAATGCTATCATAAATAATTCGGAAGATATTAATAAAACACCGATTTTTCTCAATGCTGCTGCTAATTTGCAAATTAAATGGAAACTCGTTGGCAGGACTACTATGTGACTGTCGTTGACACTGTATATTCTCAAAACATAGCTACATGACGCTTTGTTTGTTTTGCTATCAAGCTACTGCCACATGCGCCAAATTCAATATTTTGCAAATGGCGGCATCTAATTTGCATTGTTTGGGTAGTGAAGTGTCGTATCGTTTCAGAATCATGCTAAACAGTGTCACAGACATTCATAATTAGATAAATAGATGTATATTTGGTCTCTTAAAAACTATAGGACTGTCCCCCCTAGTTGTCAATAGTTACTGAGATAATGACGAAATTATCATTTTTGATAATGTTGACACTAATTTGCATATTGTGAAAAATAGATATAGAAACTGCCAACAAACTTTATGTGGATCATACTGCAAGGTTCACCCTCAAAACAGCATTTCACTGCCGGACTATGGTGAAACAAGTTGGTTAAAATATTGCTTGATTAGGTCCCAATAATAACTGTGCGATGAACTGTGTCACTCAGAAACAAGTCTGCAGCCAGACGTGAGGTACTTGGTGGCGTAGCAACAGCACAAGGTGAAACATTGGTCAACATGATGCCACTTCTGTGCCAAGAATTCATACCGGAAGTAATGTCTGCTCTATGATAGCGCAAATCTATCGTTGTTCACAATTAGACGTTTGCATTTCATAAATGTAAATCGTACTCGTAACACCAATAATTTGTAAGTTAAACTTCAACAGACAGGAACTGCAACGAGTATACTAAACATAAAATATCGCATTATTTCCCACAAGGCTTAGGCTATCGATCACAAATATTCAATAATAATAAATGTGTGGTCCGCCGACCTAACCTAATATAAGTCACTTATTAATTTTGGCCTTCCATTCAAAAATTGCTGGCCCGTTTCAAAAAGCCATATATAATTAATTCATGCGTGTATATCATGTGTGTGTCTGTCTGTGTGTGTATGTGTGTGTGTGTGTGTGTGTGTGTGTGTGTGTGTGTGTGTGCGTGTGTGTGTGTGTGTGTGTGTGTGTGTGTGTGTGTGTGTGTGTGTGTGTGTGTGTGTGGTGTGTGTGTGTGTGTGTGTGTCTGTCTGTCTGTCTGTGTGTGTGGGGGTGTATTCTCTGAGCCGTCGAACAACACTTTGGGTCTAACACAACATTCCATATTTCATGGTTTGTTTTTCTTCAAATGTATCGTTTTGTTTTACGATTCTTTTACAGTAATAATAATAGCACTATTTAATTCGTACAGTCGGGGCTTGAAACTTTAACTTGTAAGCATCATTAATGACAACTTCATTTACACAATGCGTCATTTTATTGTTGTAATATCTTCTACAGTAATGTCAAAAGATTAGTTCTTACAAAGCAATATCAAATCCTTAGGACTGGGCAAAGCACTTTACACTTTACCCCCTGGCAGACCTGTTCCATCGAACACCATCTCGATTGCTGTGGGAAGCATCCAGCCATGCTGCAATTAATGCGCGAAGACTACTCATACACAAATGTCCACCACTGGCTATAACCAGGTACACATTCATACAGCTGAGTGAATTGGAGACAACTTGAAACACAAAACATGTGGTCTAAGAAAGTAATATAGATTCTTCAGTGTACATCAAGTAGTGGATATTATTATGATGTTCCACCTCGTTAAGCATAACTGACATGTAATTTTGATTTACATTTTTAGTATATTGCATTGTTCCTTGTTACAATGCAAGAACTGTGAATTACGCAACTATCTACTATCTAACTCTTCTCATATATAATGGATGTGTTAAGATTCACACAGAAACCAGTCACGGACCCAACAGCACGAGAACTAACCCCCCTTTATGTTTGAAGCAATATAAAGGGGGGTTAATTGGATGTATTTTGTGTAACCATTATGTGTAGATGGGCACGCCCGCTGTTTTAGCCTCAGGGTGTGCATTTAGACGTTTTGTTGAACCTCAGAGGGGATGATGGGTCGCTGCTGCCCCATTGGTGAAACCCTAGATTCGTCCCTGGAATCTGTTGTGAAACTGTACAAAATATGTGCATTCCCGTCTACCAAGTGACGCATGATTATTAAGAAAACCTGACATAAATATAGACCGCAGTACACACATACACATATATATATATATATATTATTACATTACCATAATGTAATCAGTGCGCTAGTGTGCGCACATGGACATACGCACGCACGTGCGCATACATACACGCACATGAACATACATTTATACACACATTGTACAATTTAGGAGCAACACTTTCAGGAATTAAGCTATGCTCCTACCAGAGTTAAGTAACAACTTTATTTATTCCAAATTCACCTTTGGTTAAGTGGTTTTACCGCTTGTAGGGTTCGTATCGGACGTTATATTACCGAAAGTCAACTGTTCAAAATGTTAGTCGTATTTTCTCATTGTTCTGACGACAGGCGAACGGTCGAGGCATTGGCCGGTAGACGGGCATTTGTTTTAGTAAAACTCAATGTATGTTTTGTTCTCTGATATACAACTACACAGCTGGTCTATCCTAAGAACGATATTAGCTGAGTCTATTGGTTCCATTGCCATAGACAGTTGTTTCCTTCACAGTCAGGAAACTAGATGTCAACATGCAATGTTTTGCAGTAGAATCGGAAGTGGAATCCGTACAGGCCACGAGGAAACCAATCAATGGTCTGCACAAACAGTTTTAATCCTCTACACACTTGGTAACACCTGTTTGGCAGTTATCGTCTGTAGTTTTATAGTCCGGGTTGAACAGTAACGTTGGGGAACATGTCTGTTCGTAATCTTGCGCGTTGGTGCACCAAATGTACTTGTTGCACTTGTACGGGTGTGACAAGTAGAAATCACCGTTATCGAATGTGTGTGCCCCAGTTGTCTCACTGCACACACTTGTTATATCTGAAAGCAAATGTACAAGATGATCATGACAAATCTGTTTTGTATATGCAAACAAGTGGCTACAAACTCCCCTTCAGAGATGAGAGTGACAACGAAAGTGAGTTGGGAGACTGCCACATATTGTACCGTCACCGTACAAGAAAGACCTGTTCTGTCTGGTGTGTGGAATATTGTTGACCACCTGGTCGGACAACAAAGACATGTTGGATGTACTGGGTGGAGTTGTTTCACTTCTGGGAACATTCATTTCCTCATACACATTTGAATAAGACCTGTGCACCGTCTGTGAAGCTGGCCATTACCTTAGAAGTGGACATAACCTACATAACATATAACGTTACTGTTGGTACAGACTGTACTGTGGTGAAAGATCTAAAGAACAACACCCACCCAACCTGCAGTCACGAGTTGAAGGTATGGAGGAACAGTTGCAGCGTTGACATATGCAGGTGTAGTTATTCACTTTGTCCTCACATCCCGTACTGTAGTTTGCGTGACACGGGTTACTGGAGCATTCATTAATCTCTACAATGTGGAATAAACACAATGTGTCATGATTACATTTTGTTCAGCTGGCTACAGACGGTGATGGATATACTTGCCTGAGTCGTGTTCCTGATCATTCACTTTAGAGGCGTAAATACGATTTTGAAAAAGGTCATATATGTTGTCAGGTTGTGATATCACGATACATAGAAACCTTTTGCAGAATCAAGTATAACGTATATGTCAGTATATAGTAATGAAGGTACAACAATATCAATTAATACTCATTAACATACTAAATAAGTAATTATTGAGAGAAAGGTCCGTTTTAAAACATGTTATTTGGTTAGGCTTATATATCAATGTACTTGTATGAATAAATAGCAATCATCGTGACAATCCCGATCGTCTGATATACTACCACATTCTACAATGCTGACGGACAGTTTTTATTCGGGACAAGTTGCGAAGAATGTATTGAAGCAGCGTGACTATTAGTAAACACGGAAATGTTTAGTGTATGCCCAGTATTCATATATGCCTTTGCAATCATCATTTGACCAGGTTTGGTGAACTGGTTGGTCTTTGATTTGTATTCTACGTTATTCCATTTGACAAATTGATGTAGGCGCCTGCGGTCTTTACTGATGCAACACTTCTGTATTGCCTCATCAGCTCACTTCTGTCTCATCCCCAATGCCACCATACGTGAGAAACACAATGTCAATATTTACGACGCTTTTATTGGCTTGCGATACAACTCTAAAAACAAGTGCACTGCCGCTGTGCTGGTTGCTATTAGAAAGGCTACGGTCGTTATAAAACGTTATTTTGTCAAATCATCACTAAACATTGGCCAGTTGCTTGGGACCATTTGTACTTACATCCAACAACATATACATAAATGGCCTCGTCATCAACCTAAGGTACTAAGTGTTTTTTTCTAACATATGTTGATATACATACAAATATTATGTATAATCAAGAGTAAAATATAATGCATCGACAATATAGTATCCACTAAAATACAAAATTAGATGTGGAAAAGGCAATTTCTAAATATTATGCATTCCAAGTATCATATCATAGTAAGTCATTTGTAAGATATTTTCGGGGAAAATCAATACTGAATTGTTTTTGTTTATTTGGCGATGTTATGTTATGTTAATGTGGTGACTTAGGCATACGGTATGGGGGAATTACTGGTCATAATTGCCAAAGTGACGTCGTTATTTATGTCAGTAATATAATGATCTAGTTGTACTTCTAGCAAATAGGTGGATTTACTTTACAGCTTGTAACAACACATTGTTTTAGTAAAACTCTTTCATATTGTTATAATATGGTGACGTTGAAAAGCAAAGAGAAACAGATGCAGTTAATTAATTTGTTGAATTCGTCATGGGTCTTAATTTTTATAATGATTCCTCCTACCTGTCTCACACAAGGATCCGGTATATCCAGCGACACATTCACATTTGTAGCCTAAGTCTGTGTCATTACATGTTGCTCCATTCGTACAGTTCACCTCACTACATAGAAGCTTTTCTGGAATGGAAATACAAATATTATACTACAAAATATGATAATAATAATAATAATAGTAAGAGTTACAGCGAGGTTGTACGTTTCATTACCCGGAATCAGCCAGGGTTGGTCATTTTTACCACAAAGTTCGCCGAAGCAGTTTACATAGGCGCATTTGTGCATATGAGCAACTGGCCTCGGATTAGTGTGCAATGTTACATGTTTTATTCAACATTAATGGTTGAATTATATTTCCAGTACCAATTAATGTAGCTATACCACCACGTATTTACAAAAAGTATTCACTTGTATATATTACTACTGCAGTTGCCTGTTACTATTAATACAACGCCTTCAAAAATGCAGAACATTAGTATCAGCCAACAATGTTTATATCCAATAACAAAAAGGCTTCTTACGGGTTTGACATAACTCTCCCATGTAGTTCTCGGAACAGTTGCAGTAAAACCCACCGACTGTCATCTCACACTCCCCATGTTCACATGTAACATTGTCACACGTTTTAAGTTCTACAAGAATAACATGACAAACACGAAAAATGCATTGACCGAAATGTATAAAACAAAGTTTGTGGTGCAGTGACATTGGGAAAGAAATAGATAGAGAGTGTATGAATACATACAAAACTACATATATGTAAATAACTTTAGTAATCACGAAGATCTTATCAATTAATCCAGCAAGACGTACGGAATTTGCAAGGATGAATTAAATGTTATCCCTGACTTTCGACCATATATTTCCTGCATTACTAGACATGATACGAGAACGTATGGTCACAGGATGATGCATGACGAGTCAATCTATTTAACGTGCTATATATAGGCATGTTGCTAAACTAAACAGAATCAATAACTCACCGTTTTCACAGGTCAGTCCGTTGTATTGGCCAAATGGACAGAGACACTTGAAGCCACTCAAGGTGTCTTTACATGTCCCACCGTTTGTACATGTGTTATCAGCACACTGCTTAATCTCTGTAATAAAGAAATCATACACGTATATATATATATATGTCTTATATGTATGTATGTATATATATATATATGTGTGTGTGTGTGTGTGTGTGTGTGTGTGTGTGTGCGTGCGTGCGTGCGTGTGTGTGTGTGTGTGTGTGTGTGTGTGTGTGTGTGTGTGTGTGTGTGTGTGTAATAATAAAATATAATGATGCCTACTGTATACAGTAGGCATCATGTCTGACCCCTCACCCTGTATACAGTAGACATCATGTCTGACCCCTCACCCTGTATACAGTAGGCATCATGTCCGACACCTCCCCCTGTATACAGTAGGCACCAGGTCTAACCCCTCCCCTGTATACAGTAGTCACCATGTGTGACACCTCCCCCTGTATACAGTAGGCATCATGCCTGACACCTTCCCTTGTATACAGTAGACATCATGTCTGACCCCTCCCCCTGTATACAGTAGGCATCAGGTCTTATACCTCCCCCTGTATACAGTAGGCATCATGTCTGACCCCTCCTCCTGTATACAGTAGGCATCATGTCTGACCCCTACCCCTGTATACAGTAGACATCATGTCTGACCCCTCACCCTGTATACAGTAGGCATCAGGTCTTACACCTCCCCCTGTATACAGTAGGCATCATGTCTGACCCCTCCCCCTGTATACAGTAGGCATCATGTCTGACCCCTCCCCCTGTATACAGTAGACATCATGTCTGACCCCTCACCCTGTATACAGTAGGCATCATGTCTGACCCCTCACCCTGTATACAGTAGGCATCATGTCTGACCCCTCCCCCTGTATACAGTAGGCATCATGTCTGACCCATCCCCCTGTATACAGTAGTCACCATGTCCGACACCTCCTCCTTTATACAGTAGGCATCATGTCCGACACCTCACCCTGTATACAGTAGGCATCATGTCTGACCCCTCACCCTGTATACAGTAGACATCATGTCTGACCCCTCACCCTGTATACAGTAGGCATCATGTCCGACACCTCCCCCTGTATACAGTAGGCATCATGTCTGACCCCTCCCCCTGTATACAGTAGACATCATGTCTGACCCCTCACCCTGTATACAGTAGGCATCATGTCTGACCCCTCACCCTGTATACAGTAGGCATCATGTCTGACCCCTCCCCCTGTATACAGTAGGCATCATGTCTGACCCATTCCCCTGTATACAGCAGTCACCATGTCCGACACCTCCCCCTGTATACAGTAGGCATCATGTCCGACACCTCACCCTGTATACAGTAGGCATCATGTCTGACCCCTCCCCTTGTATACAGTAGGCATCATGTCTGACTCCTCCCCCTGTATACAGTAGGCATCAGGTCTGATCCCCCTCCCTCTGTATACTGTATGCATCATATCTGACCCCTCCCCATGTATACAGTAGGCATAAATAATTGGCTTATATTGTGGAATATCAAACTACATGAAGTACACAACTTGGGAATGGTTCACTGGCTGACGGTCAAATTCAGGGTTTCTTTAACATTCAAAGTGTGCAGTTTTGTTACAGGAATGAGCTTATGAAATAATGTTAGCGCTTCATCGGAATCCGGGAGTGTTTAAATACGATCACTCACCTGGCTTTGGTGTTTCGGCTGTTTCCGTTCCTGGAAGAGCAAAATAAACCAAATATTGAAATACATTTTACCGACAAGTGTAGTTCATTTTATTACACTGCTCTCTTGTTAATGCGACTTGAATATAATGTATTAGTTCTAATGATTTATTTTAAATAAATATGTACCGTTATAACGTTTTGTTTGCTAGACGCGGTGTGTGCACTTCGCTGTTTTGCTAAAATTATATTTAACAAAATGCATTATATCAAGTTGTCGCAACTCTTTACTTATATACTAATGATTTAGTTTATGCAGTAAAAACGGGACGTTATATTGATTGGGCTTGTACTTTACCAAGCAGTAAAATGAGACCCAAACAGTAAATTAAATTTCGGACGTAACTATCGCCCCCATTATGTTAGTATATCATTTGATCGCCAGAGGGCGCTACCTGTAATTCTGAAACTGGAGCTTGCCGACTTGAATGCCTATTTAAAATAGTGTTTTATGATTGTAATAACATTCTTACCAGCGAGAACGATGGCGTAGACGATGGCACCTATCATGAGCGCAGTGAGAAAGAGAATGAGGAGAGCCACGCCCCGGTAGCCGTGTAGACATGGCTTGAACCGACGCCTCAGTGGTCGCCGCTTGACGTCTGGGCTGGACGAGGGGCTGGGAGAGGCGGCTCTGCCGGTCGGTATCTGGTAGTTCGGCATGCACGAGGGAACTGCCCGCGTCATCATCGGATACCAGCCCTGGGTAGACTGCTGGCCGTACCATGGCGACATCTACAATGTCAGAGACGTGCGAATGTGAACTATTTTGTTAGGTGTGCGCAGAGTGGGACAGAGGAGGGCTGGCGGGCAGGCGGATATACCGAACGAACGACCGACGATAATAATTATTTTTGGTTTTCACACAATCGTATTGTTAAGGTGTATTATGTTGGGTAAACATATAAAGGTTCCTTAGAACAACAGTAATACCTGACTCACAAATCATAGGTTTCTTCATCAATAAAACAAAACAAACAAACATTATTTTTAAATATACCTAGAGCACTAAATACACAAGTGACATAATACTATTATCACCAAGGGACACATCTTGACTATATATTATTTAACAAATGACTCCATTATAATATGGACAGTTACGCTGACGAGTCAACTGGCGGTGTGTGTTGTAAAAGCTACTGCGTCTGTATATATTACACTACGTTCAAATGGATGGCAATTTCTTATCTACATACTGGCTTATAAAGAACTACTCTTTTTGACAAAGCAAACCTTCGCTAACGAGACGACACTTTCAATTGAATGAATCCGATTAAACCCAATTTAAACGAAACACAACTAACACCATGCAAGACTCACATTAAGAGTGTATAGCGTGTTAGCGGAATTAACGATTCAACATGTAACATGTGCATTTCGTTTAATAATCGGTATTAACTTTGAAAACTGTACGCTGCCTACTATAATAAGAATTCCGGCGAACTGGAATGACGCCAACTCCACCCCTCCCTGTGTGTCTTTGTTCAATGTCCCTTTTGGCATCGCAAAAACATGACAACGAACAGCATGAATGACGAGTTAAACTTCCCTGTCATGCTTGCATAACAGGTTTTTTGGCCGCTATCTGGGATCGTCTGATGTCAGTAGTACAACCCGTTACTCAATGTGCTATCAACAGGGCATCAGTAATCATGCCGCTGCTTGTGGCTAATAACCCGGTTGGGTCACACCCATACGGATAAAAAGATTGTTCTTTTAATGACAATGCCTCTTTGCAACCGAATTCACTGCCGTGGTGCTAGAAAATACAGTTTTATGATTTTGCACAAATCATGTTTCATGGCTACACAAACTAGCAATAGCAATTACATTGATATATTTAAATCTTACGGTAAAGCAATATATTCCATCGTCCATTTATTCCCCGTTAGGGACGGCCGCTAGGAACCTCATCTCAGAATTACGATGACGCCCTGTCCATTGCGTCCTCCTCCACAACTTCTATCACCTCCATGTCTTTCTTCATCACGACATCCTGTCCATTGCGTCCTCCTCCACAACCTCTGTCATCTCCATGTCTCTCCTCACCACAACGCTCTGTCCATTGCGTCCTCCTCCAGAACCTCTGTCACCTCCATGTCTCACCGCGACGCCCTATCCACTGCATACTCTTCCATGACCTCTGTCCATCCTCGCAAGCCAGGGCTGTATGCCATGCAAAACTACCCCTGACAGATCTCCTACGCAAATTGCGGAAGTTAGCTGAGTCAAACTAGTAATTGATCTCGCCAGTCGCGACTGCATCACCCGTGAGAACAACGCAAATACCCGCCCCAATTTTAAGACGAATAAACGACTTCTGCGAATCCCAATATAATATATAAACGACTTCTGCGAATCCCAATATAATATATACCCGTTCGCCCATTAGCACGAGCAGCTGAGCGGTATTGTGTATTCGAATAATTGCTTCCACTTCCTAAACATTGCATGTAACACGAGCCACGGTTGGTTGAAATGAGTTTCATTATGACCACCTGACCTGCAGCCAACCATTGATCTAGTGAGCGATTTCATAGGCTGAGCTTAAATTCAGAGTTTCGCAAAGCGATCAGCCAGGAGGTACTGCTGGCTGACTCTGACGTAATCAGCAGCAGCGACCCCTGGCGCGCGAGGATGCCTCTGCCACCTCCATGTCTCTCCCCATCACGTCCCTCAGTCATATCCTTTGTCATCCTTTACTGTGTTTGCCCTCCATCGGCTGCCTCCACGCCTTCTTGATCACGTATCTTCCCCTCTTCATACCACGAGTCCAACCTGCCGTAGCCTAATCTATCCTAGTTCACCTGTTACACAAACAACACGCCCATCTACTTCCTTGTACATTGTATCTTCAATCTAACTTATGTTAAAACTATCGTTTTTTTCTGCAGCTCAATACAAGTGTACATGTCATGCTTGTACGTATTCTCTTATACTTCTTATACTACTTGTGCACATACATATTGCTTTACCTGACACAAAAGTACTCTTTTCTATTCTACAACGTACATGATTCCGGACAGTGATACACGAAACACGACATTGTGGTTATGTTGTTACCAAGGACGCAAGTATTCAAATCCTTGTTGCACTTTTGACTGCTAATATTATTATAATTTTAGCTATAACGAGAGATTACATACGGGACGTTTGTTACAAGGACTTCACTGCGTGAGTTTTGCGTCACTGTTTTCCGGTCATACTTTAGGGTAACCTGGGCACAATGCCAGAACTGCCGCTCGTATTAGACTCCACCTGTATGACGTCATTGCACGAGTCGATTCGATAGATACAATCAGAGTGTCATTCAGCCAACTTAGCTTGTCAGATCATATCTACTGCGCAGGTAACATTTCGAAGTCGATGCAACGGCTGCTTTCATGATTCCTCTAAGTGACATTGACCATGTGTGTGTTTGTGCGTGGGTGCGTGTATGTGTGTGCGCGCGTTCATGTGTGCATGTACACGTATGTGTGCGCGTACGCGTGAGCGCGTGTGTGTGCGCTTGTGTGTGTGAGCCTGTATGCGTGCGTGCGTTTGATAAGCCTATCTTCCGTGTTTATTTATTGAGTTCTTGTGATCCCAGTTTGCGGATCCGCCATTGAATGTTATACGCCGTTGAAAGTCGGTCAGTCGACAACGAGAGGATTAACCTTACTCACTTACTCACTCACTCACTCACTCACTCACTCACTCACTCACTCACTCACTCACTCACTCACTCACTCACAACGTCATGGAGAAAGGTGCCTAGTGTTTTTTATTACGCATAGCTTAATGCGCCTTAGGCTAGACTGTTTGTTTTTATATAATGTCTTCGGAGAAATAGCTTCAAAAACAATCATTTTGACCAGGGAAATAATTTTGGCTTTCGTTATGTTTACTACCAACAAAGCTGTATACATAGGAAATGTTCGGGTGTTAGTTATGTGGGACTCGGTCTGCAGCGTATTTATAACGCCTACGGTTTCCATTTTTGGCTCAGCCACATGGCGTGGTAGACTTGTACCGTAGCGAGAACTAAGTACAACTGACTCGTCTCATTGACGCGAACATGCGGATCCGCCCTTGAATGTCATACGCCGTTGAAAGTCGGTCAGTCGACAACGAGAGGATTATAACCTCACTCATTTACTCACTCACTCACAACTCACTCACTCACTCACTCACTCACTCACTCACTCACAGATTCACGAGTTCACTCACTCTCTCTTTCACTCACACACTCACGACTTCACTCACTCACCCACACATTCACCCACTCACTCACTCACTCACTCACTCACTCACTCATTCATTCCTAACAGGTGTAATATGTAATAATCTACCTTACCCCTATATATTCTTCCCACGCTGGACATTTCTCCCTTTGTTATCATGCAGCGCAACAGAAGGATCAGGCAGTGCGGTATCTTGTGAATACAGCAGTGTTTTACTATTAAAGTGATTGATCCTTATTAACTCAGATGTTCTAATAAATCATGTGATTTCAATGTGTGTGAATATTTACAACATATCTGCTATTATATTACACATTTAAAATTATTATTTTTTTATTATAATAAAGTGGCAATATGGTGTTTGTTTTGTATCGTACTGGTGAAGTCCCACTCTGCCCACGTTTGTTTGTATTGTACGGGTGAAGACCCACTCTGCCCACGGTTGTTTGTATTGTACGGGTGAAGACCCACTCTG
>CM034533.1:45666373-45738972 GCA_020002185.1 Paraescarpia echinospica
TTGTGGCAATTACGGCCGTAAGCGAAACAGTACATGGCTCGTTCGCGTCGCTGGGCACCAAAATGGGCAAAATAGCATAAAAACCAATATGGCAGCTGACGAGACTTGCGTGCCCTATTCTGCATATCCTGCATAGACACCAGGTAAACGAAACGAACGGCAATTCATGTATCTTCCAAAATATAAGTGGGGTGATCGAAAATGCCCAGGTTCCAAATTGGCAGTTGTTGGACTCAGGATCACTGTGCGCTCATAAGAGATTGCCGCGCTCTAACACCGCATCACCGTGCCCGAGGTTATGCTAAACGAAGGTGCGGAACAACAATGCTCGGCGGGATACACGTGTCTGCAACGGAAGTGACGTATTCTAACAGTCACAGGACGCCATTTCCGTCCTCTGATATTGACGAAAAGGAATACTTCTCTTGATTAACCCGGAATACGACAACACGATGTCGTGGGCAGCGAAGGAAAATAACGAAGACAATTGGAATGAACAATGCTACGTACTATCAACACTATAGGTCTAAATTGATATTCAATTTTTATTGTTCACGGTAAATAACGTTTGTACCTAGCCTCCTAGACCTACTTAGCCTTAGGGAGTAGCACTATGGTTTGAGAGATACAGTTTGTTGCATCTGTTTCATGTAGGTAAATGTCCAGCATGACGTCTCGCATGTTTGATCTCCTGGGGCCGGTTTCATGAAGCGGCTAAGAACGCTGTTAACGCTAAGATGACTGTCTTAGTTCATGACGTGATTTTTTTAATATAGGTAAGTGAACATAGGAGTTTACGCAAACACGTGACGCTAAGTAATTGTGTAACCTTAAGTACACTTCATGAAACCGGCCCCTGGTTTGTTCGGTATGCTTAAGGGCTCAGGACACTGTCAGTTTTCCCATTGGCGACCATGTTAATGTTTTGTGTGATTATAAGAAAACGTGACCTATAAAGTTTCTTAAACTTCCCACCTGCTGTTATTATCACCTCATTGACATGCTGGTCGATTTTAGTCAAAATCTAATATCTCTAGCTCTTGCAAAATGCCTGTATGTAAGACACCAGTCAATATTTACAAATGCATGCAGGCAGTAACCCGGCTAAAGTGTCAACTAGCCAAATTGCTGCCAGATACCCTTCCGCTTAGTAAAATCAGCTAAAAAGACACCATTTTACTGACAACAGTTGCTACAATCACATCTAGAAATCTGACTACTCATATGCACTTATGTCAGAGCAAGTGAACATTGTAAAAAATCATTTCTCAAAAATATAATGCACTTTTTTTCGTCTGTAATCAAGCAGGAAGTTCAACAGTGTGCTGACCCCAAATAGGCATGGTGATTTTGGAGAAAAATGTTGAAAACAACACACTTTATAGGCACCAATGTTACAAGCACTCTGCAATTTAAATTTTTGTAATCCCTCCAGGTGTTTGTGTTTTATGTACATTTCAAAGATGCCACCAAACTTGGCAAGGCACCAGAAAAATCAGCACTTCGCTGTTGGACAATTTGTAATCCAGCACAACGTTCTCAGGTGGCACTATGAACTCCTGATACAGTTTTCCAGAAAGTCCAATAAGTGTTTTATAAGAAAATTCAATACAGGCAGTTGTTACGTTACATTCAAATGTATATTGATTTTTTTACCTTGTGCCCTATTTACAAAGGTAAACATCAACAAAAAGTCACCTTAGGGTGTGAAATCCTCAAAGGCCAGACGTCTCAAGCAGTTCAATTACATAATATTACACAGCTTAATTAGCAGACATTCAGAAAATAATGCCACTTGCTTAATTGGCCAAAAGGTCCAGTCAATAGACAGATCTGATAACAGGCTCCGGCTATGGCCTACTCCAGCTAATCACTGTCCTCAGACTTCATTAGGGTCAATGACAACATATTCACTTGTGTTTAATTAGCTGAAGTAAACAAAAAACGATTGATGAATCACCCTGCTGCAATGTTATTGGTTCATTTTCATTCAGATTTTCAAATTGAGGCTTAACTACTGGCATACGCACCCCACCCCCCTTATAAGACATGTGTTCCGTCACTGTGATTTTGACTTGCAGACTGATGAGAAGTCTGTAATATCCAAAAACGGTTTGTCCCATTCAACTGTAGTTTTGCCATACACGTATTTTCAGTAATTGTTTCAAGATATTTGAAGTAAAACGCATCCTCCGACATTGTGCAATGACTATAGCGTGCTTTCGTTGCCAGGCTCTCTACTTAAGTAGGGCTCAGCACACTGTCAGTTTTCCCATTGGCGACCATGTTAATGTTTTGTGTGATTATAAGAAAACGTGACCTATAAAGTTTCTTAAACTTCCCACCTGCTGTTATTATCATCTCATTGACATGCTGGTCGATTTTAGTCAAAATCTAATATCTCTAGCTCTTGCAAAATGCCTGTATGTATGACACCCGTCAATATTTACAAATGCATGCAGGCAGTAATCCGGCTAAAGTGTCAACTAGCCAAATTGCTGCCAGATACCCTTCCGCTTAGTAAAATCAGCTAAAAAGACACCATTTTACTGTCAACAGTTGCTACAATCACATCTAGAAATCTGACTACTCAAATGCACTTATGTCAGAGCAAGTGAACATTGTAAAAAATCATTTCTCAAAAATATAATGCACTTTTTTTCGTCTGTAATCAAGCAGGAAGTTCAACAGTGTGCTGACCCCTTAAGTCCATGCTTGCCGAGTGGATCTGTCCACACTACAGTAGAGGCCTAAAGTACCCGTATGCCAGTGCAGTGGTGAATGCCGTAGTCTTTTAGATAACTCTTGATCACATTCTTGTGCCTCAATTTAAATCTGTCTACTGGACGTTTACACTCAGTTAATTATAAACGGAGGACGATAGGGTAGACTGGGACAGCGCGGCCCCTGTGGTAATACGTCCCCCCGTCACGTACGCAAAATTAAAATTCTGAATGTTCCCAAATCTTGTACAAAATGATGCTGACATATATCAGATGAGTATCCAGAAAAGTCAGCCACATGAGACAGATGTAATTAAATAAGTATGCTTTTGAAATATTTTGCGCAGTTTGATCTAATATTTTGCCAACTGGTGCAATTCATTATTTAAAGGTGAAATCACGTACGTAAATATTGACATTATAATATTGTCAGTCAGCTTGCATGTGAAACAATAAACATGGGGAAAGTAGGTAGCGTTTTGCATAGTTCGTGTCAAGACACATATTTTGCATTTGAGGTAATACGGCTCCCGACCCCTTCCTATACATATACATGGTCATTATATTATATTTTATGACACGTGCTATGCGAGGTGTAAAACATAACGTTTTCATGCTAACGATGCATAATAAAAAAATATGCTAGCCTGCATGCCACAATTATAACAAAATTATAAGAAATCTAAATCTTGTGATGAAATATTAAGAGACGCAATAGGTCTCATACATAAATTGCAAAATATGTAATATATATGTTAATTTTAATTTAACAGCTAGGGTAACTCAATATATTACTTTTGTATACGTTATGCGTTATATTTTTAAAGACTGTTTCGTTCTTAGAGGTGAAAAACGCAAACGGAATGTCACGGACCGTCTTGCCCCAGTTGAGGGGGCCGTCTTTTCTCATGGTATGGGGCAAGACGGTTTTTTGGGTACTCGTACTATTTTGTATATGAAACTTATCTGATTTGTCTATTTATTGAAAACAGTTTCCCTGTGGGAAACACATGTATGTGTCTTTAATATAAACACATCAAAGACGTGTTAGCATAGTATCATGGTGAGTAATCGGAACGTTTTCCTTAGAATGGCCGCGCTGCCCCAGGCTACCCTATTTGAGAGGCTGTCGCCGGACATCCAGTTTCACCCCACGGATTGTTTAGTTTCCATTCTTGTTTGCGTTAGGTTGTGCTCCCGTGGTCCCCTGTGGTTGACTTGCACAGAAGATCATATGAACAGATCTTCGGCCAGAGCGGAAACAGTACTATGAATCGGGTTCTGCTGTGCCAAGGTTTGTAGACGTGTGCAATTGATAAACGAAAATTATCTTCCCTACAAAACAATTGTGTTTTGTCGTTTTATCATCACCGAAATTTATTTGAGAAATGAAAGAAATGCAAGCTTTTAGGAAAAGTGACTTGTTTGATTTAAAAATAATTAATAGGGTTTGTCTGCATATTAGCATGGTCGAGTAATAAGCTAAGAACGCCCAACTAAAACAGCGCAGTTATAACTATTCGTTTGGTACTAAAGTAACGATTGTCTTTCGGTTTCCGGCGATGACGATGGTTATACTATTCCGACGTATATTTATTCAGCAAGAATGATGGAATGATGGATCCGGCGGGATTCGTTTATATGAATAGCTGAATTTAATCGCCTAGTCCTGGTCAAATACACGGTACCAATAACATGCATGAGCACACCATGAATTTTTTAGCGTCCATTAAGAGTACATGTTTATTAAAACAACTGGGACATAAAAATTGTGGAAGTGAAAAGCGAAGAACGGAGGAGTGAGGGAGGAGATTGGAATAAAAGAAAACTTTAAGAATGAGCTGATGAGGAATCGACTGAAGTGGGATGGGCATGTGAAGAGAATGAGAGTAGAACGGAAGGAAGCAGATGCCATGAGAGTGGAGGAAAAAAGGAGGCGTGGAAGACCTAGACTGCGATGGGAGGACTGTGTAAAGAGAGAGACTTTGAAGGATTGGGAGAGGAGTGGAGAACGAGAGCGAAAGATGGGAATGGAGGGGAATGGAGAGAGTTGGTGGACAAAGCAGAGCAAGACCAGTGAGGGAACAGAAGAAAAGAAAGTTAAATCCAGGATCGGAATCGAGGCCAGTCTCACCCCTGACGTCAGGGAAACAAGAGGAGAACAACAACACTGCCATCGTGTAGCTGATGAAGGTATTATCCAAACTTATATCCTAGCTTATATGCATCTCTTAAGGAACAATTTGCAAGTAGTAGCACGGCTAGGGGACACGGCGAACGGCGGTCGGTCGGTCGCCAGCAAGTGGAGTAAAAGCACAAGAACGCTTAGAACGTTTGCAGTTACAGTTTATTTATCGTGCAGAATGTGTGACGCACGTAAAGCGTATTGTCGTTGTCTTATGATTGAGATGTTGTCAGTTTCGTTTGTACGACGATGGGCCTCGCAACGATGCTGAGAAGACTAACTCATGAATGTTTTGTCCGATGGAAAATGTATCACTACTGCACAGCATCCCTTCACAGATGACATGAACGCTGAATCAGGAAAGTTGCATTGAGTTGGGATAACGCGCAACATTTTTATGAAACAATGGTTCCTACTCGCCGTCCATTTCGATACTGCAGTTTACATATCACCAAATTCTACCTCTTCCATTACTTCCGTCACTTTCTAGTGTCAACATATACTTTGTTATTGTCTTCGTCCGCGAATTACTAACTTCATGCTCATCGTTTGTCGATTCCATGTCACTAGTCTTGCGCCTGTGCCTCGGCTGGTGGGTGTTTGCAGTGGCAGATCATGAGAAGCCCCTCTCTCGGCTGAGTACACGGTATCTGCGACGGACACATCATGCACGGCTGGCCGCTCTTGAAGCCGATAGGCTGCTGACTGGCCAGGTACTGATTGAGTCTGTCGGCATCGGCCCCTGGCTCCGGCCAGCCCGCCATCTTCGTGATGTCCGTCTCTGTGCCCGTGATGTCCCCGTAGCGCCGTCGCAGGCCCGGCGTGTACAGAACGACGTCGATGTCATTTCCGATCCGCTCCCGTAGGTTGCGTGCTCTGGTTGTCACGTCCACCAGAGCGTCTCGGCTGGCGTTCAGCTTGAACAGCAGGTCGGCAATGGCCCTCGCCAGACGGCGCAGGATCTCTCGTTTCCTGTTACCGCAAAATGACACCAGTTAACGCACGCTGTGTGTGTGTGTGCGCGCGTGTGTGCGAGTGTGTTCGTGCGTGCTAGCGTGCGCGCGCGCGTGTGTGTGTGTGTTCGTGCGCGTGACATACTTTGAATCGTGCGAACTAACAAAATTATATTAGTTCTCATTTACTATGTAATTTTTCGAGATAAAACAGCGTCATGTGCCGTCTACACAAACAATTAAGTGTCCTGTTGTCGGGCGACATAGTGTCGCTCGACCAATAAGACGCGCTGGCAATCGGACAATTTTTCCTCGAGTATACCTAAATGGACAGTGGAAACAGAACGAAACCAACTGGGATGGACAACACGGAACGAAGCCAAATGCGTACCCACTGACAGGGCGAGATGGCGTAATTGCACAACAGCCTTACGAGCCACAAGGCCCGAAGAGGATAGGTAAGGTGAGGTGAGGTGAGGTGAGGTAAGGTAAGATGAGGTAAGGTGAGGTGAGGTGAGGTAAGGTAATATGAGGAAAGGTGAGGTAAGGTAATGTAAGGTAAGGTAAGATGAGATAAGGTGAGGTAAGGTAAGGTAAGATGTGGTAAGGTAAGGTAAGGTAAGGTAAGGTAAAGCAAGGCAAGGCATAATAAAGTAAGATACGGTAAATGAGCAGAACTGATGTGGAAGATGTATGCACCTGCGAACCGCCATCTCTAATTCCGTGCAGTCGTGGTGGCGATGGTTGGCGAACAGACAGCGCAAACATATCGCCTGCTCGCACGTGTGGCAGTACACGTCCCTCATCTTGTCCACGTGCAGCGGACACCGCAACGGAGTCTTCTTTGTTCCCGGCATCTTCGCTTCCACGAGATCAGCGGCCCAACGACGTCCCTACTCCGAATGGCAGCGAGCGTGTGTAATGCTGGAGTTTCGGTCTACGCGATAAGGTTAAAGGGCTTTTCTGGTGAAGTGTGCTTGATCTGAAACATGGTATGTGTTATCTATATTTACCCTGAAACGTCGCCGTTCGTTTCGTGATTCTAAGGACTAATTAAGTGATTTTCAATTAAATCATATCCCCGAAAAGGTACTTTTAATTTATTTTTTGGGACATTTGCATTTCTGTGACTTTCTTATTAAATATCGTACATGTAAAAAGCTACTTTTGCAATAGGCCAAAGCAAATGTTTCTTTGTCATGTCCTTATAGGGAACAATGAAAGAAATAATAAAATGCAGTTCGGGAGAAATTTCCACAAAGGAAGATATAAGGAAATGAGGAAATATTTAGCAAAGATAGACTGGAATAATACACTGAAGAATAAGACAGCAACAGAATGCTGGAATATCTTAAAGAATGAAATAGAGTGCATCGTAGATAAATTTGTTCCCTTCAAAAAACAAGGGAAACGGACCAGAAAGAAATACTTATCGAAAGAAGCCATTAGAAAAATTAAGTATAAACAAATGATGTGGAAGTCATATAGACGTACTGGAAATGACGAAGACTACAACATTTATAAAGAAGCACTAAACCAAGCTACAGCTGAAATTAGAAATTCAAAGAGAAGCTATGAACATAAATTAGCTTGTAATATAAAACATGACAGCAAGAGTTTTTATGCGTATGTTCGAAGCAAACAGAAAGTTCAGGATAAGGTCGGTCCTCTAGAAGATAGTGCTGGAAATATAATATCAGAAGGATTCTTAATGGCAGAAGACCTAAATGAGTATTTTAGTTCAGTGTTTACCAGAGAAGACACTAGTTCACTGCCAGTACCAGAGGCTAAGTTCAAGGGGACAGAATCAGACTATTTAAGACAGTTAATTGTAACCCCAGAAATGGTAGCTAAGAAAATTAGGGCTATGAAGGAAAATAAATCACCTGGAGTGGATGGTATTCCACCCAAACTACTAGTGGAAATTGTAGAACAAATTAGCATACCGCTTGCAACAGTTTTCAACTTGTCATTAGAAGAGGGAGTGGTTCCTTTAGAATGGAAAGAAGCCGAACTTGATCGACTTGAAACCGACGGTATAATAACAAGGGTGGATTATAGCGAATGGGCGACACCAATTGTACCGGTAGTGAAGGCTGACCAGAACATAAGAATTTGTGGCGACTTCAAGGTCACAGTCAATCCTGTATTACAGATTGACCAGTACCCATTACCTAGAGCAGAAGACATATTTGCTAGCCTAGCTGGAGGACAAGAATTCAGCAAAATTGATTTAGCCAATGCTTATCAACAAATGCTAGTCACTCCTGAAAGTTGCAAATTTCTGACAATAAACACAAGTAAGGGACTGTATCAGTACAATCGCTTAACGTGCGGTATAGCATCTGCTCCTGCACAGTTCCAGCGAGCAATGGAACAAATTCTGAAAGGCATTGATAATGTGCAGTGTTTCCTCGATGATATCCTGGTGACAGGTAAGACAAGGCAAGAACATTTGGCAACATTGGATGAAGTGTTCCACAGGTTAAGCGACTGTGGATTGCGTGTTCGTGAGTCCAAGTGCGAATTCTTGGAAGACAGTGTAGAATACTTGGGTCACGTAATTGACAAAGATGGTTTGCACATGTCGTCAAAGAAGGTTGAAGCAATAATCAACGCTCCCGTGCCAACCAATGTGAGTCAACTACAAGCGTTCTTGGGACTTGTTAACTACTATGCAAAGTTTATCCAGAATCTGTCACAAATGATCAAGCCGTTGAATGTGCTAACGCAAAAAGATGTCAACTGGAAATGGAGTGCACAGTGCCAGGAAGCATTTCAGCGAGCGAAAGATGCGATTGCGTCAGACAAAGTGTTAACGCACTACGATCCAAAGCTTCCGCTGAAGATGGAAGGTGATGCATCCTACTACGGAGTTGGATGTGTTCTGAGTCACGTGATGCCAGATGGTACAGAACGACCTCTAGCGTTTGCATCACGCACACTGAGCAAAGCGGAACAAAATTACGCACAGTTGGAAAAAGAAGCGCTGAGTTTGATATTTGGTGTGAAAAGATTCCACCAATATCTGTATGGGAGACAGTTTACATTGGTAACTGATCATAAACCACTGACAACAATTCTGCATCCGGCGAAGTCAACTCCAACCATGACTGCAGCACGACTACAAAGATGGGCGATAATCCTGGCAGCATACGATTACATAATCGAGTATCGAAGCACAAGAGAGCATGCAAATGATGATGGCCTCTCGTTTGCCACTGAACGTTGTGCTGGCTGAATGTCACAGCATCACTGATGTGGTAAACGGCAGTCAGTTTGAGAATCTTCCAGTGACTAGTGCTCAGATCGAACGTGAAACAAGGACAGATACTGTGTTGTCCAAAGTGTACCAGTACACCCAGGGTGGTTGGCCAGACGAGACACCTGATGAGAAACTGTTACCATTCTTCAGGAGGAGAAATGAGATATGACTACATCATGACTGCCTGATGTGGGGTCTACGAGTAGTGATTCCACTCAAGTTGCAAGTTCGAGTGCTTGAAGAAGTGCATGCAGGACATGTCGGTGTAGTAAAGATGAAAGCCTTGGCTAGAAGCTACATTTGGTGGCCTGGACTTGACAACCAAATTGAACAAACTGCCAAGGAATGTGCGAGTTGTCAAATAGTGCAAAATAACCCAAAGCTTGCACCACTACATCCATGGATGTACCCGTCGAAGCCGTGGGAAAGAATACACGTCGATTTTGCGGGACCATTTATGAATCACATGTATTAGTCGATGCGCATTCCAAATGGCTCGAAATAGTGACAATGCAAAGCACTACAGCAGAGAAGACGATAGATGTACTACGCGAACTGTTTTCACGTTACGAAGTACCTTCAACCTTGGTATCGGATAACGGACCACAATTCGTTGCGGAGAATTTTGAAAATTTTCTCAAGATGAATGGCGTGATGCACATCCGGGCTGCACCATATCATCCATCAACAAATGGTCTGGCAGAACGTTTCGTACAAACACTAAAACATGGCTTGAAAGCAGCGAAGCAAGACAACAGAAGCTTACAACAGAAGTTAGCCAACTTCCTGTTAGCCTACAGGAGAACCCCTCACTCTACTACGGGAATGACACCAGCAATGCTGTTTCTGGGAAGAAATATTCGTAGTCGACTCGATCTGGTTAAACCAGACTTACACAGAAAAGTGCAGTCTGTAGGATATAAGGCCTGTGCTCGAAGTAGTAATGCCAGTGTGAGGCAACTGCAGAATGGTCAGAAAGCACTTGCTCGAAATTACAGGGGAGGAGACAAGTGGATTCCTTGCGAAGTGATTGGGCAGAGCGGACCGTTGTCGTATACGGTACAGATGAGTGATGGTGTCACTTGGCGTCGACATATCGATCAATTGTTGGATCTAAGTGGCGATACAACACCACTACCGCACCCAGTCGAAACACAAATAAGGGAAGTTACAGTGTTGGATGCTGCAATCGCAGTACCAAGTGTGCCTGAATCTACACAACGTAATGGCACAACACCAACAGCAATTGGTCGAACCGTAACCGATCGAAACGGTTCTCCAGCCAGAAGTGTGAATCAGGGAAGACGTTATCCCTTACGTGAACGCAAGGCGACAAAGATATTTGACTTGTGAAAATTTGCAGATGCTAAGATTGTCGTGATAGACCTACAGAATCACTGTCTGACATTTTGCATAGGTGCATGGCAGTCTACCCGTGCTACCTAATTAAGTTCATGTTAACTAATTTAGTTATTACAATCTGATCATATTGAATAATGGAGAGACATTATTGTGACCATACTTGGAAGTATGAATGGACACATTTAGTTTGATTGTTAATTGTATCGGTAAATATGTCTTATGTTTAAAATAAAAGTGGAGAAGTGTTAGGTATTAATGCTTAGTTATAGATATGCGCTTACGCAGTATTGTATTATTAAATGACAATAAATGTCTGTGTGTCCTTCCGGACCTGAAGCACATGGTTGTTTGTGGTATTAATAATGTAGTCGTTATAAAGACACGACAGAAACCATGGAGGAAGGATTCACCTTTCAGTGCATTGGGTGTTGGAAGGTGGAGTGTCTGCAGAAGGAGATAGTTAGGTTGACAGATATTGTGAAGGGAATGGAGATGGGAAATAACAAGGAGGCGAAGGTGATTGGAGGGGAAGAAATTGGAAAATCAACAACAGAAAACGTGACAAGCGTGAAGGTGACAGGGAAGAAAGTGACCGTAGAGAAGGAGGGAGGGAAGATGGGACGGGAGAGGAGAGAAGAAAATGAGATGGGACAAAAGATGAAGGGACGAAAGAAAGTGAGAGCAAATGTGATAGAGAAGAGAAGTCGATAAAAGGGACGCTGACAGGTGGAAAGGTAACAAGACAAAAAGCGACAGGAAAGAATGGATCGGAAGAGAATGTGACTGGAGAGAAGACGACAGGGGGAAAGACAACAACCAGACAGATGCAAACCGAAGAAGGAGCTATTCTAAGGCAGTGATTGAGGGGGCAATGAGGAAAGAGAGGGTGTTTATGGGCGACTCCATTATGAGAAAGACGGACTAGACACTGAGCGAGGGGAAAGACGTCGTTGTTTGTCTACCGGGGGCTAGGATTGAACATGTGACTGACAGGGTAGAGAAGGTATTGGGACATGGCAATGGGGGTCTATACTGGTACATGTAGGAACATATATTGCAGACAGGGAGGGAACAACTGCGATAGTACAGTAGTATAGACAGTTAGTGAGGCAGCTAAAGAAGACAAGAGTTGAACAGGTTATTCTGTCATGAATTTTGCCAGTAATGGGAGGAAGGGTGCAACGTATAGAAACTGCAAGAGGATGACGATCAACGCACTAGTTGAGCAGATGTGTGAAGAAGAGGGGGTGGGATTCACAGATTTATGGGGATACTTTGTTGGGAGGGAAGATATGTACATGAGAGATGGCCTCCATCTTAATGGAAAGGGGGCAGCAGTTTTCTCTGATAATCTGCTGCGATCTGTTGATAGTGGGACAGGTTGCATCTATTTAAACTAGATTCGCAGGGGGGACTCACATAAAAGCCTGAAAATGGAGGCATAGATAAAGACAGCACAAATAAATCAGCAAATAACAGTCTGGAAAACTCTTCTGAAGCTGGATATAAATGTGTTTGTTTAAAAGCAAGGAGTATAGTAAACAAAAGAAATGAACTAAACATTATGGTAGAAGATATTGACCCTCATATAATAGGTATAACCGAATCCTGGACCACCACCGATATATCAGATGCTGAATTGGGACTGACAGGATATGTAATGTTTAGAAAAGATGGAATAGGAAGAAAGGGAAGTGGAGTTATTTTATATATTAAAGAATCTATCCAGGCTTATGAAATAAAATTAGAAAGAGAAGCAGATTGCGAAGAAGCTGTTTGGTGTAACATAGTTACAGGAAACTCAACGTTAACAGTTGGGTTAGTTTATCGAAGTCCAAACATAAGCATAGAAGAGAATGAAAAAATACAAAACGCTATCAGGGAAGTAAGCAAACAGGACTGTATTATTATGGGGGATTTTAACCACGGGCATATACAATGGAAATCTCTTCAGAGTATGGGGAGTGAGGACCACAAGGTTTTAGTTCAAGATACTTTCTCTACATGTGCTAGAACCAACCAGGGGTGAGAATGTGTTAGACATAGTTTTGTCCTCACAGAATGAATTAGTTGACAATGTCAAGATATGTGAGCCACTGGGGAGTAGCGATCACAACCTGATACATTTTACCATCAAAGTAAAATAAGAAAGCAATAGTAAAAAGCAGTATAGGAGAAATTTCCACAAAGGAAGGTATAAGGACATGAGGAAATATTTAGCAAAGATAGACTGGAATAACACACTGAAAAATAAGACAGCAACAGAATGCTGGAATATATTAAAGAGTGAAATTAAATGCATAGTCGATACATTTGTACCCTTCAAAAAACAAGGGAAACGGTCCAAAAAGAAACACTTATCGAAAGAAGCCATTAGAAAAATTAAATATAAACAAATGATGTGGAAGTCATATAGATGTACTGGAAATGATAAAGACTACAACATTTATAAAGAACCACTTAACCAAGCTACAGCTGAAATTATATATTCAAAGAGAAGCTATGAACAACAATTAGCTAGTAATATAAAACATGACAGCAAGAGTTTGTATGCGTATGTTCGAAGCAAACAGAAAGTTCAAGATAAGGTCGGTCATCTAGAAGATAGTGCTGGAAATATAATATCAGAGGGATTCTTAATTGCAGAAGACCTGAATGAGTACTTTAGTTCAGTGTTTACCAGAGAAGATATTAGTTCACTGCCAGTACCAGAGGCTAAGTTCAAGGGGCAGATTCAGACTATTTAGGACAATTAATTGTAACCCCGGAAATGGCAGCTAAGAAAATAAGGGCTATAAAATTGTAGAACAAATTAGCATACCGCTTGCAACAGTTTTCAATTTGTCATTAGAAGAGGGAGTGATTCCTTTAGAATGGAAAGAGGCAAACATTATACCGTTATTTAAAAAAGGTTCGAGAAACAAGTCAGAGAACTATAGACCAGTGAATTTAACATCAGTGATTTGCAAATTATTAGAAAGACTAATTAAAGGTCACATGGTGGATTTTCTTGTTAAACAAAACTTGATAAACCCATCTCAACATGGTTTTTTTTAAAGCGAGGTCATGCTTAACAAATATGTTATGTTTTTTTGGAAGACATTACTAAGTGGGTAGATGAGGGATCACCAGTAGATATCGTCTACTTAGATTTTCAAAAAGCTTTCGACAAAGTACCACATCAAAGATTACTGCTGAAACTAAAGGCCCATGGCATAGGAAATGGTATAATAAACTGGATAGAACAATGGCTGATTGACAGAAGACAACGTGTAGTGTAGTTGATGGGGAGGCTTCAAACTGGAAATCGGTATTGAGTGGGGTACCACAGGGATCAGTATTAGGACCTATATTATTCTTAATATATATCAACGATGATGAAATAAAAAGCAAGGTGTTTAAATTTGCGGATGATACAAAAGTGTTTAGAAGGATTAAAAGTGATGGAGATAGACAGCATTTACAAGGTGATCTTGACAGGTTGATCAAATGGTCTGAAAAGTGGCAAATGCTGTTCAATTTTGGGAAATGTAAATGCCTCCACACAGGATTTGGGAACGAAGAGGTAGAGTATACAATGGGGGGTACTGTACTAAGTACTACTGTAAAAGAAAAGGACTTAGGGTTATCCATTAGTGCTGATATGAAGGTTTCAGAGCAGTGCGGAATTGCAGCTTCAAAGGGAAATCAAATCATTGGATTAATTAGGCGAAACATGACGTATAAGGAAAAAGAGCTAATAATACCGCTGTACAAAACAATAGTTAGGCCTCATTTAGAATATTGTATTCAAGCGTGGAGGCCATATCGCAGGAAGGACATAAATATGCTAGAAAGAGTGCAGAGGAGAGCAACTAAAATGATACAAAAACTGAGGGATCTTAGTTACGAAATACGCCTTAAAAATGCGGTTTAATAACACTAGAGACCAGGAGATTGAGAGGAGATCAGATAGAAGTGTTTAAAATATTGAATGGTTATGAAAATAATGATAGAAATATTGTTTTTCAGTTAAGAAAGATAGAAGGACTAGAGGACATGAAGTTACATTAGCAAAGGAGCAGAGTAAATTAGATATAAGACAGTTTTCATTTTCACAAAGGACTGTCAATTAATGGAACAGATTATCTGCTGATTGTGTGGGTGCTAGTAGCGTGAATATGTTTAAAAATAAAATCGACACATACCTCAGACGGGCGGGATACACATAGATAAAAGGGTCGGACTCTCGACAAGCCAAACGGCTTCCTTGTCCACCTGCCACCTAGAGTTAATTCTCTGGGTGGGAATCTTGTTAAATCAACCTGCACACATCCAACGCATTTTCGTCTACAGTTGGGAGGCAGAGAGTTGCACTTAGCGGCTAGCAACCTTCCCTGTTGTTTTTTTTGTTGTGTTTTTAAATTTGCAGTGCTGTATAAAGTATTAAAACAAACCTGTTTTAAAAACTTGCGCTGCGCACTCCCTAAACGTCACGTTTATAATAGCTGCGATCGGCTTCTATGATGCCCCACATGCAACATCCGAAGTGGGATCTTCAGATTCAAAACAAATGGGCCGGTGCCACTTACTATTATTAATAAGTTCACTTTTTATAATAAAATGGGCTAGAAGTGCAAGATCAAACGCCCACCTACCACCTGCCCACCCTACCTAGACTTAGCATCTCCCTTGGGGCGAATCGTTTGAAACCCTCCGCGGACGCCACTGTAGCCGGAGAGTCGCTGTTAACTGCCCTCGTCGCCTTCCAAGTCTCTTGTGTCGGCGTCAGTTCGGGTGTTTTCGACAATCGGTGACGTCATATACGTCGCGTCATTTGCTAGTCAGTGACGTCATAAACTACGTATCCTCGAGATACGATAAGACGATGGTTGAGTATTGCATCTTCTGGTGATAATAGTAAATATGGCGATGGCGACGATGCTAATATCCTTATTTTAAAGCGTATTTATATGTTAATGCATATGTTTAGGGTCTATGTGTAAGCCTTCGTTCTATACACAAAATATTCGTTATGTACGTTGTTGGTTACATGTTCATAGCTTTCCCCAGACATCATATTCAACACAAGGGGATCACTGGAAGTAAAACAGGTAGAGGCACGAAACAGCGTTTGTAACTGAACCATAGCTTTGTAGAACCCGGCGACGGAGTGGTATTTTGATAGCCAATTTTTGGCGTGGATCGCCCCGAACACCTTACGCATAGTAACAAATGAACGTTCATGGGGTGATCGCACGGTGGCGCCACTATTCACCCAAGAAGTAACACTCAATTGATTATTTTAGAAAGCACATATGACATTGCAATAGAGGTGCATTTCTGGGGTCTGGAGGCATAAATAAGGGCTCTTTGTCTGAATTATCATTGACGATGTATTAGATTGCGAAAGCTGGATTTATGACGGCGCGTTATAATACCTAGTGCTCGGTTTTTGTTCGTAGGGGCTTGTGTCGTGATTGATTTGAATATCAATACATTTAGCTCGTCTGGTTCAAATTATATAAAGTTGCAATGTGTGACAACTGGTTCATATCTGTTTTGGCGCAGTTGATCATAACGTACGTCAAAGGACACATTGTAAGTGTGACGGTGACAAACTACCAGGACGTAGTTTCTGTAAAGGCATAGTTTTTCTCAAAAAGATTCACTATCTATAACACTCAGGTTACTCCCTTTCCATTTGCTGCACACCGGTAGGTCTTTGTTGTCACCCTTTTATCATCGGTTGAGTCACGTCATCTATACCAGACAGCTATCAGGAGGCGATTATGCAAAGAACACGCCAGCGAGATACGACTGAAGCGATCAAGCTGGTCTTCTGGAATCGGTCCAAAAGCGGTTGGTCACATTGATGGGTAACGAGTTCCCGTCTTACAACTCCTGGCTGTCGAGTCGCGGAACAAAAAGACGAATCGGTAGTTGGTGGTCCATCTTTAACTATCTATGCCAGAGATCATAGTGGTGTATCCGAGGATTGTCTGGTAGCCCAGTCAATTTACGGTTTGACCTCGATAAAATTGCAACAAAAACAATGTTTTGCGGGAAACAAGCCCCAAGCATATACCGAATGTCAAAATGTCAAAAATCAGACAAAATCGTCACGGGGAAAACATCGAATTTGCATAAATTAAAAATGGCCGCTCAAACCAATGTTTTCTCTCATTATGACTCCATATTTAAGGAAGAACTGATCAAATGACGTAAATATTATATAAAAATATAATGTTTATGATCACACTGATGTTACTAGACATGACTGAAAACAACGGGTGGTGTGTAACCCGCCCCCTGTCGAGTGTATCACGAAGTACGCGAAGCCGGAAGACGGGAGCCGATGGTTGGGCAATTGGACCGTGTATTCTTTAGCATCAGTTACCCGTGTCGAACACAAGAGTCGAGGAGATACTCCTGACACTGCCATTCTTCCCATTCTGGCATATCGCCAGATGTTCAGCATATACTGCAAAATGCATTGTTTAATTGTGAAATCCTACTGCATGAATTTCCTAACAAATATATCGTTCATATACATGATAGACGCAAACAATGCACGGATTAAACGAGCGATAACAGAGGGGTGTCAGCTTCTCTACCGTTATGTCACACAAAACTATTTTTGTCGGTGTATCTTCTGTTGAGATAATTCATGAAGACTTAGTATGTAGTTTAACGTATTTATTGATCAAGTTACTTAACTACTGATCCAAAACCCAGCTCCATAGCCGATCAGGCCCGACACAACATTTACCAGCTGGCTGCCTACGGCCTAGTCCAGTGGCCGACAGTGGGCCGACAGCGGGCCGACAGTGGCAAAGTAATCGGCCCGCTATCGGCATCCGCCTGCGGGTCGAGGGATTTTTGTCCGGCGGCTCGCCTTCGGGCCGAGGGCGGCTCATAGTCGGACGCCAATACTGTGCCGATGATTAGCCGTTCATATGCCGACTGTGCCTAATTTTGTTAAATGTGTGTATTTGTGTGTTTTTAAGTAATACGACCAAATTATACACTTATGTGTATTGGTCTTATAACTTGAACATTTCAATTTCATGCATTGTCACTCTAATATTAAAAATGAACATTACTTGATACACATTCATCAATTTATTGGGATTATCTAGAATTTGGAAGTTCAAAACAATAAAATAATATAGTAATATATTATTTACGAACATAACAAATGTAAACTGCTTCAAAAAGAGAATGGGTGTCGAGTATCCCATCCAATTATTATAAACTAAAATTAAGTACGCAAACAACTCCAATGCGCATAACAAACACATAATTTAATACAAAAAGCAAAGTTGCAGTTAGTGTCCATTGACTCGTGCGGCACATAATGTACAACTTAAATATTTTATGAAAAGGCTGCTTAATTATTATTGTCCATAAACTCTTTTCGATTGCCCCTATGGGGGTAGCGTCAACGGAGGAGGAAACGTGTGCAGATCTGTCTCTCGCCTTTGTGTGCCATTTGCGCGATCCTTACCAGCACCACAGTCACCTTTGGTGCAATCATGTGTGCGGGGTAGATATCCCGGCCATGGGAATGGTTTAGGTTAGTGGAGAAAGAAAATGAATAACATTTTGATGCATAACAAGCACACGATGTGAATTATCGCCCATCTTGTGACTATATGTATAACAACAACTACGTCACTCTAGACCTGAGGCCTATTTCTTTTGTCTCTCCGACCTGTCCGCGGACGTCCGCCGAGAGAAATTTACTATTCTATTTAACGCGGAGAGATCACGTGATCTCTCCGCGTTAAAAAGAACAGCCCGGAGAGGCTCTCCGGACCGCTCCGATTTATCCGCTTGTAGGGCATGTCGCATGCGGAGAGGTTCCGGTTGAATAGGCCACGTGACTTTCAACATGACGGATTATAAACGAAAGATAAGTGGCATTGTACAAAATATAAACTGAAATATGTAGTTTTCAGTTTGCTTTGTACATGTGATAACGCAATGATGTACATTTTACTTGAGCAATATACACAATGAAGCGTGTAAATATGTATTTGGAATATTCAACTAAGTGAAATAAGGGTTTTCTGTAGTATCGCCATGATGACAAAACATTTAATGATTGAAATGAGAAATGTCAAATAAGGAACCTGCGTGTGTATACTCTGCAAATACAGATGTCTAGATGAGAATGATACTGCATCCATTCTGTTAAAATAGCATGATACAGAAACAGGTCTACGTAACATAGCTGGTAAGTCGTAAACATGCAGAGTATGCTATATTTAAATATTAATAATAATAAGATAACTTCTATTGCGCCTAAATCCTTGGAAACCAAGCTCAGAGGCGCATCAAAACAAAAGGATTGGTCAATCTTAAAATCCATAAGTAGTATTACAGTTGTCAACAGATGGGTCAAGGCGCCAGGGAACTATGATGGATTTACTCAGTTCCCTGATTCTTGGAATCAGGGAACTGAGTAAATGCAGGGTAATATTAATAACAAAATTTACTTAAAATGTTCACTACATTATTTACAAGCATCCATTTTTGGTTTAACATGTATTGTATGAATCAATAATGTAAGGATTTTAATAAATTAAATGGTACATAATGTTTAATATTTTTCTTAAAAAATTAGATAATTTGAAATAGATTACTGTTATTTTCAATGTTGTAATTCATGCAATGTTACCACGCATCAGAGCGGTGGGGTTCATAATGGTCCAGTGATGTGTGGCAGGTTCAATTCCTGCTAGTGTTTGAATGTTGCATACAAAACAGTACTGGTTGTGCACATCCACTGATTCCATTAATTGCCTTCAGCATATGTAATGTAGTTTTGATGTCGTTCCTACCACTTTTCTATCTGAAGTGATGTATTTTTTATGTGATTAATAAAAAACACACAAACAAATCAATCATAAACAGTGTTTGAAGATTTAATTTGAACCCTGAAGAGATTGTATGCACATTTTTTTATTCTTTACTCAATATCACTCCTATGACAGTCGAAATGTATTTTCTTGCATAACAAATGCCTACACACTAATATGAAAACAAATGCCTACATACTGATATGAACATGCACCTTTGTTGCATGAAATTATTTGCACATACATTAAATACACTTATTTAGTAAGGGTAACATCATAATGCAATTCAACTGTTTTATTTCTCCGTTGCAAGAAAATTACATCATGAAAAACACACATATTGCTTTGACTACGATTGTGACATTAATGATGATCCGAGATTGTTTCTCGTCTCCTTCAGGTTAGGCAGCTACTCTCAAACAGTTTCCGTGAACACATCATCAGTATAATGCGAATTAAACAATACTTATTGTATTGGAATGTGTTAAAGGAATTGTTTGCCATGCAAATACAACCACATATTTTGTATACACCCAGCTTCTTGAAGGACCATACAATGGATGTGGGACATATACAATGTGTCTTGTAAAAATATATACAATCATGTAATGTGAACATGTGGGATTACATCACGCAATAGCATGCACGCTTTTATTGGATAAGAATTGTCTTTCTTATTTATTTCTAATAGTTACATCATTAAACACAACACACAGATGTCCCATCTTTGATGAGCAAGTACCATGCCATGGTACCTACAGCACATCATGATTTTAACAAGTTACATATTAAATATGATATTGTGCACACAACTATCAATATTTAGTCGGCAGACCTGGGTTCAATTCTTAATTGAGTTCAATTCTTAATTGAATTGAATTTATCAACAATATGCTCGAATTTTATTTGAATAAAAATAATTGAATTGGAATTGATCCTTCTTGTGAGTATATTTAATTAAATTGGAATTGATCCTTGGTAAATAAACATGAATTGCAATTTAATTGAAATTGACAAAAGTGAATTGAACCCAGGTCTGATAGTAGGTCTACACACTATTTTTTACAATTTGCCCCTCCAATGAATTATACACAGTACACGAATAAATACATATTTTAACGTAAATATGATTGCAATACTCAATGTTTTTTTTGTTCGAGTATCCATTTGTTCTACCCTATTTGCTTGGTATACGTGGCACTACAAATTAAGCAACAACAATGTGGTGTATATCACATACAGCACATGATGTGAACTTGTGAGCAGATGTAACATATTTAATGTTGTAAGCATCATCGTATTTTAAGAAAAAATAACTCACAAAATGACTCGGCTAGTGATTTTGCGTCCATGTTGTTTATGGGCGATAACAAGACGGTTGCTACCATCTCCGATGTGCGCCGAAGTCTATTCTTTTTTACCCTCTCCGCTTTCTCCGCTTCCGGCGTCTCCGCGGACTGCAAAAGAAATAGGGCTCTGGAGTTGTCGGCCGACCAACATTACACAATAACGCGATACGCCTGGGTGTGCATGGATTACATAACTACTGCCACCGAACATGCCAAAGCCACGTAAGGCTAAGAGCTGCTCGGACGAATCTGATGCTATTGCACTAAGACTGGTGGAGCTATTAAATGATGATAGCGTAGTGGCAAAACTGAGTAAAGCATTGTATTCTAGTGATATTGCTGAGAAAATCGATGTACTTAACACTCGCATCGAACAATTGACTAAACAACTACAGGCTAAAGACTCGAGAATAGCCCAACTTGAACAAAAAGTCAACGCACTCGAAGAATCGGCTGACAAACTTGAACAATACACTCGTCGCCCAAACTTAACTTTTCACGGCATCGCGGAAAGAAGCGGGGGTGAGGACACTGACACCATAGTGCTTGAGATTATCAATCACAAGATGAAAACTACGCTGCCACTAGCGAGAGAAGACATAGAGCAAAACCATCGCCTTGGCGCTAAACGAGCCACGGGGTTCCGCCCAATCATTGTGCGCTTTAAGACCGAGCGAAAGCGTGATAACGTTTTCCGCAGTCGCTTTAACCTGAAAGACTACAACAGAAGAAATAGCGATGCACGGGTCTTCGTTAACGAAGATTTAACAAGTCGTAGGTCAATGTTGGCCTATGAATGCAGAAAACTGAAAAACCAAAAAAAGATCAACGACTGCTGGATTGCCAACGCTAAAATTTTGGTCAAAGACCTCGGTAATAAAATCACAGAAATCACATGATTTCCATTTGTACATATGTAAGTGATTACCAGTTGTACATCTGTAAATGATCTCCAGCTGTACGTTATTGTCAATGAAAGCATTGATAACTTGATCTGTAATACATTCAAGATTATTGTGTGATTCTATGTTTTATGTATTTCTATTTTTTATGTATTTCTATTTTTGTGAATTGCTGTCCTTCTGTCGGTTATAATTATTATCAACATGTTGATTCATATTTTGAAAAATAATAATTACATAATCTACTTATGCTGTATGACCAACTGCAATTAACAGTTTGCAGTATTGTTGATATATCTGATGATATATGGGCTATTCATGCCCATTTGTGTCTCTTTTCTTTTCTTTTTTGTATGAATGACATTTAAATAACTAGTATTATAACTAATCGTTTCTCTCCTCATAACACCAGTAATGCTTAATTACTTTTGATATCTTGATACTGGACTAATCGTGACATTATATCTCTTCGATTATTTTTAGATTGACAACTGTTAATCTAAGTGCAGTCATTGTTGATAACAGCTCACCCCTTTCCCTGGCATTACGCCTTATATTCATGACCCAACACACAATCTCATGCTTTTTCTTATCTTTTATATTTATTTATTTATTCTAAGTCTAGTCTTGACTACTCTGATATATGCACTGTCACACACGAAGTATTTCTTAACATTCACATATGCACAGGAAATAAATAGACACAAGTTCACTCTTTTGTAAAATACCTAACATACAGGTATGTACAATGGCTTGCTATAATATTTTTTATATCCGAACCTAAGCAATGACTTCTGATGTGACATTTCTCTCCCACTTGGGAGGTATCCGAAACTGTTCTTTAATAAATCTTCTAGATATAAACGAAAATAGTACTGAACAAAATGAACCTCAGTTGATCCATTGTTCTTCATACTATGACATCGATATGTTTCACAAGTTAGCACATAAAAATACTGATAATTTTAGTATCCTAAGCTTAAATATTCAATCTATTAATGCTAAATTTGATGAACTTGAAATTTTCGTAGAGCTTCTAAATACTAAACAATTTAAATTTACCATTATATGTTTGCAAGAAACATGGAAGTCAAATAATGATGATTTATCTCAATTCAGTTTACACGGATATGATATAATTGCTCAGGGGAAAAATTGTAGTGTCAAAGGTGATTTAATAATTTACGTCGATAATGAATATAACTATAAAGTACTTAAGAATATCAACATGTATGAACATTGGGAGGGGTTAGTAATTCAAGTAACTGGAGGCAGCTTATCAAAAACACTTACTATTGGAAACATATACAGACCGTCAAGGTCATTATATCAAAATATGACAGATTTCATAGCTTAATTTTCAACAACAATTGCTACTCTAGAAAGTTGTAATAATCTAAAAATTTCAGGTGATTTCAATATCAATCTACTTAAAATAAACGAGAACAAAATATATAGAGAATTCTTTGATAGTATAATGTCATACAGTCTCTATCCACAAATTACCTTTCCAACTCGCTTCACCAGAACTAACGGAACACTGATAGACAACTTTTTCAGTAAGTTAAATAAATCAGTATCAGATAGCACTGCAGGAATCTTCACTAATACCCTTTCTGATCATCAACCTTACTTCCCAATCATGAATATCAACGTAAAATCTAAACCTCCTCCAAATTTTTTTCGAGTAAATCTACAAAATAAGGCAGCTATGCATAATGTTAAACTTGAGATAAATTCGGATGCAATGTATAACAAATTAAACAAATCTCCTACGGCTGACCCCAATTTAAATTATAACATAATGCACGAAGAAATTATGCATGCTAGGAATAAGCATATGCCTGTTAAAATCATGAAATATAATAAATACAAACATAAGCATTCAACCTGGATTACACACGGTCTTCTAAAATCAATCAAATATCGAGACTCGCTTTATAAGAAATTAAAAATGTATAATCCAAATTTACCTATGTACGAAGTAATTCTAACTAACCTAAAACATATAATTTAATATTAAAGAAAAACATTCGTACTGCCAAACAAATGTACTTTGAGTCACGCTTTAACCGATATAAAGATGACATAATAAATACATGGAAAACCATAAATGAATTTATTTCCAAAAACAATACAAATAAAACTTTTTTTTTTTAAACTAACGGCATATCTATAACAGATAAAAAAGGTTATTGCAAACCAATTTAACAACTATTTTACAAGTATAGGTCAGTCGACAGCACAATACATTCATTACAATGGTAATAAGGATTATAATTAGTACTTAAATGATAATGTCCATTCCGTTTTCAGTCTATTAAATGTTGATGAAGAAATAGTCAAGAAAACCGTTGAAAGCCTTCCCAATAAAAACAGTAGTGGCTGTAACGGTATTTCCTGTAAACTTTTGAAAATAATTGAACCCTCCATCATCAAACCATTAACCCTGGTTATAAATCAAGTACTAAATACTGGTATATTTCCCGATACACGTAAACTCACTAAAGAATTCATATTTTTAAGAAAGATGACCCATCTGTTTTTACAAATTATAGACCCATATCTCTTCTTCCAACAATTTCAAAAGTGATAGAGAAAATAATATCTAGTCAACTAACAGCATACTTTAATGATTCTGATCTATTTGTTAAAAATCAATATGGGTTTAGAAAAAAACACTACCGAGTATGCATCACTTGAACTAGTAGGTAAAATAATTACACAAATTGATAAAAATGATGTTCCTTTCAGTATTTGTCTTGACCTCTCTAAGGCCTTCGATACAATTGATCACTCGATACTATTAAATAAACTAAGATATTATGGATTACAGGGTCCTACCCTGAATCTATTTAATAGCTACTTAAGCAATAGAAGACAATATACTGAATTTCAAAATGAAAGTTCTGATATCCTACATATCACAATTGGTATACCACAAGGATCTATTCTTGGTCCCCTATTATTCATAATATACATTAATGATTTTCCTAAAGCTAGCGAAATGTTTAACTTTATTATGTATGCCGACGATACCACCTTATTTAGCACCATCAGTTATTCTCATGGTAATTCCCCAAACAGAAATATCGAATCGGCAATAGATGATGAACTCCTTAAAATAATAGAATGGTTAAACATTAATAAATTATCTTTAAACAAAAACAAATCTAAATATATGATTTTTCACATGCAAAATAAAGCTGTCGATAACTTTACGCTCAATATCAATGGTACAAACATAGAAAGAGTGGGTGAATTAAATTTTTTAGGACTTACTTTATATACAAATTTAAATTGGAATAAACACATTGAAAAAGTATCAAACAAGTGTTCCAAAACAGTCGGCATCTTAAACAGACTAAAATATGTCTTTCCTCTAGAAATTAAAATTATCTTATATAATACGTTATTTGTATCACATATGAACTATTGTATTATGGTGTGGGGATACCAAGGTAGTCGAATGTTGAAAATACCAAAGAAAGCTATGAGAATTTTATCTATAAGTAAATATAATTCACACTCTGAGCCACTTTTCAAAAACTTGAACACCTTAAAAATTGATGACATGTTAACATTACATGAACTTAAGTTTTATTATAAATATGTGCATCATGACCTCCCTGCCTACCTATTAAATTGAAAATTAAATACAAATGCTTACGTACACAATTACATCACAAGGAAAAAACAGAGTTACACCCATTAAGAACAAAACATGAATTTGCCAAAAGATGTCTTAGATATAGTTTGCCACATGTCATTAACAATACCTCAAAGTTAGTCACAAAGAAGATTGGAACATATAGCTTCAGAGGTTTTGGTAATTATGCAAAAACAATTTATTAAAAAAAATACGTAGATACGTGTACAATATTAAACTGCTAACATGCTATCATAGTCATTAAAACTGTATTATTGTATGTGATATGTATGGATATGTATTATATATATATATATATATATATATATCAGCATATGGATATTGTATTTGTGCATATACACATGTTTTTTTTACAAGTATATTGATGTGTACTATTGACAACTAGTATTTGTTTATTTAAACATATCTTTAATACTCCAATACATATATGTAATCAAGTAATCTCGGTTTCTTTTCTTTTCCTGCACATTTACATTTGCACTTCCTTCGGTAAAATTGAGTTGAAACGAATTATTATTGTGGCTCCTATGAGAGCGACTGTTATTGTCTTAATAGGAGTCACAGACCCCATCTAATTTGAAATTACACTGCATTTGTATATATGAATATATATGCCTATTCATGTTACGTTAATTTGATATTATACATATATTGTAATTGGGGTCTAAATAAAACTTTCTTGTCTTCTTGTCTTGTCTTTTCTGCTACATCCAGCTGCATTTTTCATTCGGTGCTGTCTAACACCACTCCCGTTAAAGGCAGTCTTGGAGTACTTTCGAATATTCTCCTGCTGTTGTAGTCAGTGGCGATGTTGTCACCTCTTCTTTCTGACAACATCTGGAATATTAACGTACAACTATTTAATTTCTTCAATGAAGGTACCGCATTGTACAATGCATAGTATCTATAAAAATTGTAACAAAATTACATATTTTGTCTCACCATAAGGTCACATAAAATAATTTTACTTTACTTTTATAAAATAATTCCCGGTTTCTCATCAGCACAAGAATTTTAAAATAGCTTCCACAAAATTTTATTTTGAAATATAATTATCCTTTGATTAAATATTCATGCAATAATTCTGCGCAAAAAGAGAAAACTATTTCACACCAAACCAAAGGAATGTGCCTACTTGTAAGAAATACATTCAGTACACATCTTAAGACTTTTAAGTTGTTAATTGTTGATGATGAGTTGCTTTGATAGTTGTTAGTACCGCCACCACGATCAACATAGACACATTTACCACAACTCGCACCTCTCATTTACATTTTAATAAAGTTCTGATGAGAAACCTAAAACTGTTTTATATAGCCCTAAAGTAAAGCGACATAAATGACAGAAATTGTGTGGGCCATAACACCTAGTGTAAGCACTTCATCCATCACACATTTACCCTCTCACACTAACAAACAGGAACAGGCAGCACAGGGACAGCATTTGTTGTTGATGAGACACGTTCATCTTCATCATATCATCGTCATCCATAGCCTATAGGGCGGCCACAATCATGGCATCGGGTTATTCTGCCCCACATTCTATTTAATATTTTACGCGTAAATATCAAGTTTCTACAGAATCAAATGTGTGCTTATAAAGTCATGCCAAAATTAATATATTTGAATAGTCTAGAAATATACAAAGATTTACAACCGAATGTCTAAAATGTACCCTTTTCCCGGAGCTCTGCTTTTTGTTTCCTCTGACTCAGTCTGTTCTAAGAGGCGGTACACCGTAGTGTCAGATATCACTACCCCAGTGCTCCAGTCGAGGGAGGCCCAATTGCTGATAAATGACTTCGGGCCGATTGTGGCGTGCTGGCTGGGATATTACTACATCTTCCAAATTCCACTGAGCAATTTAGTGGAATAAAAGGGAAATTAGGTGCATTTTAAATTAAAATGTCGTTTAATGACACAATAGCAATAGCGAAAACAAGCATTTAAATCAGCATATTTTTACTAGGGGTGTTGCTAAAAATCCTTTCATTTGATTACCCCGGTCGTTTTGATTTGCCTTCAGCACACTTTATCTTGCATAATGCCCCCCATACTCAATATAAATATTGTCATGATACTTTAATTTATCAGACTTTGTTAAGGGCACTTTAACAAGAGATAAGTCATGAAAGGGCACTTTAAGGAAGGCTCGTTGTAAAAATGTGATCCCTATTCTTCGCCAACGGCACTGGCTACCTATTCAACAGCGCATTACATTCAAGATCGCTGTGCTTACGTACAAAGCGCTGCACAAAAACCTCTCGCCTGTCAATATGCAGAAGCTCGTGCGTGTCTACATGCCAGCCAAACGTCTTCGGTCTGCTGACTCCAACGCTCTAGTTGTCCCGAGCACACGCAGCAGAGCCGGTGACTGTACATTTGCTCACGCAGCGGCAGCAGTATGGAACGCTCTGCCGTCAAGTGTTACCAGCAAAACATCACTGGACTCATTTAAATCTGTGTTGAAGACTCACCTGTTCACCTCAGCGAGCGTATATGTAACTCGGACGATTATCAACACTCCCTTACCATAGCTGATTGATGTGTAACGTTTATTTATTTATCTATATATTACGTTTAGCCTAATTTATTGATGTTTACATTAAGCTTAGTTTACTTATTAAAATAACAATACTATGACCTTAATTATTAATTTTTATTTTATGATATTTATATCACATTCCTTGTCTACTTCTACTATACTTGTTGTCTTAATTATTATTATTATTAGTTAATTTTATCTATGATATAACATCTATGATATAACAACTATTGTTTTTATTCAAATGCATTATATGTTAAAAAAATATGTATGTCATTGTAAAGCGCTGTAAACAACATTGGATGTGGCGCTTAACAAAATAATTATTACTATTATTATAAGAACATTGGTGCCTGTGTAGTGTAAGGATTTAATCACACACCGACATTTTCGAAAGCGCTCCATATTCACCAAGTGCACTGATCTGACCAACGGCTGTACGTTTACTGTGCGCAAGCCATACGTCACGCTTGGGTGAACACTGGTTGGGGCGGCATTAATGCGGTATTGGCGTGTCTGTTTACTCAAGTAAAAGGGGTGTACAATAAAAATTATTGACGACAGACGGGGGATTCAAAGTTACAAGGAAGTTGTTATTTGGAATTCCCGGCACGTACCCCACGATCATCTGAATAGAATATCTCAAGGCAACTATTTAATGTTGATAGTTAATTTTATGTAAAATATGTTCCTGGTCGGTGTGTGTATGTATTTGCGTGCATGCGGCGTGGTGCGTGCGTGCGTGCGTGCGTGCGTGTATGTAGGATGGGTGTACTTGTGAGTGCGTGCGCGTGGCTGTGTGCGTGTGCGTGTGCGTGCGCGGGTGTGTGTATTTAAGCGTGCGTGTGCGTGTTTGTGTGTGTGCGTGCGTGTGCGTGTGTTTGTGTGTGTGTGTGTGTTTGTGTGTGTGTGTGTGTGTGTGTGTGTGTGTGTGTGTGTGTGTGTGTGTGTGTGTGTGTGTGTGTGTGTGTGTGTGTGTGTGTGTGTGTGTGTGTGTGTGTGTGTGTGTGTGTGTGTGTGTGTGTGTGTGTGTGTGTGTGTGTGTGTGTGTGTGTGTGTGTGTGTGTGTGTGTGTGTGTGTGTGTGTGTGTGTGTGTGTGTGTGTGTGTGTGTGTGCGCGCGCGTGTGCGTGTGTGTATGTATGTATGTATGTATGTGTGAGTGTTTATGTGTGTGTATGTGGTATGCATGGTGAATGGGTGGATATGTGCGTGTACATGTCAACATCTCGTTGGTAACATATAGCATGTCTAAAAAATAAGCCGAAGTCAGTAACCACGCCACTTCACATGAGTCTGGAGAACTGAGATTAAGATATTCAACTTCTGAGAACAGAACACAACCTTTTCCGTTTGACACAACGGTAGAATTAATTTGTGTAAAATGTGCTTAATGTTAACCTATCCTAACACAAACGCAAATACGGTAAAAGCCATAATTTATAATAAGTTATGATACAAAGATGTATTGTATGGCAACCTAAAGAAATGGCGCGAAGATATACAAATTATATGTATATTTTTTCGTCTATTAGACTTGCCGTTACCAAATAATACATGCTGTGCTGAAATTTTGCGAAATCCAATAAAACGGCATATCTCGGCTCAAAGAGGAGGGTAAATTATGGACAAACCCACACAAATTGAAAAAAAAAAAAATTAATAGTGTATGTAATCAAAGAAACACTGTTCGTGATGTAAGCCAGTCTGTACCCAACGAACAAATGTGATAAAACGGCCGATATTTTAATTGATTAGGGGTAAAAAATAATGGACGCACCCCAATAATTTTCTGATTCCGTTCAAAAAGCTAAATTTAATAGCCAATGTATGCAGAGATAAACATTTCGTGAAGTTACCCTGGTTGTATCCATATACAATGTAGAAAAAGTGGTATAACGGCAGATTTTGTTTGATAAGGGGTAAAAACAATATACCCACCCAAACAGCTTTCTGACTTCGATCGAAAAGTTGGAGATACTAACAAAACGAAGCAGAGAAAAAAGTTTGATGATGTAACCGGATTGTATCCATATCCGATGGAGAAATGTAGTAAAACGGCAGATTTATTTGGTAGGTGGTGAAAAATAATGGACCCACCCAAAATAATTGCTAACTCCGATCAAAAAGTTAAAGCTACCAACATAAGGAAGCTGTGGAACAAGTTTGGTGATTTTATCCGGTCTGTCCCCATATCCAAAAAAATATGTCGCTCAGGTACCTGACTAATACCGATGCGACAGCTTCAGTATAATTAGGTCCCATGTGGGCATATGGCCTTGAAAGTATCTCGTGTGAGTAATTGTCGTAAAACATGTAAAGATAAAAGCTACCTGCATACGGGAAGACTTGAAAGGGTTTCTTCTAGAAGCCCGAACCGCAAACACTGGAAAACTCTCCCGTAGCAAAAAACAAACAGATGTGGCATCACGTGGTTCTACGGCCTCTTTACTCAGTGAATTCAAACGCAAACCAAAAAGGCGATGTTTTGAAGATTAATAGCATTTTTAAACGCAGCTGTCGAGTGAAAAACTTATATGTTCTTTACCCTGCGGTCGTAGTCCACGGTGACTTGGGAATGACGATTGTGGCAAATCCACGTAGGCTATGCACCGCCGTGATGTCTTCCTGATAAAGATAACATTATAACTAATATTTGTCCTTAAACATCATACATGTAAGTCTAACTAGTATCGGTCACATCTTATCAGTCTTGCCAACCTACTAACTATATCACAGTTTGCGTCGTTAGCATGCATGGGCGTTCACGGCAATGAGATGATACGGTAAGAACACGTTTAACCACATAAGTTACATTGCTCGAGGTACAATACAACTGTTTCGACCTTATAACTAAACAAGGAAGTTTCCTAAGTTCTACCAAGTTGTGACCATCCGTTTAAGACCAAAAACTTAAATAAAACTTAAATTGTAAATAATTAATCGATTAGTCGTATATATATATATTTATAATTATATATACTGGGTGGAGATGCATTTACACCGCCAACGAGTAAGCGTGTGTGTGTGTGTGTGTGTGTGTGTATGTGTGTGTGTGCGTGCGTGCGTGCGTGCGTGCGTGTGTGTGTGTGTGTGTGTGTGTGAGTGTGTGTGTGTGCGTATGTCTGCGTGCGTGCGAGCGTGGGTGGGTGTGTGCGTATGGTAGCACTGTGTACACGCAAGCACTTATGTTATTTGTATGTTGATAATGTTACAGCAGTGGAACGAGATGCACGTATTAAACACAGGGACGCCCCCCACGTTCTTTTAGTCCACTTCACTGACATATTATAACCTCACTTCCTGTTCCGCGGTCATTCAGGCGACCATTTGAGTCATTCGTGTCCGCATTTGTTAACCAAGGGCGTTTTCTTTCGTGTGCCAACGTTCGGTCAATGCGGCAAGATTGCGAAATATACATTTGAATAGACCAGGAGTATCACCTGTCATATCTACGTACGGAATCAGCCATGCGTGTCACACTTGGCGCCCGTTATAACACCAGTAATAGACGCCGTTGTTGTTCCATTGATTACGTGTAGACTTGCCACACTGCAGCCTTCATTATTCTCGATATGGGGAGCGTACCTTTTTATCAGTATGCCTACCGTGTCTTGGTTTGCGTCAAACGATCTTGCCAGGTGTTATCGCCAGTCACGCGTGACGATCCGAAATGTTTGTGTTTGACATCGCTACGACCGTTTGACATTACTGTAGATGTTTGTATTTGCCTTCGTCCAACCTGGTGCAAATTCGTCAGTAATCAGAACGAGAACTATGCCTGATTTAGTGTTAGTCATAAACACACGTGTGCATATTTGTTGTTATACTCATTATTGTACGTGAGTTTAGCATGCTGTTGTCGCTTAGATATGAATAGGTTGTGACCATTTACAATTATAGCGCAATGTTCAGTACGTAGGACTGCTCAACACCACTTAAGTGTTAACCAGCATGCGATCTTTTCGTTCAAGTACCAACCATATTTTCTCATGGAATTACGTGTTCTGTCTTATGTGTTCTTCCTTCCTTGTTTTCAAGTATCCCTCTCCTATCTGAGGGTTGGGGGTATTGACACTTGGTAAAAAGGAAGTCGTTAACTTTTTTTTTTAAATGTCCCCTTTCGCTGGTTGCTGAAATGTCTCTGCCGTGTTACGAAATTACAATTATCCGGTCACATATATTCTCTCCATTGTAACGTGGTAGTAAAACAGAGTAATTGAATTGAGTTCATAATCATATTGTTGCTGTGATCGGTCATGTGCAAGTTGAACTAGATAACACATGGAACTTAACTTATTAAAACCGTTTGAATTTACACACACACACTGACATTCTTACATTCTCTGGTACTTCCTGTTGTTACTGCTGCATCATTGCGTTGTGCTGTGAGCAGTCCAGGTGTCTGCCAGTCACTGTAAGTAATACGCGCAATTGGCATAACAAAAGTGTGCATGCCTGTGGATAACTTAGCGAACGTGTGAATAGCCTTATGTTATAGTGTATTATAGAGCCAGACCACTTTACAAATTGTCATCGAATTCTGACAACAGGCTATCAAAAATAGTGCAATACATTGTCCAATCATTTAACCGAAGCTAAATAATAAATGTAGACAATTACAACATATAGGTTTTATCATTATTAACAAAATGATTCTGAAACGAATCGTGTGAACAAAACAAACATATATATTTAATGAACCTCGATTATTAGTGGCGAGAGGTGCACCGATCACTTATCGCCGAACGTCAATCATGTGCAAATTTATAAGCGGTGACGCATCACGATTGGACGACCACATATTGCTGTCACCGCCACGACTGACAGTGGTCGATACACCGTCACGTGGCGCGGGCACGGTCGAAGATAGACCAGCACTGTCATATATTACAGACACGTCGAAGTTGGTTCACTGTCGGACTCAGCACCCGGCAAGCATCATGTCGGTCTTCGGGTGGACACCAACAGATAAACAGACGGACCTCGTGAAGGATTTTGAAAATGAGGAATACAACGACCCGGGCCAGGTAAGTCATGCTCGCGCATTTTGACATGTTTAAAAAAAAAAATTAAACCGCCTTTGTATGTTCCATTATGCTAAACCACCCTCATAACCAAGAGGTGATAATAATATTATTATTAACCGGAAGTTCGTGGAATAAGCTATACTTCGTCCCACCTGCTGTCTTGGTCGTGCAAAACAACCAACTACAAAGAGCAATTCGACGATCTTGCGCAATAATGCTGATAGCTGGTGTTAACTATTTTGAACTATTCTGTATACTAGTTTAACATTTCGTGGGAGTAACATTCAAATTGCAAATAATGTTGGCATATTAAAAGTTACTTGGCGGGCAGTGTACATTCGACGGAAAGCAGATATTGAATGCGGTATTCTGTACCAGGAAGGTTAACGTTAAGGAAGACCACGGGAATGTCACTGTGGGCTATTAACATTGGCTTTTATTTAAATAATCATAATTGCTTCCGCGCGAGCACAAAGCGTGAATCCCTACACAGGCCCACACACGCACTCACTCAAGCTCGTACACACGCAGACGCACAGAGCGTGCGAAATGCTAACAGTTTACCTAAACAACACAGACGTTCATAGTATGTTTACCAAGTTAATATTGATACCGCAGGTAGGCCGACAGTTACGCCAACTGCCCGAGGTTCAATAACTGGAAAGTCAAGAGAGACGTGTGAAATGCGGCTAATCCTGTTACAGAACTAAGTAGTACTTTTGTTCTTTAGACGACATCGTGAAATGCAGGTTCTGTCTCTGTGATTGCAAAACTATCCACACAGGTCTACCAAGTGAATGTTGGATTGACCATTCATAGATATAAATTGGATTGAGAGATTGCTATCAACAGAATAGCTTGTGTGAACAGTTATACCGTGGGGTAGCAACGACACAAATGCACAAATCAAACTATACACAGTGAGACATTGTAGAAAAACTTGTGGTTAGACAAATATACACAAAGAGCGGAACAGTACGCGTGGATTAAACATGAGAGCACACGCGAAAGAGGGAGTTATCTGTGAAAGTCACTAACAATTATATTTGCCTGTTTCCATGACATGTTTACATACCAAACGGGAGGTACTTCCCATTTACTCCCTCCCTCCCTCCCTCCCTCCCTCCCTCCCTCCCTCCCCCTCCTCCTCCCTCCCTCCTCCCTCCCTCCCTCCCTCCTCCTCCCCTCCCTCCCTCCTCCCTCCCTCCCTCCTCCCCTCCCTCCCTCCCCTCCCTCCCTCCCTCCCTCGTTGGGCCAACTTACCCACTACAATCCTATACCATGATGCCTTATCAGCCTGTTGTGCTTTTTGTATTGATTGTTGTCAGGGTATGACAGTAAACGTCAACTTGGTATTTCAGTGGAATAAGCGGGTAACGTATTTTTAAATAAACGGATCATTTAGTGATGCTGGCATTGACCCGATGGATAAATTTTAATCTGGACATTTTACTTAACAACTGAGCTCTTTCGTTTGTTTACACGACCATACTTCTCAGCTTAGTGCCCCGAACACAAAACAGGCCTACTTTGATTTTGTTTGAGTGATCACAAGGCAGACTTTGTGTGCAATGACAGCTCATTGGGAGGAAGGAATTTCTAGAAAAGGCACACTGTTTTATAACAAAACAGATCATGCCAAAACAGTAATTTATTTTTAAAATCCACAACGGCAAAAATTGCACACAGTTTCGGTGACACATTCCGCAGAGAGTTTAACACTGGGAACTTTTCAATGTGGTTTGGTTGTTTGAAATATGTCGATATTCTATAAAAAAAATCAGATGTCTTTCAATAGCTATACTTCAGCAAAGAAATAACCCTTGCGCTGCTTCAACGACACATTCGCCGAGTACTGCGTTAGCTCCTGCGTTAGCTCAAGTTTGGGCTGTTTGGAGTATATCACCTAAGACCTAAGTACATAGACTATTGTTAGTTAATAATATAAGTGAAAGCAGCTTTAAAGCAGCTTATTGTGCCAATGCGCTATTTATCTGAGATTTCTACATTATACTCAGAACTGTCGTATCCTCTATGCAGCAAGCTAGAATGACGCACGAAGCGGTGAAAACATACCGATCCACTGCCCGACCAGTTTTGACGATCATCTGACGAATACAGTCACATATACGACTCGTAAACTTATTTTAGTAAGCTCACATTGTTAATGTTCGGTTTAGAAAACTGTGTATTTTCTCCGGACAACTACGTAAATTGGTAGAGGTAAATTGTTATACATCGCGATATCCTGTCACTAGGACTGCTTAAAAGCATTGCACATCACCATCTGGCAGATGTATTCCAATGCATACCATTTTGACATCTCTGGAAAGTCCTCACGTATTCAACAAGTGTAACTGACCGGAGAAAAAAATGTGAACACAAACCACATAATTATTTCAAAACTTATCTATGTTTCTTGGCTAAACTAGGCACCACAGATTCGACGTTGACAATAATAATAATAATAATAATAATGAAAACAACAACAAATGCTTATACAGGGTCTAAATCCTAGAGAAACCGAGACTATTATTCAACCAAGAAGAACAAAAAGACATCGCCAAGCCAATTTATGTTAAATATATACTGCAGTGCCGTCCGTATATGACATGTTACTGCTTATAAAAACACATTGTGCACTATTCATCGAATTCGGTAACTGAATTACCTACACACCACAAAGCCGGGTATATGTGTATATTCTTGCAAACTCAGAATAGATGTTGCAAGATGTGAATCTATTTCCGAAACTGTACAACTATTCATGGTCAAGTTATGGTCTAGTTACAGGTCCGTAGGAGTCATGGAGCGTAGGAGAACGTATATTGTCGTGTTGTTTGCAAGGAGATTCAATTTGGTTTATTTCTTTAAAACGCCAAATATCCAGGTTCCACCTATTCCCTACCTATAATATTGGGTAAACGGACAAAACACCACTGGTAAAAAACCCACTCGAACATAATCCCAGACTACTAAAACCCCACTTGGACATAATCCCACTCCAGTTACATTTTATTCAGAAATGTCAACAATTCAAGAATTCAAATACACTGTATTCGACAAAATATTTACCTGAACAATGTATGTCAGTGAAATGAACATGAATACCAACAATTAAACAATTTTAATGAACTTATTGTAATCACATCAAAATACAATTCAAATATTGTCAAATTTTTCCATCGGACATAGTGTCCAATGCCCTTCAGCACCACAGGAATGGTCTTCACACTATCCCGCCTGTCTGTAGATACAACATCTTTTTAAATTTTATTCAAAAATGTCAACAATTCAAGAATTAAAATATTCTTCGAAATCATCACATCACATGACCAATCTCGTGAATCTGAAATGCATATTATTATTTTGTAACAAAACATTATTGTTTATTCTGCTGAAGAATTATTACTCGAATGGGGTTGTGTCCAAAAGTTTCATTGGTGAGTGGGGTTCTGTCCGACTGGGGTACTGTCCAGTGGGGTTATGTCCAAAATCCCTTCTGAATCCATAGTATTGACCTAGATAAGTGTCGTTTAACAAATCCTTGTATGTTAGTTAAAGGGTGGTATGTTAACAAGACCGCATGTGGGGTCAAGCAGAAGGATAGACGAGGTTGCCGGGGGTAATGCCATTATTCTTGTCTGATACAATATGGCATGTTTATATGGCGTCTGCTACAACTATAAAAACTGACGATGTTTTACACGCGATGTTCAGATATACGACCTCGAGTTATCCGGACGATCGAGCAATTGGTCATTAACGCAGGCGTGAGGGCGTGAGGGCGTGAGGGCGTGAGGGCGTGAGGGCGTGAGGGCGTGAGGGCGGGAGGGCGGGAGGGGTGGGAAAGCAAATAAATGGCACAGAAGAGGACATGCAGTCAGCCAGACAGGAGGATACTCAAAACGAAAGGCAGACAGTTTGATATTTCTAAAATACCGCCCGATGAAGACAAATGGACAGACGACAACCGGATAGTTTCAATGGGTAAATAATTGCGACATTAATATATTATGCACTTTGCGTATATTTGTTCAAACAAGCGAGCTAAGAATGAATCAGCAAGAATAGACTGAAGCACCGTTGAGCGCGCAAGTGTGGTACGGTCTTTAAATGCCAAACTGCTATGAAATGGCGCAACGACGTATGTTAGCCTATGGACTTGTATCCGTCTTAAGAAATGTCGATTTTTGACCTAACTTGCCTCAAGATAATACTAAGAACGTTACTTCTACGAAGGCTTCACAATAACATTATATTACCATGAATGGTAACGTATAGCCTATAAGTCACCAGTTCAGTGCTCCCTACGTTCCGGACAGAGTTATCAATTGTATCTCCGGATCAGTGAGTCAGCGTTGACGTCAGCCACTGAAAACATCGACAGATCAGGCATGGGAGCACACACAAGGAAGTATTTGCTCGGCGGTTATATGAATCGCATCATTCTATAGCGATTTGATATTGATTTATGGAATTATTCATCGGATGATCGACTAAACTTGCGGAATGTCATCAGCTTGATTGATCAGACGATCTGGGAAATTCCGTGTTTTACATGGTTATGTTTATGTATGTGGGCAAACGTGGGCAGAGTGGGTCTTCACCCGTACGATACAAACAAACGTGGGCAGAGTGGGTCTTCACCCGTACGATACAAACAAACGTAGGCAGAGTGGGTCTTCATCAGTACGATACAAACAAACACCTTATTGCCACATTATTATAATTACACAATAATCAGTTTAAATGTGTAATGTAATAGCAGATATGTTGTAAATATTCACACAAATTGAAATGACATGATTTATTAGAACATCTGAGTTAATAAGGATGCCTGATCCTTGTGTTGCGCTGCATGATAACAAAGGGAGAAATGTCCAGCGTGGGAAGAATATCTAGGGGTAAGGTAGACTATTACATCTGTCAGGGATGAATGAGTGAGTGAGTGAGTGAGTGAGTGAGTGAGTGGGTGGGTGAATGAGTGGGTGAGTGAGTGAGTGAAGTCGTGAGTGTGAGTGTGTGAGTGAAAGAGTGAATGAGTAAACTCGTCAATGTGTGAGTGAGTGAGTGAACTCGTGAGTATGTGAGTGACCTCGTGAGTGAGTGACCTCGTGAGTGAGTGGCCCCGTGAGTGTGTGAGTGACCTCGTGAGTGAGTAACCTCGTGAGTGAGTGAATGAGTGAGTGAGTCAGGTTATAATCCTCTCGTTGTCGACTGACCGCCTTTCAACGGCGTATAACATTCAAGGGGGATCCGCATGTTTGCGTCAACGAGGCGCGTTAATTGTACGAGTTCTCGCTACGGTACAAGTCTACCTCGCCATGTGGCTGAGCAAGAAGAAGAAAACCAAAACTGTTCCGTGTGGAAATACGTAGGCGTTATAAATACGCTGCAGACCGAGTCCCACATAACGTACACCTGAACATTTCCTATGTAAACAGCGTTTCTTGGTAGTAAATATAACGAACCCAAAATTGTTTCCCTGGTCAAAATTATTGTTTTGAAGCTATTTCTCCGAAGACGTTATATAAAAACAAACAGTCTAGCCTAAGGCGCATGAATCTGTACGCAATAAAAAACACAAGGCACGCTTTCTCCATGACGTTTCAGTTACAAATGTGCCTTTACTTTATTAATATAACTTGGGCGATTGTCCGACTTGGCAGTGGTGTTTTGTTGATAGAGAGTTTTCCTGACATTTACCCGTTACTGTAATTATGTACAACTTGCAAACTGGGATCACAAGAACTCAATAAATAAACACGGAAAATATGCTTACGCAACGCACGCACGCGTATAGGCACACTCCCACAAACGCACACACACGCGCTCACGCGTACGCGCACACATGCACACATGCACGCGCGCACACACACACACGCACCCAGACACAACCACACACATGGGCAATGTCACTTAGAAGAAACATGAAAGAAGCTGTTGCATCGACTTCGAAATGTTAACTGCGCAGTAGATATGATCTGACAGGCTGAAAAACCACTGATTGTATCTATCGAATCGACTTGTGCAATGACGTCATACAGGTGGAGTCTAAAACGAGCGGCAGTTCTGGCACTGTGCCCAGATTACCCTAAAGTATGACCGTAAAACAGTGACGCAAAACTCACGCAGTGAAGTCCTTGTAACAAACTGTGTAATCTCTCGTTATAGCTGAAATTATAATACTAGCAGTCAAAAGTGCAACAAGGATTTGCATACTTGCGTCCTTGGTAGCAACGTAACCACAACGTCGTGTTTCGTGTATCACTGTCCGGAATCAGGTACGTAGTAAAATAGAAAAGAGTACCTTTGTGTCAGGTAAAGCAATATGTATGTGCAGCTATGCATTACACATATAAACAACTATAAAATATCAATAATAACAATAGCAACTCCGTTTAGAAATTATTGCTCTCATCCTTGTTCCTTGTTGTACAGTTGTGAGGGTCAGGTACAGTAACGCCGATCCACACGCTGTTTTTTCTTTCCAAAAATTTGGATTATCTAGAATTATAAGGGAATACCTACAAGCAAGACATGTACACTTGTACTGAGCTGCAGTAAAAACGATAGTATTAACATAAGTTATAATGAAGATACAGTATATAATGATGTCAACTTGTAGACAGAGAGACTGCCTTGTGCTATCCTCGCGCGCCAGGGGTCGTTGCTGCTGATTATGTCAGTGCCAGCCAGCAGTACCCCCTGGCTAATCGCTTTGCAAAACTCTGAATTTAAGCTCAGCCGATGAAATCGCTCACTAGATCAATGGTTGGCGGCATGTCAGGTGGTCATAATATAACTAATTTCAACCAACCGTGGCTCGTGTTATATGCAATGTTTAGCAAGTAGACGCAATTATTCGAATACTCAATACGGCTCAGCCGCTCGTGCTAAATGGGCGAACGGGTCATTATATATTGAGATTCCCAGAAGTCGTTTATCCGTCTTCAAATTGGGGCGGGTATTTGCGCTGTTCTCACGGGTGATGCAGTCGCGACTGGCGAAGTCAGTTACTAGTTTGACTCAGCTAACTTCCGCATTTCGCGTAGGAGATCTGCCAGGGCGAGTTTTGCATGGCAAACAGTCCTGGCTTGCGAGGATGGACAGAGGTCATGGAGGAGGACGCATGGAGGTGGCAGAGATTGTGGAGGAGGACGCAATGAACAGGACGTTGTGGTGAGGAGAGACATGGAGGTGACAGAGGTTGTGGAGAAGGACGCAATGGACAGGTGAGGAGAGACATGGAAGTGACAGGGGTTGTGGATTGCACAATGGACAGCGCGTTGTGGTGAGGAGAGACATGGGTGTGACAGAGGTTGTGGAGGAGGACGCAATGAACAGTGCGTTGTGGTGAGGAGAGACATGGAGGTGACAGAGGTTGAGGAGTGCACAATGCACAGGGCGTTGTGGTGAGGAGAGACATGGAGGTGGCAGAGATTGTGGAGGAGGACGCAATGGACTGGGCGTTGTGGTGAGGAGAGACATGGAGGTGACATAGGTTGTGGAGGAGGACGCAATGGACAGGGCATCATCGTAATCCTGAGATGAGGTTCCTAGCGGTCGTCTCCAAAGGGAAATAAATGGACGATAGAATATATAGCTTTACCGTAAGTTTTAAATATATCAGTGTAATTGCTATTGCTAGTTTGTGTAGCCATCAAACTGTATTTTCTAGCAGCACGGCAGTGAATTCGGTTGCAAACAGGCGTTGTCATTAAAAGAACAATCTTTCTATCCGTATAGGTTCGACCCAACCGGGTTATTAGCCACAGGCAGCGGCATGCTTACTGATGCCCTGTTTATAGCACACTGAGTAACGGGTTGTATTACTGACGTCAGACGATCCCAGATAGCGGTCTAACAACCTGTTATGCAAGCATGACAGGGAAGTTTAACTCGTCAATCTGCTGATTGCTGTCATGTTTTTGCGATGCCAAAAGGGACATTGAACAAAGACACACAGGGAGAGGTGGCGTTGGCGTCATTCCAGTTCGCCGGAATTCTTGTTATAGGTGGCAGCGTTCATTTTTCAAAGTTAATGCGCGATTATTAAACGAAAAGCAAACTATTCAACGAATAAAAATACAAAGAAAAACACGTGTTACAGGTTGAATGGTTAATTCCTCTAACACGCTGTACACTCTTAATGTGAGTATTGCATGGTGTTAGTTGTGTTTCGTTTAAATTGGGTTTAATCGGATTCATTTAATCGAAAGTGTCGTCTCGTTAGCAGAGGTTTGCTTTGTCAAAAGAGCAGTTCTTTATAAGCCCATATGTAAATTAAAAATTGCCATCCATTTGAACGCGACGTTCAGAATACATGGGTGCTGTGCACATGTGTCATAGTGTAATATATACAGACGCAGTAGCTATTACAACACGCACCGCTACCTGTCCTTATTATAATGGTGCCATTTGTTAAATAATATATAGTCAAAATGTGTCCCTCGGTTATAATAGTATTATGTCACTTGTGTATTTAGTGCTCTAAGTATATTTGAAAATATATGTTGCTGTATTGAAGAAGTAAACCTATAATTTGTCAGGCATTACTGCTGTTCTAAGGAACCCTTATAATATTACGTTTACCCAACATAATACACCTTAACAATAAGATTGTGTGAAAACCAAGAATTATTGTCGTTCGGTCGTTCGTTTGTTCGTTTGTTCGGTCGATCGGTCGGTCGGTCCGTCCGTCCGTTCCTCGGTTCTTCGGATGGTCGGTCGGTCGGTCGGTCGGTCCGTCCGTCCGTCCGTCCGTCCGTCCGTCCGTCCGTCGGTCGGTCGGTCGGTCGGTCGGTCGGTCGGTCCGTCGGTCGGTCGGTCGGTCGGTCCGTCGGTCCGTCCGTCCATCGGTCAGTCGGTCTGTCGGTCCGTCCGCCTCTATCCCACTCTGCACACACCTCTCAAATCGTTCACATGTGCACATATCTGACATTGTAGATGTCCCCATGGTACGGCCAGCAGCCTACCCAGGGCTGGTACCCGATGACGACGCGGGCAGTTCCCTCGTACATGCCGAACTACCAGATACCGGCTGGCAGAGCCGCCTCTCCCAGCCCCTCGCCTAGCCCAGACGTCAAGCGGCGAACACTGAGGCGTTGGTTCAAGCCATGTCTACACGGCTACCGGGGCGTGGCTCTCCTCATTCTCTTTCTCACTGCGCTCATGATAGGTGCCATCGTCTACGCCATCGTTCTCGCTGGTAAGAATGTTACTGTAATCATAAAACATTGTTTAAAGACATTAACAAAGAAGACGCCAATTGCAGGTGTAGCCCTGCATGCCCCGTTAGCGATTTTAAGACACAGTCTGTAACAAAGTCTTTGACTTTACTCTGTAACATAGTGTTCATTTGTACTGCATGTTCATCTTATTCACCTATTTAATGCGTATCGTAGAACTATTTTGACGCACAAATATTATTGCATTTTTTATTCAAACAATCAAAACATATACAACGTATTTAGTTCGCGTCAACAAAGGCGCTCTGAATGTAATGAAGTACATGATTCGCTTAAAATGTTTTTTACTTTGTGCTTATCCCATTTTTCTTCCAGGAAAAGAAACAACCGAACGACCGGAGCCAGGTGGGTGTACGTCAGAACACGCTCCGTTATTTATATGAAAGAAGCCTCCTTTTTCATCGTGTTGTATCAAAATCATGTTTGCGAAAAAGCAAACCTAGCTAGCATCAATTCAGACATGCTGTTCAATTGCGTAGCTTTATGAATGTAGTTTTGTTATAACTAATCAAACAAACTTCTAACGTATTTAATTCTACATGTAGAATCAATCAAATTAAGTAATTATCAAATTTGGAATCATCACGTGGATGTGCAATATGATTCAGCTCTTGTTTCTGTGGTGTTGTTGCATTCCGCCAAGCATCAGTGACGGTGCATCTGCATCTGAAACATAATAATGACTCACTTTCACAAAAAGTTAGTAAGTTTACTAAATGGACCATATTTGTTGAAAATATATGCATGAATGAAGTGAGTTTTAAAATATTAATAACATTTCCTACTATAGATTATTAATTGTGTCATGTTACTATTGATTATACATTATGTTGCTTTAGAGCTTTGTGGTATGTGTATGTTTCGTTAAATCTACAGAGGAGTTCAAGATCACGGTGACGTTGAACAAACTGGAGTACAAATCAACTTATGGTGATCCGAAATCAGCCGACTACAAACATTTGAAAAATGACTTCTGCACTAAAGTAGGTGTATTTTTTTTAATGTACTGCTTATTTATACCACGTTATATATTCCAGTATCCGTGTAGTGTTTGTAGAACGCACTCCTCGCTGAGACAAGAGTTCCATTTGGGGAAAGTGGAGGGAAGCAGTTGACATCGTTGATAAAACATTTTGTAATGATGTAACCAACACTACCCCCTCAACCGCAACAATTTCCAACACTCCGTGAACATCTCCAACTTTACCCCGTTTGTTAGACCGGGAATATCTCCAACACTACTTCTCCCCTCGGCCGGTAAAATTTCTAACACTGTCCCTTCGACAGGCATAATCTCCAGCACTGCTCCCCCCATCTAACAAGAGTATCTCCAACACTGCCCCATCAACCGGTATAATCTCCAGCACTGCCCCCATCTAACAGGAATATCTTCAGCACTGTCCCTTCGACCGGTATATTCTCCAGCACTGTCCCCATCTAACAGGAATATCTTCAGCACTGTCCCTTCGACCGGTATATTCTCCAGCACTGTCCCCATCTAACAGGAATATCTCCAGCACTGTCCCTTCGACCGGTATAATCTCCAGCACTGTCCCCATCTAACAGGAATATCTCCAGCACTGTCCCTTCAACCGGTATAATCTCCAGCACTGTCCCCATCTAACAGGAATATCTCCAGCACTGTCCTTTCGACCGGTATAATCTCCAGCACTGTCCCCATCTAACAGGAACATCTCCAGCACTGTCCTTCCGACCGGTATAATCTCCAGCACTGTCCCCATGTAAAAGGAATATCTCCAACACTGCCCCTTCGACCTGTATTTCAGAAACAAAAACTCGACTACAGTCGAACCTCGCTTTACGATCACATCGGTAATGTAGCCACCCCGCAATTAAGGTCACACTGGGACAGTCACAAATGATTTTCGTGACAGTAAAGCATACAAATGTGTTTCCAAATATGGTCACCTCACTATTCAGGTAACTTTTGTCCAGTCCCAAGGGTGGCACGGTAGTACACTTCGAGGGCAAAGGTCAGGTCATAGGTCAAATGGGCTGATAAAGTTGTTCACTGCGCTTACACAGCTATAGTGGGCCAACAAGTGGCTCGAGTGCATGCAGTAGTTAAGCAGTCAGACGACAATAGTGGCGCCACACAGCGGGAAAGGAACCAGTCAACCTGTGTCTGTCTTTAGCCGCTACATTACTGTTTAATCGACGAAATATATATTGGCTTTCGTGGGCACTTTACCGAGGTCCAATCTCACTCTCCGGGTCTGATGATGCATAAACTTATTTTGTGACAATGCACATTATGGTGGAATGAACGAATATCAACAGTGACAACCTTTCTAAATATCGAAATATTTCAACGATTGACAATACGTATGCGGGCACTACGCTACTACAGTTTGGCGGCGAAGCTCCCGCCTATTATTAAAGCCAACCATAGGCACGGGAATAGGGGGCAAGGTGGGCATCTGTCCCCCGGAATTCGCTGGGGGAGATATGGTTCATCCCTCCAGTAGACTAAACCTGAGCATGAATGTGGGTTTTGGCGAGCTTCAAAGGGGGTGTAAATCGATGTTTTCTGATAGCCATAAGGCGATTTTTGGCGCTCATCAAGGGGGTGCAATTTTAGGTTTCTGGTGAGCTTAACAAATGTTGCACGTCGCCGCAAAAGAATATTCGACAGCACTCCACATACTTCCGATGTCACTCATTCATGATCCGACTGCGGACTGGTGCTGAATCTCCGGTTCTCAGCTCCCCAAAAGGCCCCAATATTAATTTCGTTCCCGCTACAGTGAGGCCAACCTCTAATTTTCTCTGCCTACTTTTAGGACACTTCGACGATGTCCTGCCACGCCCCCCAGAGTAGACTGACAAATATACAGTGTTGTAGGACATGTAATTGTATTAGGCAGAAGTTGACATACTAATGAATCCACAATTATATGGATGCAAATGCAATCGACAGCTTATCTAACTGAGCGACTTGTTTTCGTTTATCAGATGATGACCACTTTGAGGAACGGAGCCATGGGCGAAGACGCACAGTTATGTAAGGTGACAAAATTCACGTAAGTGTCAATGATTTATAGCGAAATTTATACGTTGACATCAGTCAATACAAAAGACCCGTGGTCGAATACGCACATTCACGTCTTCGTGAGGTTGCTATCTGAGTAAAATAATACAATGTGAATAAAAACATCAAGTGGAGTAGTTTATTGAAAGGGTTTCAATAATATGATATTGTGTGGTATTGCTTTCTGTGAATTGTATTGTGAATGTATATATAATAACGTGCACGAAATTATACATATAACAGGAACCTAGATTATTATTAACAGAGCTACTACGAACAACCAAACAACGATGAATTGTAGAATACAGGAAAACGTGATTTTATCCCTGATTTTTAGGCGAGGCAGGCTATATATGCAAAATTACTTTCATGAAAGTAATTTTAAAGAAAATGTTGAATGAAATTCGTTGGCATCACGAAAACCACAATAATATATGCAGATATCAGTTATTTTTCATCTCTGCTAAACAACTAGACACCATTTCAAGTTTTATGCAGAAAAGCATTCGAGTAAATAAATTGGCACATGTGGCCAGTGTGAACAAACAAGCTGTACGCCAACATGTCGGCATGCATTGTTACATTGAACTATTCCTGTTCTGACAGCAACGGAAGTGTCATCGTGGAATCCGTCATTACCGTCCAGCAGTTCAGCGCACTGGATCATGACAAGAAGAAAACGTCTCATGTTCTACAGGAAGCAATAAAAAAAGACATAGATAAGGAGGCGATGAAGCCGACTGGTCTGTTTAAGGAATTCCAGAGGAAACCCGGGTCTATGAAGCCTAAAGTAGAATCACTAAGCCCACCACCCGCAAAGGAAGACCCACTTGCGTCCCAAGCAACAACTACGGCACAAGCGCCACCTGCGGCACAAGCAACAACTACGGCACAAGCGCCACCTGCGGCAAAAGCAACAACTACGATACAAGCGCCACCTGCGGCACAAACAACAACTACGGCACAAGCGCCACCTGCGGCACAAGCAACAACTACGATACAAGCGCCACCTGCACCACAAGCAACAACTACGGCACAAGCGCCACCTGCGGCACAAGCAACAAGTACGGCACAAGCGCCACCTGCGGCACAAGCAACAACTACGGCACAAGCGCCACCTGCGGCACAAGCAACAAGTACGGCACAAGCGCCACCTGTGGCACAAGCAACAACTACGGCACAAGCGCCACCTGCGGCACAAGCAACAAGTACGGCACAAGCGCCACCTGCGGCACAAGCAACAACTACGGCACAAGCGCCACCTGCGGCACAAGCAACAAGTACGGCACAAGCGCCACCTGTGGCACAAGCAACAAGTACGGCACAAGCGCCACCTGCGGCACAAGCAACAACTACGGCACAAGCGCCACCTGCGGCACAAGCAACAAGTACGGCACAAGCGCCACCTGTGGCACAAGCAACAACTACGGCACAAGCGCCACCTGCGGCACAAGCAACAAGTACGGCACAAGCGCCACCTGCCGCACAAGCACCAACAACGACGAAAGCGCCACCTGCGACACAAGAAACAACTTCGACACAAGCGCCAACTACGACACAAGCGCCAACAGTAGAACCTACTACAACAGGTATACAGTACTATATTTATTTATGTTTGCTCCTCCACACACGTGTGCAGCAAATGTAATTCCGAACCCTGTACAGCATGTGTTTAAAATAAATCCTTACCGTCGTCCATAGGTCATTGTAAAAGTATATGCCAAACATAAATACACAGTTGCCAACCGATCTCAAAAAAGTTAATGATAACATTTACATATATAATGCTGTATGTGCGACACGTTAATGTTTAGTATATCATAAGTTCGCCATAGCCTTCACCTGTTGTAAAACACTTTGATAAAGCCAAATTATCTGGACTGTTCAATGTATATACTGTTCAACACACGAACACGCACGCCCACACACATGCACACGCACATAACTACACGTGCACGCAGGCACGCACGCAAGCAGACAGGCATGCACACACACACACACACACACACACACACACACACACACACACACACACACACACACACACACACACACACACACACACACACACACACATTGTCGTCGTCTTCGCCGTCGACGATGTCACTACTGCTGTTGTTATTGTTGTTAGCGCCGCTCGTGTTGTTACTGTTTTTTTGTTATTATTGTTGTTGTTGTTGATGATGGTGCTGTTGTTGTAAGTCTCTCGCTGTGTTTCCCGTGATAGCGTGGGAAAACTGTACGGAAAGTGCGTGTGAGAAGAATAACGGAACATGCGAGTACCCAGACGCAGGGTGGGTGTGCACATGTCCAGATGGCTACAGAGGACGCGAGTGCGACCACAGTAAGTTAGATATCTAACGTGTTCCGCAATGGACCGAAGTGTATTGTTAGTGGAACAAAGGCCATTTAAAAATAATACACACAGCTCGGATTATTTTAATACATACATCGGAACTCCGATTGTTTATAACATAGTCACATTGCTAAACATTGTGTATTTGTCACTAAGGATCAGACAGATTGATATTAAGATCGTGTTCATTAGCAAGCAAAGGTGCCACCTTTCTGTTGGTTTCATAACATTCTAACTAAAGCATTTCATCCATTTAAGTATATTATCGCATGACATGTAAAATGTAAAAACATTTATGAATTCCAACAAAAAACGTGTTTCTCTCTAAAGGCATCAGAATTAACTGATAGCAAACTCATATTGCTTCTGTTCACTTGTTGTTGTTGCGCCACGCGCTCGGGACAGGGAGTCGAGATTGGGACGCTTGCAAACACTCTCTACTCTCTATTAAGTGTAGCAAAACGGAATGTGCCACACGTTTCCTTCGATCACTAGTATACTGAACCAGATGGGTGTTTCGTGAAATGTTCGGATTATCTCATATTTTCTGTCTGAAAGTAGACGTAAATTACTAGTTGTATACACACTGTTATTATTTATTACTGGAGCATATTTACCGTCAGAAATTCAGTAAAATGGAGATTTGACAGGCTAGTGAATCATCTTGTGGACAACTCTACAGCTGTATAATTCACTATTGAAAGTAGATATTTATTAATCTGCCAATTAACGTTGTTAACCGATTTCTATGTCGCTCGATGTTCCGTTGAACAAACATCCAGTTGATCAATTAAAATCGTTTAACATTCGTTTTACATTACCTTTAATAATTGTGTAAATTGCTGACATGTGAAATTTTGTTTCACAGAAATCACCATATGTGAAAAGATGCAGCCGTGTAGCAACAGTGGTCTCTGTGTCGTCAAATCAGACTCAGAGTTTGTCTGTGTGTGTCAGACTTGTGGTTGTCTCACTTCCCCACCTCTCACTCAGACTTGTGACATCGGTGAGTTACACTGCCAACTGGAGTTAATGAAGTAATCTATCCCCAAAACGCTGTAAGAATGTTTTCGCCATTTAATTTCAAATGGGTTTGGTGTATTATCTAGGGACTATCAATCGTGGAGATTGGGGTTTGACTATAATTATTTATGTTCATTAATTCAATGTTGCTGTAGTTAAACAGTGCGACAGTATGAATGAGAATTTAGCGATGCACGTCACTGGTTTTACTATAGCCCTTATGAAGAATACAACAGTTAATACATAATAGCAAAAAGAATAGAAGGAAAGAGGCACCATTCACGCGAAATATCGGTCCAAAAGTGAAGCTAGGGCAATTAGTGGCGCCACCCGGCGGCTATCTAGGAGAACTACGCCATCTTTTCAATGCTGTAGCATACCGACTTCACTAAAACAGCGCACAAATCATTATACTTGTGCGTACGTATGTACACAACCATACGCTATTTTAAAGGCAATTATTTATTCTTCAAATGGGCTCTCGTATTCATAATTTTAAAATAAAATATGTTGGACGCAGGTGCCCGTCGTATGTTGCGCCTACTTACCTGTTTACAGCAGGACTTTCCTATTTGTTACACTTGAAGTTGTGAAGTTGTTGTTATTCATCTTCAACAAAGCGTGGAGGGAACTGTTGTTGAATAAGTTCAACACATAATCTTTCAGCACATTCCGGCAGGACAGACACCTGAGTCTTCGGGTATTTCTTTGACGAGATGACGGCACAGTCTACTTCGGACTTTATCCATATGTAGAGCGTGGCTTGTTTTATTGAAAGCACGCTCCATGTTTTCAACTGGTGACACTAGTTCCTTAGTTGGAGTTACAAGTCCGTCATTTGCATTCTCTAGTTGTTTTTAAGTAGCAGCCCTTCTGTAGATGAACTTGTCGGTGAACCAGTTAGGGTTTGCTGACATTGTTGACATACTTTGTCACGAAGTTTCCTGGCCATGTACCCAGCTATGTATGTCAAGGAGTTTTCTTCCTCAATGGAGAGGTCTTCCGTTTCAACGTTGAAATAATGACAGGTCATTTATCCTGTTTGAGAGAAAACGGGCAGAGGATCATTTTCATCGGCGGCGATGTGTTGACACGCAGTGCTGAAAGATTTGAGGTTGAGAAGAAAAATGTCCCCGTCTTCCCTGCAGTTGCTCTCTTTGCTCTGCAGAAGAATATAATCGACCATTACCTGATGAAGGTAGAGTCGGAACTGCTCAGCTGAAGGGTTGTCACTATGGCCACCCTTACCCCTGATCACAGCAAAGAGGTTCTCTAAGCAATCTTGATTTAGCCGGCTAGTTAGGAGAAACGTTGCCTACAAATTGATGTGTAAATCGTCCCACAACGACAGAAGACTACGAATGGTCATCAACCATCTGGATAGACATGACAGTTTACGCGTGCTTCGAGACTCAAGTGACAAAAGCCACTCAATGGTAGACAAAAGAAACTCCTTGTGCCCAGATGTGTTTGACAAAGCAGATCTCATATGTTGTTTGTGCTTGAATGTCTTGCTGTTGAAACTGTTAAACAGCTCCAAGAACAGTGCTATTTCTTCTGCATCCTCATGGAGTGACTTCAGTGTAACCATTGTAGAAATACCAGCAGACACAGAGTGAGAGAAGACTTGGGTCGCATATTTAACTCGCAAAGCCGAAAACGGGGGCAAGTCAATATGCTTGTGTGTCAGTGTAGGAGCCATAAGCACAGCATTTCTGGAATCAATCAGGAAAAACTGACGAATGTAGCTCCACTTACTGCTTTTCCCATCTCTTTTGAAGCCTGTTTTTTTGAGGTTGTTCCTCATGTTTTCAGCAGATGAGGTGGGTCGTACACGACAGATCTTTTTCTTGTTGTGGAGGAAGAAAGACTCATAGAAGTGCCGCAAGTGTCTTTCGAATATTCGACCCTTGGTCACATATGACCACTTTGATGTCTAAACCAACACTGGTCATCTAATTCATAGTCGTAACGGATTCTCGTCCATTTCAAATAACGGCACTGTTTATTGCATCCCCATCACACCAGTTGAAGTACACAATTATCTAGATTAGTTTATCACAAACGCCCTAAATATTGTACGTAAACTACACAAACATCTTGCTAGTCTCTCTCTCTTCCTCCACCAAGTGTTACATATAGGTGATCATTCAATTCGTCTGTAGTCTAGTGTACCCGTAGGCTGGGCGCGTTGAGCAAGTGAATTCGTCGATTTATTTAATCAGTTATAAAATATAAAGAATGTCAACAGTGATTTATAACACAACATTGTTCAATTGTTTGTACCTTTCAGCATCTTTCAGAAAACGAAAAAACACTTATTGCGATATTTACTTTTATAATTGGAACAATTCGGTGTGCTGCACCAAGAGGTGCTATCGTATCTATGTGCCATCGTGTAGTTATCCTAGATAGCAGCCCGAGGGCGCTGTTGCATGCCAAATTCACTAAAAACAGCGGAGTGGTGCCTCTTTATATTCTTTTTGATAACAGCAACTAAGATTTAATTTTTTGAATGATAATATATGACTATATTGCATTATATGATGCAGATGAGTGATCGACGGATGACAAAAACAACACTTGCATTTCCGTTTTATTTTCGTTCGTGGCTGATATGTAATCTTATTGTAATATGTGTTTCAGATGAGGCAACTATTTGCCAGGATTCAAGAAAGGACATCAAATTCAATATAGTCGCCTTCCCCTACGACTGTCACAAGTTCATCCAGTGCAATGACACAACGTTTGGTGAAGTGAAGACTGTCCCCGACAATGGATATTATAATCCGAAAAATGGACAAGCTGTATCCACGTTGGCATGTGCAAACCATACAGGTATAATGCCGTTCGTTTGATATAATCGTCACGTTACTGAATAGTTCTATCGCTTCATAGTATATTACGTTAATTAATAATTACAATTAAATATTCTAAATAAACACACATAAAGTTATTGAGTTATTCATTTTCTAGTTCCTGACATGTGCTCCGATGGTCTCTGCAAGAACGGCGGCGAATGCGAAGACACACAGAGAGGCTACAAGTGTAACTGTAAATCGGGATTCAAAGGAGATAAATGTGAAGAAGGTGAGAACATTTGGCTTGACTAGTGGCCAATGTGTTATACACATGGATGCCAGATGCTTAATTTTATACGATTTCTATTTTAAAGTTTGTCCTCAACCATGATCTCATCATAATAAAGCATAACATGAACGTATAAACAATCTCACTGTGTCAACTCCCTTTAACAATCTCACTGTGTCAACTCCCTTTAACAATCTCACTGTGTCAACTCCCTTTAACAATCTCACTGTGTCAACTCCCTTTAACAATCTCACTGTGTCAACTCCCTTTAACAATTTGACGTGCTGTCTCAGCCTTTGTTGCCGACTCTCCGTGTTTATTCTAAGTGTAACTGATTTACCCTATAATGTGTTATGAATGGTGATTAGTCGCTCCACTGATTATATTTAATTTAAACCGACACAAATCTTTATTGCCGAAACCTTGTCATGAGATATTACATATATATATGGTTCTTGGTATCTAGGGCATAGTTGTTATATGTGTGTCACATAGATAACAACCGGAACTTGCTAAAATGTTATTACTACATTGCTCATTTGCAGCACATCTGCATGTTATGTTTGTCAATGTATCAATATGTCACTACGTGATGAGTTATTTGTTTCAGCGATCGTCTACTGTGGAGACGACACGTGTATGAACGGTGGAACGTGCGTCAACTCAACTTGGGGATTCAATTGCTCATGCACTTTTGCATATGCTGGCGATCATTGTGAACATGGTAAGTAATGTAGTTGAAGTTGTTTATCTACTCCGTATGGGTCTGCAGAAGTTTCAATGTAGCCATTTTAGTGGACCAAGAACAATTGATGTACGTTAGTGTATGTATAACTTTGACACATGGTAACTAGGACCTCTAAATTTATTAATACATTACTAAATAAATATGTTGATTTAAAATGTACCTTTAATACGTACAAGTGTACATGTAAAATATAAATTGCACACCATGCCAATATATGTGTACGTGCGTGTGTGCGCATGTTCGTGTGCGTCCGTGCGCGCTTGCCTGTCTCTCTGTGTATGATTATGTGTGTAAGCGTGTGTGTGTGCGGGTTCGATGTATGTACGGCTGTATGTACGTACACACCTTCATGTGTATGTTTATGTATTAAACGTGCCGTTCCCTTATATTTCAGCAAGCACCATATGCGATGAGAAACAGCAGTGTGCCAATGGCGGGCTTTGTATAGCATCGAAGACCGATCGCACACAGTTTGTGTGTGTGTGTCGCACGTGTGGTTGTCTGTTTTCACCGCCTCTCACTGCAACTTGTGGCATCGGTGAGTTGCACTCTACCTAAGGGTGTTAATAACCTAATGTGGAAAACATATGTATGTTTTTTGTTTTAGTCTCAAATGTGCATAATTATAATAGAGTTTCGGAATATCAACCAATAAGACCGGCGTTAGAAATTATGTATATATACATATGTATATTGTTTGCTTTTGTTTACCCCATGTCTCCTCTTTCTTCCTTCCTTCCTTGGGTGTGAGATCCATGTCACCCGGCCCAGTCTGCCCTTTCGAGATGTTGCTTTATACACTAGCTGTAGCAATATGACCCTGTTGTAACATTGTCTGAACAAAACGAACCACTTCGCACATTGGTTGATGGATCATTGCATATTTCACAAACGCATTTATTCGGTGATCAAGTGAATAGTGTTTATTATATCTTCCGGTACTTTTATTTAACCTTCTTGATGCTTAAAGAGCGAAGGAATGTGATATTTTGTAGGCAGTAGTGTGACATGATAGGGCCTAACGCTAGTGCAATGTGTGATGCAGATGAGACAACCATTTGTCAGAATTCGAACAAGGATGATAAATACAACACCGTCCCATTCCCGTACGACTGTCACAAACACGTCCAGTGTAATGGTACAACATATATTGAAGTGAAGACTGTCGCCAAGAACCAGTTTTATAATCCGGAAAATGGACAAGCTGTCGCCACGTTGGCATGTGCCACTCCTGAAGGTACGTTGGCGTGTGCCACTCCTGAAGGTACGTTGGCATGTGCCACTCCTGAAGGTACGTTGGCGTGTGCCACTCCTGAAGGTACGTTGGCGTGTGCCACTCCTGAAGGTACGTTGCGTTTGGCTTGTTTCATCATCGTGTTATTTATTATGTTAATCACATCGTTATATCTGGCAATTTTTGTGTGAAATCCGGGAGTTTCATTAGCAGTTCAGCATCTTCCCCGTGTCGCGCTGACATCGGAAGATAGGGGGTGCTTGCTGTTTGAGATTATTCATCGTAATTTCACCGGTTCGCTGTATAGAAGAAAACGACGAGAGGGTGCTCTTGGAGATTTTCAACAAAAATCCGGGAGTATTTCCTGTATTCCGTGAGACCGGGAGATACACAAAAAATCCGACTCCCTGATTTCCCGGGAGAGTTGGCAGGTATACGTCATAATGAATTATTCATTGTTTGTTTATTATAATACCGCTGCTGTAAATGGACGTTGTATGTGGTAAACATTAATTTTCAACGAGCGGAAACAGGCAAATTGCTAAAAATAAAAGTTAACTACAAAACAATAAACACACACCTTAATTACGCCAACCATTGTATGCATCAACATAATTTCATATGTTGCTATGCTCCATATCACGTGGTTTTAATATGATCATTCCAATTATAATGGCAAACACACACACATTATAAATCAAATACAGTGGCAAGAACAGCAGAATATGTTTTAATGACATTAATTTTGTTAAAGAATTAATCATCAACATACGGCAAAGACTGTATTGATTGCATAAATGTGATGATTTTATACATAGAGACATACATACATATATACATACAAAACCGTGATCCACATTTGTCACAACATAGTGTCAAATATGTTTAGCAATATAATTAGTATATTAAAGGATTGATGTCGTTACATGAGCAGTATCTTCGCGACTGTATTTACTTACTTAGTCATCTTCGTTCCCATTGACACATAGGGCAGAAACAAGTGACCTCCACCTATTTCGGTTTGCATCCTATTTTGCAGCCGGATAGTTTGTATTTGTTTGAGTTCTTATTCAGCAGTCTTCCTTTAGCAACGTTACTGGACTGGAATGTCATGACATTAATTACATTATATTAATTTATTTAGTAATATAATTGATTAGGCATCTAGTATATTGACTTAATGTTTAGCTTCACGAGAATACACATAGCCTAATATTAAATGTGACAGCCAATACAGCCGATACAGCCAATACAGCCGATACAAACTTTATGTTGTTGTGTTACTGATGATCTGATCATCTGTATATGTTACTCAAATGAATAGCGCCAGATGCAGACAGTATATGATGAGTTGTACTATCATGTCAGCCGAATTAAATATTTACCAAAGATAACAAAACATATTCAGATGCTTCTGAATAACAAGGTAAATGTAGGTATGAAAACACTAAATGTTTTACAGTCCCCAAGATATGCACCGATAATCGCTGCTTGAACAACGGCACCTGCGAAGACACACAGAGAGGCTACAAGTGTCACTGCATGGCTGGGTTCATTGGAAAAACATGTGAAAACGGTTAGTGTTTGTACTGATCGATGAGCTCGGTTCTTGACATCTTTCGTAATTGGCTGTTGCTGCCTATGACCATTTACTGGCAATGTGAGTTTAACAGTCATTGTCGTTCAGTAAAAATATATTACAAGTTGGTGAAATTACTTTTATGCCGTGTTTGATATCATTATAAGCATGTCGTAATAACACCCTTACTAATTAAGTACCCACTTCAGTCAATCTATGCAGAACTTGATTAACCTAAACAATATATGTATAAGTAATTACAATTGTATGTATTTTGTTTGTACTACACTTCGAATTTGAATCATCTTACTCCCGTTTCGAAGCTTCACCAACTTTGTTCTCGCCACAATGCTTTAGTTGGTTCACTCAGACGTAAAACCGAGAACTTCGCAACAGACAGTGTTCGGTGTATGTGAACGAATAGTGTTCGAGCAGGAATTTCAGCCGATATAAATCGAGATGGTGTTCGATTGAACAGTAATGCATGGGGTGAATCACGAGGGCACACAACAAGAAAGGTCTATGTGAATGAGGGATTGTAGCACACGTTTAGACGATATATAGGTACTGTTGTTTCTAGTCACGTCTTAACTGAATAGCTGGGCGGAGAATAGCATATTGCAGTATAAATCTCGATTAAGCAATAATAATGCCGGTCGCACAAAATCGATTGTGATTACTTGCAAATGGGCAATGAAGACGATTCTGAACTCGATATTCACTGCAGTTACACTTACTACGAATTATAAGGTATACCAATTATTTACATTGTGAGTGGCACACATCACTTATATGAAAAATGCAAAGCAAAAAAGTTAAATAAAGTGTATTTCATGAATGTCAGTATGATCTTCCACCACTTAGGGATCATCTCAGAATGTCGATGTCCGATATTAGATGAAATTGCTTTCATCTGGCCTCAGCCCGCACCCCTCCCCTCAGACGAAAAAAGCTGTTTATTAACATTGGTATGATGATATAAATATATTAATGGTATCAGTCCGACGTGTAAAATATTGATGTCCGACGCCAGCCGTTACTGCCTCCAAACGCCCATAGCCAAACGAAAGTAATTAGTGTGATATCGGAAATCGACGTTCTGAGATTATCTCAAATTAACATTGTGAAAACATGTTCCACCAAAAATATTTATGTGGGCTTTCTGTGTGGAAATGTTGACACCATGACACAAACATAACTTCTTACTTATACATTTCACAACATTGTAGTCTGAGTTACGTTAACGTTTTGTATCTGATATCAATATATTGTATGTATGTATATACTATATATATATATATGATTATTTTTACATACGTAAAAATTGTATTTATGCAATGTGAGGCGAAGATGCCTATAAACGTTTTGTTCAATGATAGTCTAACAACGGTCCGGATTACGTAAATACTTACCCGGACTCAAAACGAGGCCGAGCTGGGACCGTTCCCTTTGTGTTGGAATTCGACTGCGTAATACGTCTTTGTTTTTCAACACAAAGGAAGATTAAATTCATCCCACCTTCCTCCCCTCTCTACCACCATTTTGCTAATGTTGTATAACATGTAATCACGGTGTTATACTCTGTTTTCAATGTTAATTTTTGTGATACGGTCTATGTACCGGTAATTTTCTGTGACGCTTTTCCCTGCTCATATATTGTACCCGAGGTTTTGCCTGAAGGCTTTTTCCTCCTTATTGATGACACAGCAGCAAGTGTACGCAGGGTTTTTAGGGCGGAAAATAAAGTAGGATTGATAAGTAGTTGTTTTAGTTGTCGAAATGTTTGAGAGGCATGTTTAAAGTAGGTTTTGATGTATTACCTACCGTGATTCCAGTATAGTACTTTATACTGTTGTCCAATTTATAGATTGTACATGGGGGGGGGGTAAAATGGCCGCCCCACCTTTGCTAATCTGATTGTCATTTGATAATTGTTTGTGTAGTACCTCGATGAGAGTATGATTTGTTCTGCTTTATCTCATCGTGTATGTGATTTAATTCCTGTTGGTACAATTATTAAATGACCTTTACCAACTACATCCACTCTTGTTTAATTTGTATAGCAAACGAGCTCAGGGTTCTGCCATTGAGCATCAGCAGGGTATAAATATATATATATACCTATAAATATATACCTGTGCATTTATGTGAACATTCTGTCTACATGTTTAAAGTCGCCAAGTGATGTAAACTTCAGTTTAGCGATGACGAAGATATTAAAATGGTAATTTGCATACTACAGTACAGTATATGCTTGAAGGAGAGAATATCGTGTGACGAAATACGTGCGTCTTCCATCAAGTGATAATCCGATATTTTACACTTGAGCTTAACTGTGTCCATGTTTTGCAAATTGTAGTATCACATTCGATTGATGGTGAAACAGTGTTGTGTGAACTCGACAGAATAACAGTTCTGACGTGGTTCTCATATGTCGCAAGTCTTTCGTATGACACGCTAGGTAGAATGAACGTTTGACAGTGGTATAAATATTCATGCTATGTTCATCAGTATTTGCATTGCTTTTATTTCGTGTGCTTCTATATGTTGTTCAATACGTGTTCTTTTTCAGAAACCCTTACGTGCGAAACTACATCTTGTGCAAATAGTGGAACGTGCACAAACACTGCAACTGGAGTGTCATGCGCATGCTCAACTGGATTTACCGGAATGCTCTGCGAGTCAAGTAAGCCCTGTGTAGTTATGGAAACTGTTTGCGAAGTAACTATAGACTACTGTGAAATATGGAAGAGGAAGGTCATATATTACAAAATATCCGAAGATGACTTGCGTGCATTTAAAAACATTATTTCACTGATATAATATTGGACGTTGCCAAAATGGTGCACAGCAAATCCATATGAAAGAATAGATCATGGATCACAAAAGTGATTATTAGGTATGTGTAATACACTGAAATAATTAACATACATTGATGAACAGACAAGTAAATTACATCACAATCATTGCCGCGAGAAAGTGGTGTAAAATTGTAGAGGATGGAAGTAAGAAGAACTAGTCAGATTTCAATATGACAGCAGAGACGAAAGGGAACGTGTCGCACCTAAAAACGTATCCGAAAACAGGAAATGAAGACCATCTACTTAATTCGAACTTGCGTATGCGAAAAAGTTAACGTTTTCCTCTTAGACAACTTGAAACATGAGCGCCAAACATTCAGGCATTAATCTACAACCACTAAAAAAAGACATAAGACCTACACCTTTTTATAAATGTCCCACATACGTCAAGGTTATCAATAAAAAATCAGTTTCTTGTAACATAAAACTTAATGTTCGCGTAATGTTACGTATTACGTGCGCGGCAAATACCCAGGGAAACCGACCCCGCGTCATAGACTTGGCGGCATGATGTAGATGCTGATCCAATAATGTTTAACCGTATGCCACTAGCATAGCAGTATGACTATTATTTTACAATACACTTTAACGACTAGAACTTCACATTCTCTCCGACATTCGTCATTCACAAACAACGAGCATTTGCGAACGCGTTATGGTGTTTATGTAACGATGCTGTTTCTACCATTTCGTAAATATTGCTATCACGACTGTCATCTATCAAGGCATCCCGTCAGATAACGAGCATTTTTGCTAGTTATAATAATCGAAACAATATAAAATAGTTGATGCGTATAATACATTCTCACCACCTGTGCACATTTGGAGTAGAGTGAATAATGACACCCTCAGTCGCACTTTTTATTATTTCTTAGGTGCATGTTCTTCATATGTAAGTTTCTTCTGTCCAAAGAGTGAGAGTTGTCCTCACAGACCTTATGAGTCAGCCAGAAGCATATCAGGAAATATAGTGACCTTGGATTACATTGCGAGATGAATCAGTCATGTACGTGCGAATTGTCATATTACGATTCAAAATGCAACACGTGATGTGTGAATGGGCGGAATGATAAGTTAATTTGTGTTCACAAAATAATGTATAATTTCACAGCAAATGATAACTGATTTTCTGTGTGCTATTAACAACTGACATGTTAAAGGCTAACACCTGTATCATTAAGAACACAATAATGTATTTATCACTTCGTCTGGATACGTTTCACAATTATGAAGTTCAGAATCCCTGTCCTTAGAAAAAACAAGGTGATATTTTCTTTGGTTATGAGTTTGTGGCAATATGTCATTGGAATATATTTGTAATGGGAAAGAGAACATGTCTATCATTATAGAAATGCTGGTTTTTATTCAATATTGATATATTTCATACCACATAGAGTAACTAATATATAATTAATGTAAAATATTATTGTTACTTGATTTTAAATATGGAGTCCATTTTAATGTACTCTACATAGTAATAATTGGTTTTACGTGTACGCTGTAGTGGAACTAATACAAGCTACAGGTGCATATATGTGCAATATTTGTTGGAAGATGTTGCATTTCTTAAGCGGTAATTTCACTGTTTTTTATTGGTCATCCTGACTTATTTTCTTGTGACTACATGTTCCGAGTTTCTTAATGTAAACAGGCGATTTATTGGTTTGTTTCAGCCATCATCTACTGTGGAGACACCACTTGCAACAACGGCGGAACATGCGAAAACACAACAAACGGTTTCAACTGCATTTGCCGTGACGGATTTGGGGGAGACAATTGTGAACTTAACATATGCGAGTGGAAGAAGCCATGTCTCAACAATGGGCTTTGCGTTGTCAAATCAGACTCTGAGTTTGTCTGTGTGTGTGAGACGTGTGGTTGTCTCACTTCCCCGCCTCTCACTTCAACTTGTGACATTGGTGAGTTACAGTACGGTAACGTCCCAATTTGACATGCACTACGCAAATGTGTGCGTGTGCGCGTGCGCGTGCGTGTGTGTTCAAACTAAAAAGAATTGTAGCTTTTCGTTTACCTAATGTGACCGTTTTTGTTATCTTTGTTTAAAACATTAGGAACAATAAAATGGTAAATATTGTTATATCTGATTAAAAATGCTTAGATATGTTTTAACGACTGGTAAAGCTGATGAGTTTATCACATTTGGGAGAATGATGACAGTACATTAGCAACTACATATATGATTCAGATGAGGCAATCATATGTCAGGATTCACGAAAGGACGACGGCAAATACAACACAGTCGCCTTCCCATACGACTGTCACAAGTTCATCCAATGTGATGGTGATCAGTTTGGTGCTGTGAATACAGTATCGAATGGAAATGTCTATAACCCTACAAACGGACAAGCTGCTATACCTACTGACTGTTCAAAACAACCCAAAGGTATGTAGTGTGTGTGTGTGTGTGTGTGTGTGTGTGTGTGTGTGTGTGTGTGTGTGTGTGTGTCTGTCTGTGTGTGTATGTGTGTGCGTGCGTATGTGTGTATGCGCGCGGGCGTGCTTGAGAGAGTGAGTGAGAGAGAGAGAGAGCGAGAGAGAGAGAGAGAGAGAGAGAGAGAGAGAGAGAGAGAGAGAGAGAGAGAGAGAGAGAGAGAGAGAGAGAGACAGTGAGAGAGAGAGAGAGACAGTGATAGAGTAAGAGAGTGATAGAATGAATGCGTGCACGTGTCTGTGAGCGTGTGCGTGTGCGTGTGTGTGAGCGTGCGTGTGTGCGGGCGCGTGTGGGTATGCGGACCCGTGTGGGTATGCGGACCCGTGTGGGCGTGGTGGGCATAATCTCGTGTGAGCATTATATTAGTGCATGCATGCGGGATACGTTTTTATATTCTCATATAACCCATGAATTAACCCCTACAGTGAATTACATATATGTTACATATTGAGAACTTCTTGTGGCATTTACCGTAGACGCTAAGGTAAACACTAAACTTTCATTCAATATTGTTTTATCTTTCATAGTTCAATATGTATACATGTGAAGATACGACGAATCTGAAACAGACACTGCAAATATTACATTCTTGCTATATTTCTTCTTACTTTATTTAACTTCTATCAAATAAGATGAATATAAGTGTGTGGTTATTCAAGTGTACGGAACTAAAATGCCTTAAAGTACAGTGCCTGGGATATAGCAAAATTAATAAAATTACAGTGCCTGAGATATGTACCGGTGATCGCTGCTTAAACAACGGCACCTGCGAAGACACACAGAGAGGCTACAAGTGTCACTGCGAGTTCGGTTTCATTGGAACGACGTGTGAAACTGGTGAGTGCGTTGTGCGAACTGCTTATAATGATTGACTGACTTAGCCGTATTCTATTAAAATAATAACTGGAGCTAACTATATTATATGACGCTAAACGTATTAAGGGCGACGTTGCCATTTAACATAATCACATTGCTCTGGCCCGAAGTGAATATATTAGGCTAAGTCTACTGCATATATTGTTTGAATTATATTTGTAAAATAATGTTTGCATAACAATTACAGCATAAGTGAACGTCCCTCCACATATGTTATGTGGACTTATTCAAATGAACTGCCAAGTTTGAAATGTTATAAAACATAATGGCGTTCCTTTACACGATTTCTTTCTTCTACAAATCTATAATAATTCAAGTTACTTCAAATGATGTACTCCATTGTGACATGTTAACATGAGTGCAAAATAGTGCGATTAGCTCTGTTATTGTCTGAATAGTGGATTGTGACGCGGCAATTATTAATGATTACGAATATTGTCTATCTTATAATTCAGTTTGTAAAAACTACTTGCTCTTTTTGTTACTATTGGCGGTTATTGTAAAATTATTAATGTTTATCTTACCATACAATCGTTGCATGCAAGTGTGCACAAAGTTATCGCTTAGTTGCAATGACGAATGGTGTAGAATGCATAAGCCTAGATTGAAACAATGTCTCAGATTTGGAGTTGCATTACATGACATTTTCTAGCATTACAACGTGATTGTAAATATCAATGTATTTAATATTGCATAGCCATCTTATTTAGATAATTGTCTCTTTTAGAAACCAATAAATGTGAATCTGCAACTTGCAAGAACGGTGGGACGTGTAATGATACTGCGACTGGAGTGTTGTGTACTTGTCCAGCCGATGCAAAGGGAACTTTCTGCGAGACGAGTATGTATCCCTGTCTAATGTTTTGTAACATGAATCCAATCGAAAGTATATATGCATACAGTTTTGCTAGACATTACTGCGATGTGAGTTACAAGGGCATTTCCAAAATGGGGGTAGTCTAGGGGGCCCAAAAATGTTCAATGGCGGCCAACGCAAATTCATATTCGATGGTCTGAGTCGGACCTATAACACGACTACTGTCTCGGCTAGCTAGATTGATGACATCGGAAGACGGAGGGGGAATGTGCTGTTGGACCAATTTTCGCTGACGCATCGCTGTAACTTCAACGGGGGCACATTCCAAATGTATACCGAAGCACGTGTTCCCTAGGCCCTCAGCCTGGTTCCACCTATGAGTTACATCTCCATTAAAATATACCGTGTCGTAAATAACTTGTTGAACATAATCATAGTTTTGTTTAAACTGAAATCAGATAAACAAGGAGAAAACCTAGAGATGTATTCGTTATCTATGTGATCCTCAGCAAACGTGAAATATTGTTATGATGACACATTACGGGATCCTCAACCACGAAGCGGACATTCAAAACTTCTTTAAAATTCACAAAATATTGGGGCAAAGTTCACCACTCTAAATATTCCCCGTCGCCTATATATATATATATATAATATATATATATATATATGTATATATTATAATATAATATAAATAAATATGTCCACAGAGTTTGAAACGTTTATATATATATATATACAGTGTATATACATACATACATACATTCATAATATATGTATATATATATTTGTGTGTGTGTATGTATACGTCCACACAGCTTAAACGTTAATATAATATTATTATTATCATTATTATATATATATATATATATATACTGTATACTATTATTTATGACTTCCTGTAATTATGAAATAATAACTTTCTGTATTTTAATGTGGTTTTACAGAACTTACACTGTGTAATGACGTCGACTGCCACAATGGAACTTGTAACGATACAGAAGATGGATTTCTCTGCATCTGCCCCAGTGACGCTTATGGATCTCTCTGTGAAAACCGTAAGAAAATATATTTGTTATACCTGTCTAAGAAGCCGTGTATCAATAGTACTTATTATATCTAAGCATGGTTTCATTTATTCCACCAGTTAATACTATTGCAAATTATAATATATGCATTATGAATATAAATAGTTTTGGTTGTTTATGTTGTGATTTTCACCGAATCGAGTAGCAATCAGCAACAATCAACAAATAGCCATCAGCAATCAATACCGACATTGGCTTGATTCCCAAGCAGAACGAATAGGGGCGTACTAAAGATTGACATGTTGGGGGGTTTCCAAACGGGTATTACCAGTGGCAGAACGAATAATAACTGAATAATGTATTAATTGTTTTTAATTTTAACTTATCCTGGAATTTGAAAAAACACATTATTATTATTGTTATTATTAGTAGTAGTAGTTGTAGGAGTAGTAGTACTAGTATTATTATTATTAGTAGTAGTAATAGTGGTTGTAGTAGTGGTAGTGATACCGCAGGGGCGTACCCAAGATTGACTTGTTGGGGGGATTCCAAACGGGTATTACCAGTTGCGCAGGAAATAAATTCATATTGGGGGGGGGGCTACGGCAGCTTCAGCACAACTGAACAATTTTCGCCGCCGCGCTGCCACATATCTTCACATCTTCCTTCACCCTGTGGTTCGACTGTGACATCGAAAGGCGGGGGGGGGGGGTTGCTGTTGAAAAGTTTTCGCCGCTACGCCGCTGTCTCGGCTGTGAACTCATGACCGAGGGGGGGACAGTGCTGTTCAAAACCAAGTTATAACCTTAACCATGTTCCCGCCCCTATGGGTAATACCATCACCCTTATGTGTACTCACGTAAATTGCCATAATTATGATCATACAGCAGTGCAGAAATGTTGATGGGTTTCCGGGCAAAAAAAACCTGGTTACGCCCTTGCTGTAGGTTTCCGTATGGATAATACAATAGTGAGGAATTTTTGGGGGGGGGGTTTCCCGGCAACAAAAAAAACCTCCTGGGTACGCCACTGTAGCGGTAGCGATAGTGGTCGTGATCGTGGTAACGGTCGTAGTGGTAGTATAGTAGCAGCATCAACAGCAGCAGTAGTATTGCTGCAGTCGTTTTCTTTTGTACATGTTGTATACCATTTCGCAGAGTAGGAAACATCCTAACAAGGTTTTGGTGAGAACAAATAATCATAGCTAATTTAACAATGCATACGTCCCAAAAATTTCTTAACCACAGCTGATTGCTTTACAAAACTGTGTTTATTCACACTTACACAAATTACCTGGTGATTTATATTGTTTCAGAAAAGATTCTTTGCGCCGACGTTCAATGTAAGAACGCAGCAACATGCATTGACGTAGCTACTGGTTTCAGCTGTAATTGCGTGGCCGGGTACAACGGATCCTACTGCGAGACAGGTACGCGTGACAGGTGACATCGTCTAGACGACACCTAATTAACTGCCACTCTGTGGTTGTACATACATACACCGAGGCATTTCTGTAGTTTGGTGTTGGGATATGTTGCTAAACTATTAAATCTTAATGCTCGTATGCCAGTTCAAAAACATGGAAAACATGTGTTAGGTCTACACATTTGACAGTAGGATTTGACAGAGTTACAAGTTTTTTTTATAAAGTCATCATTTACCGACTGAAGTCCCATGAATAATTTCGAACGGATCCGTTCGTACCTAATGTTATGGTTTGCCTTCTAATTTCGCCAAACACAAAATAAAAATTGGATTGATGTCAACATATGTCATAGCAAACGGTTCGGTGGACTGTTACCAGGTCGGTTTGCAATAAAATGTATGATTTTGCAATATGCAGTGCTGCCTGTCATTACAGACTTTCCGTAATCATTATGGAAATTGACTGCAGATTATGGAAATTGCTGCCGTATTAGGGAAATAAAATATAAGACTACCGAACATTGTACATGTTACCGATTAGGTTAATAACGCCCCATTCAAGAGAAGAAAAGGTCATAATTCCTTTAAAACGTACAGTATAGTTTGATGACATTTGATGAAGTTAGACCTACCGAAACTCATTTCGAAGCCGCTCGCTAATGCAAAGCAAGCGTCTGACTCAGCAAAGAAAATATCATTCATTTCTTAATGTTTTGATGACCTGGGATGGAATTACCAGACGTACACAGTACTTAGTATACTACGAAGTCAGCAAGCTGACGGCATCTAAAATGCTGAGTGTGTGTGTGTATGTGTGTGTGTGTGTGTGTGTGTGTGTGTGTGTGTGTGTGTGTGTGTGTGTGTGTGTGTGTGTGTGTGTGTGTTTGACATTTACTCTACTGATTATTTCTTTATCTACTTTAACAGAAATATCATTAACATATTATCACGTATGTAACAAACTCATCGCATTTACAAAGTCTGCAGCCGTCATAGAAACAAAACATTGTGTAGCATTATTGTTTCACATTACAACCATTCTTCATTACAAAATAACAATAATAATAATAATTGTTGTTTTTATTATTACTACAGTAACAATAAATATATATAGCATCCGATCAGTCGAAATTGACATCAAGCATGCATTCATATTATAACATAAAAAAAATATATATATACCAACAATTATTATTCAAAAATGTAGTCCATGTAAACCTCGGCGTACAACAGTTTACTTAATTCAATTACAACGGAAAGTATACATTTGGTATTGGTGTTAGGCATATACGTCATAGCTTATTGTCACGTTAGGTTCATCATTTAAAAGTAAAGACCCGTTCAGTCTAAAACTAGTTGGTTTGTCTGATTGTTCGCTTAAATGTGATACTAAATCACAGTAAATATTATTTCTTTCATATTGTAGACATTGATGAATGTGCGAGTAATCCATGTCAGAACGATGGGACGTGTGAAGACAGACTGAATGGCTACATGTGTACGTGTCACTCATGCAACTGTTCCAGTATTCCTCCAACAGCTGACTGCTCCTTCAGTCGTCAGGGTAAGTCCACTACGTCACACCAATGCTACCACTTGTGTAAATTATGTTTCTGTTAACAAACATACCATCCAATGATTAATTTTATTGGTGTGTCAAATTGTCATTTTATATAACTTCGGACGGCAAATATGTTACAGCAATAAGTATTATAATATGAAATATAACACTGTTACTTTATATATATTCTTAGAAGGAAAGACTGAGATAAACGGGGTTAATTATACGAAACACCCATCCAGCTTAATATCAGATGACCTATGAAAATCGTTGAACATTCCCAATAAGATAACACATACTGGTGTGGTTGATAGAGTCATGGCCACATACTCCTTACCAAAATCAGTTTGTGACTATAAATTAATTTCACTATCGAAATCAAAATGTAATGTTACGGTCAAAAAAATTAATTGTTTGTTCACATGATTGTTTACTTTAAATCAATATCTTAAATTGATCCGAAGTTGTTGCAATTTTCTTATCAATCAATAAATCTGAATTACTGGTCACAAGAAATAACTTGAAATTCTACAGAGAGCAATGCTAATTTCCTGAGATTTAAAAAGTGGAATTTGTTATCGGAAAAATGAAGATGTAAAAAATATTACAAAAGGTTGTAAACATAAATGTGTATATTTTAAATATCCTAGCAACAAAGGTATTGCATCTGTAAACAAATACGCTAACTCGCCTAGGCTCCGAGTCCACTTGCCACTTTCTAGGTTCGCTCGTACCGTGGACCATTGGCTTCTGGTCTGCCAATTAAAAATGTATTTAAAAACACAATTATAGTTACTTTGAGTTATTTAGGCCTACTTACGATGTCAGTGGTAATGGTCGGCCTTTCTCATTTGCCATATATCCGAGAAATGGAAACTTTACAATGATGTACCAACGTCCCTGTGGAGGGCGCAGCTATTGGCTTTGTGCGACCAACACTGATCTGTAAACGGTAATTGGCCTATTGACAGGTGCATCCATCCCGGATTTATTGTGGAACTCTCACCCTCTCAGTAAAGACAATCTCCAGGATTCTTTTAGATGCAGGAAGGTTTGTAGTGATCCACGAAGTAATGCTGATCATGGGTGCAATGGACGTTTTTGAGTGCCTCACATCGAGAGGTGCAGTTGTATATCCCAAGGGAGGGTGCGATTGGAGATTATTTTGTTGAGCCTAAAGGGAAGCAGTTGTAGATCCCAAGGGAGAGGCCTAGTTGTACGTTTTTGTTGAGCCCAATATTTTCCTGTATTTCAAAATGTAACATTTGGCAGGTTTACAGGTAGTTTAGAGTACATGACATTTGGTTTGGGTTACTTACACACCCAGTCATCTCATTAACTCTGTGAAAAAAGCAGGAAGGTTTAAAGTGTATCTTTTACTATTGCTTTATCTTTGTTCGTTCGGTTTGTTGCTCTATGAATGGTGTGAGTAAGTATTACAAGTAGAGAGCACAGTAGATAAATGTGTTCCCTTGAAAAACAATGGAAAGGGTCCAGAAAGAAATACTTATCGAAAGAAGCCATTAGAAAAATTAAGTACAAACAAATGATGTGGCAGTCATATAGACGTACTGGAAATGACGAAGACTACAATATTTATAAAGAAGCACTAAACCAAGCTACAACAGAAATTCGAAGAGAAGCTACGAAAAAAAATTAGCTTGTAATATAAAACAAGACAGCAAGAGTTGTTATGCATATGTTCGGAGCAAACAGAAAGTTCACGATAAGGTCGGTCCTCTAGTAGATAGTGCTGGAAATATAATATCAAAGGGATTCTTAATGGCACAAGACCTAACTGAGTATTTTAATTCGGTGTTTACCAGGGAAGATATCAGTTCACTGCCAGTACCAGGGGCTAAGTTCAAGGGGGCGAAATCAGACTATTTAGAACAGTTAATTGTAACACAGGAAATGAAAAGAAAGTAGCTAAGAAAATAAGGGCTATGAAGGATAATAAATCACCTGGAGTGGATGGGATTCCGCCTAAACTACTATTGGAAATTGTAGAACAAATTAGCATACCACTTGCAACAGTTTTCAACTTGTCATTAGAAGAGGGAGTGGTTCCTTTAGAATGGAAAGAAGCAAACAGTATACCGTTATTTAAAATAGGTTCCAGAAACAAATCAGAGAACTACAGACCAGTGAGTTTAACATCAGTGATATGAAAATTCTTAGAAAGACTAATTAAGGATCACATGGTGGATTTTCTTGTTAAACATAACTTGTTAAAGCCGTCTGAACATGGTTTTTTTTAAAGCGAGGTCATGCTTAGAAATTATGTTATGTTTTTTGGAAGACATCATTAAGTGGGTAGATGAGGGATCACCAGTAGATATTGTCTACTTAGATTTTCAAAAAGCTTCCGACAAAGTACCACATCAAAGATTACTGCTTAAACTAAATGCCCATGGCATAGGAATTGGTATAATAAACTGGATAGAAAAATGTCTGATTGACAACGTGTAATAGTTGATGGGGAGGCTTGAGTGGGGTACCACAGGGATCAATACTAGGACCTATATTATTCTTAATATATATCAACGATTTGGATGATGAAATAACAAGCAAAGTGTTGACATTTGCGGATGATACAAAAGTGTTTAGAAGGATTAAAAGTGATGGAGATAGACAGCATTTACAAGATGATCTTGACAGGTTGATAAAATGGTCTGAAAAATGGCAAATGTTGTTCAATTTTGGGAAATGTAAATGCCTCCACACAGGACATGGGAACGGAGATGTACAATATGCAATGGGGGGTTCTGTACTAAGTACTACTGTAAAAGAAAATGACTTAAGGTTAACCAGTAGTTCTGATATGAATGTTTCAGAGCAGTGCGGTATTGCCACTTCAAAGGGAAATCAAATCCTTGAATTAAAGGTGAAATATAACGTATAATGGAAAAGAGCTAATAATACCGCTGTACAAAACAATAGTTAGGCCTCATTTAGAATATTGTATTTAAGCGTGGAGGCCATATCGCAGGAAGGACATAGATATGCTAGAAAGAGTACAGAGGAGAGGAACTAAAATGGTACCAAAACTGAGGGATCTTAGTTACGGAATACGCCTAAAAGAAAGTGGTTTAACAATACTAGAGACGAGGAGATGGAGAGGAGATCAGATAGAAGTGTTTAAAATATTGAATGGTTATGAAAATATTGATAGAAATACGTTTTTCTCATTTAAAAAAGACAGAAAGACTAGAGGACATGAAGTTACATTAGCAAAGGAGCAGTGTAGATTAGATATAAGAAAGTTCTCATTTTTACAAAGGACTGTAAACGAATGGAACAGATTATCTGCTGATTGTGTGGGTGCTAGTAGCGTGAATATGTTTAAAAATAAAATCGACACATACCTTAAAAGGGCGGGATACACGTAGATAAAAAAAGGACTGGACTCTCGATAAGCTAAAAGGCTTCCTTGTCCACCTGCCATCTAAAGTTAATTTTCTGGATGGCAATCTTGTTAAACCTTGATAAAAGTATTACAATAGTTGCACAGAATAAGTTCGTTATTTCGTTTGCAGGGTTTCCATTTTATATGGGACAACTTACCTATTATTTATTGCAATAAATTGGAACATTTATATATATATATATATATATATATATCTGTTCCCATTTATTGTAATATATATATATACACATATTCATTACATTATGTATACATCGCTGACAATATAAGAACGGTAATGGTGTATATCAGTGGCGTGTGTAGAGTAGTGCAGACGTGAATTGCTGAAGTGCATTATTGTGGTGCATGTACAGAACAATTACTTCATGATATACTTGTTTGTAGATGCAATGAAAGTATGCAAGGATGCCCAAGGGGATCACGCAGATGAAACTGAGTATCACTTTGCTCACCCGCATACGTGTAATAAATACATTCGTTGCATCTCAAGTGGAAACGACGGGGTCGAACAACCATGTGCAGCTGCTTCGCTGGTCTTCAACCCGGACTCTGTTAGCATCAATGAACCTTGCAAAGACAAACACGATGTTCCCCAGTGCAAAGACACTCCCTAAGAGGTCAAGTACACATAAGAGGAGAGGTTTTGGCAGGAACCTCTTTCGTGCATATCAATTTAAGCGATGAATATAATATTATTTTAAGAACTGCACATTTCACACGATATATAGTGATTGATATTGTCGAAAATGTGCCTATAACGTGCGTAAGGTAAATCAAAACGAGGCGTCATCAGTCGTACAGCCATCATAATGAATTGTCAATTTTGTTTTCCCAAAATCACAAAATGTTGTGTTGGCCGTTTGCGTTTGCCCATTGTGGTTTGGTAACTTGGTAAAATGCGGACCAGTAACTTTGTTGCCGGAGCGGTAACTATTTCCATGTAAATACACTATATAATCAAAATAGAGATGGTGCATTGTCTTCTAAAAACTAAGTTTAGACATACTACTACCTGGAGAGAGTAGAAAGATGGCAAGTCGCTAAACCTTCAAACGATATCAAAGGTGTTCTTGGTTCTTGATTCGTCGTTGGGAATACCTGTCGTTGGGAAAGCCGATATCGCTCAATTAAATGCTGCCAAAAAGTACTAACAATGTCTGCGCTGTCTCAAGCAATACTGAAAATCGGCTCTTTTACTCATAAAAGCCGGTGATTGTCTTCTGTCAAAGATATTGAGTATAATTTTGCTGCGAAACAGATTTGTCATCTCCACGTGATAGCGACAACTTCGACAACGTCAGGCTGCATGAGCGATAAATGAATTTGCACAGAAGCAGTGATGCCGGTAAATCGACCAGTGTAGGCGGTATGTAGGCTGTAAGCACATCAAAAAACACCTTGATCGATATGTGTATCGGCATCGCCGGACAATTATCTGGTGAATTTGAAAGGTACAAAGTTGCGACCTGCCCTTAGCCCCTAATAATTTAGGTGGGGGCTGGAGATAGAATTAGTCCGCAGTATTTAGGTTGGTGGAATTTGCGGTGCAATTTGAGGTTTTTAGTCAGCCGTAACGTGGGAGGGTTGCAAACTGATGTTGTTGGAGGCTGTTTTTTTGCGATATTTTTGATGTGCCTCAATGTGTGTGATTTGGGCGAGATTCGGGGGGGGGGTTGCAAATTGAAGTTTTTGGAGAGCCTCAATGTGGATGTTTTGACGAGCCTTAGGGGTCGTGCAAATTGAGGTTTTCGGAGAACCTCAAGCACCCAATACGTATTAGCTGTATATTTGCATACACCAGTTGTGTGTGATAGAATGATTTGAATATGTCGTAGGAATACACATCTAACAAGAAACATAATATTTATATAATAAAGATGTAAATATCACATTAAGTAATATATCATACGATGGTTCCTGTCTATGCTTTGTTCAACGATAACTAGTATTCTTGATTGGTGTGGGCAATTACCATAACAGTAGCGCCACGTAGTGATGTGGCAACGAATTACAGTAACTTGCCCCCTGTTTCCCAGTTTTTTCAAGGAAGAATTGCAGAAAATTACTATGCTGCTTATTATGCATTTTTGTGTTTCTACTACAATTATTTATTTATACATGTAAATCCGTATACGTTATTGTTCTGTGACATCACTAAATGTGGGAATTGTCACATATTATTTTTGAAATATAATTTTTATTTATGAGTCCGCATAAACAATTGATGATGCAGTTTTACTGAGTTGAGCAACAATTTTCTTTGTGCGGGTAGACCTTTAACTTTGTTGATGGCATCAATGCATATAGTGTCAATGATTAGATGTATCGTCTCACTGTTCGTGTTTATACTCAATCCTTTATTACGCATGTGCTTTGTATTATTAGCAGATTATCATTAAATATGTTTTGCTAAGATCGTTCACATAATAAGTATCTGTTGTTTAACTGATTCCGTTTGAAATACTCTGCTGTGACGACCGATGCCTACGATTCGAAACAGCTTGCCCAATGTTCCGCAGACTCCAGTAGTAGGACGGGCATTGTGGGTGAACCTGCTGAGGAGTGATTACTGTCGCTTAGGTTGGACGACGTGTTTCCCATTGCACCATGCATTAGCTAACTGGTCAATCTGGTACGCGTAGACTTGCTACTTTCCGCTTCAGAGCGGGAGTATGCCATAAACAACATAGTTTTTATTATTTAATGTAGGTTGGTTTTGCTAGTAAAATGAATCGACTACCGCCGATACGAACACTGTGTTCACGTTTTGTTCATATATAAGGCAGTCACTACAGCATCACTTAAATGTGTTGCCTTTGTTTGAACCATGAACACAAGATAACTATTGTTTCAAAATCTCTTTGGTATTAAGCCAAACTTTATCATATTTCGTTGGTGTTGATGTTGTTAATTTATCTAATTCAGCAATGCTTTTTGTGAAATGTGCACACTGAATGTGACGTGGTCAGTAGACAGGTGTTTTAGAAT